>VZTZ01006635.1:0-36033 GCA_013400955.1 Drymodes brunneopygia | reverse complement strand
AGGTCAGTTGAGGATGAGGGCAGGAGGAGAAGGCTGAGGAGATGGGCACAAGCTTTGGGCCATTTTGTTGGATGAGAAAGTCAGCCTGGTATTGCACTGAATTTTTCTGGGGAAGAGGTAGGGTCAGACTTTTTGCTCGCTCACTTAGCTTCTCCATCCTTCTTAGACCCAGGCAGGGCCATTGTTTGCCAGGTGACAATGGAGTGACCCTGTCTGGATGTGCAAGTGGCCACCCTGACTGTCACTCACTCCCTCCCCCTCTTCAGGCATGGGGAGGGATTTGGAAAAAGCAGGGAACAGCCACACGTGTCTGGATGGAAAAAGTTTTCAGAAGTAAAGAACCTAATGGTAAAACAAAGCAAGACCCACCCAGGAGATGGACATGACCGACCACTTCCCACCACTGGCCAATGCCCAGCCAGTCTCCAAGCAATGGCTGCTTGGGAACAACTGTCCCACCCAGTCCACCCCCACTGTACAGCTCATCATGATACTCTGTAGTATGCAGTGTCTCCTTGACCACTGGCTTTGGGCCACCTAATCTGGCTTTGTCCCTGATGGACCTCATGACCACCCTGTGTCTGCTCCCTGGCTGGCAGAAGGACAAAGGATGCCCAAGTGCTGAGCTGGCACTCCTGAGCAATCACCAAAGCACTTGTGTCCTCAACACTGGCTGGGACCCAGATCTAAAACACAGCACCAGGAAACCTGCAGGGAACGCTAATGAGCTCCATCCCAATCAGAGGCAGTGCACAGGCCCGGGACTACACCAGGAACCAGGCTGAGCAAAGGCAGTAGGAACAGTGGGGTAAGCAGCCAAAGATGTGCAAGTACTGTACAGTTCTGGGAGGGANAGTTGAGGAGGGAGAAGAAGCAGGTGGTGGCAGCGTGCTGGTTTTGGCTGTGGTGGGTGCAGAGGACTCTGTTACAGGAGACTCCTTTGCAGCACTGGTTGTAGGGGAAGAGGGCTTGGGCCTCAGGGTTGTAGGTGTAGGCTTGGGGCTGGTGCTTGCAGCTGCTGTGGAGGAGACTGTGGAAGTGGTGGCAGTGGATGGCAGCCGGGTGCTGAGCGGGCTGCTGGGGGCAGGTGGAGAGCTGGGATTTGGAGAGGATGTTTCCAGAGGCACTTCTGTGCTGCTTGGTGGACTGGGCCCTGTGGAGACAGAGGTCTTGGAGGTGCTGCTGATGGAGCTGGTGGTTGTGGTCTTCTCTGTGGTCAGATGTGGCCCAGTGTGTGGCACAGTTGACTTTTCATGGGTGAAGGCTGCCAGGAGTAAAGCACAGGTCAGTTGAGGATGAGGGCAGCAAAAGAAGGAAATGGAGGTGGCCAGAGGCCTCAGATTTAGGATATAACCAAAAACGGCAGTGCTGTGCTTCCCAGAATATTCCTGGGGGGAAAGGGAGCACTGAGACTCTGAGTCCTGTCTAAAGTGATCTAGTTATTCTCATAAAAAGGGAGAAAATGAATATAGTGCCTTCCAACAGCCAAGAGTCCAGTACCTGCTCTTGGAAGAGCACCCTGTGTGGATATCCGTGTGTCGCTTCGAGGAACAGGCAGAGATCAAGTAAAATCCCCTCTGTGACTGGCAGGTCAGGCTCCAAGGGAGAGATCAGTGCCTCACAGGCACAATAAAGTAAGGCCATTTCAGTGTTCCAAATCAGAAAGAAGCAGGAGTGGGGAGCAAAACCCAAAACAACTCTGCAAGCAACCTGTGTGCCAGGAAAGGAAGAGAGTAAAAGAGAGAGCAGGTAGAAGCACAGGTCAGTTGTATATTGCTGGCTCATGGGAAGTTGGGTGATACTGACTCTTTTGTTTTGGAGGCTTTATTCTCAGTTATGGGCCAGGATGGGAGGCTAAGGTCCCACTTAATCTGATTGGTTTGGGGTTTTTTTTAGGTAATGAAAGTGTCAGTTATCCTAAATATGTTCCATCCTGTCCTGCTTCTCTTTCATAAGTGCTTGCTGTTCACCATTTTGAAGATTGACCTCTAGCAATTTATCTCATTTCCTTCTTCCTGGAACAGTTGAGCTGGGAAGTGGTATCACTTGTTTACTGGTAGTTTAAAATGGGCTTGCTGCAGACTCTGCTGGGAGGGATCCCAGCAGAGAGCCGTGGCTACTGAAGGGATATGGGTGCATTGGCTGGGGATGACTCTTTTCTCTTTCATGACCAGAGCACTCACCTGTAACTACTTTAGTAGTTGGTGTCTTAGCTCTGGTTGGCTCCCTTGCTACAAAGAAAGGGATGAGAAAAGAGAATGATTGGGTCTTGGGAAGGATTCTAGGCAAAGCATGTTGTGGCATCTCCCCAAAGGAGGATCAACACTAAGAGAACTCTTGCACATGGGTCTAAGTGAAAGAACTTTAGCCTGGAGTTGAGAATACATTTTCTTGCCCACCCTCCACTGTTGACTCTTGCACTTGGGGTCAGCACTAGTCAATGAGGTCATATTTGTGGAACTGCACTTTTCATGGGTGTGCCAGAGCCTGGGCGTTCTTTGGCTGGAGATGATGCCTTGGGTTATGCCTCTCACTCAAAACTGTCCTGAGCTGTCAATTGGGGATGTGTTTCCAGTTTCCCTGCCTTTTGTTCCCCGCTGCTCCACTGTGCATTCTCCGGGCAGCACTGTAGGAAGAGGGAGGTGTGTTAGCTTGTGTCTGATTGGTAGCTGTAGGGCAGGAATTCATGGATGTCTGTACCCTTATAAAGGCCTGTGCCCCAGAGCCAAAGCCCTGCAGTTGCAGGGAGGAGGACACAGTCAGGGTCATGTGTGGGTCAGTCCCAGGACCTGCTATGCCATGGCAATAGCAGGGGGAATTGAGAATGAGTACCAAAACGGAGGCCTTTGTGGGATGTGCTGCCTAGGAGAGAAGGGTGGGAACTGGAAGTAGAAGGCAGAGCACCAGGAAGGGCAGGAGGGAGCCTTACCAGGATATGATGTTGCCAGATGGGTTGAGGACAGGGAAGAAGCAGATGAGACTGAGGTGACAGGCAAAGGGCTGGAGCTTGGAAACGTCCTTGTCAGTGGAACTCCTGGGCTAGTGGCAGGACTGGTCTCTCTTGGGACAGAGGTGCTGCTGGTAGCCGTGGCAGGGGTGGCCTGTGTCTGTGTGACGAGGTGCTGCACTGGTGGTGTCAGTGTTGTTTTTATGTGGGTGACAACTACAGAAAGAAAAGCACAAGTTGATTGAGGGTGGCAGGGTAAGAGGAGCAGACAAAGGAGGTAGGCAATTCCCAGGCAGAAGCCTCAGGGAATCACCCTAGCGGTTAGAAAAGCAGTAGTAGACCCCACTGAGTCTTAGTGGGCAAGAGGGAGAAGTGGGCCAGTGAATCCCCCTCAGAAAATACAGAGCAAAAACTGGGTCTGAAGGGTGCCTTCTGACGATTTAACACTCCCTGCCTTTTTCTGAAGCTCCTGAGAAACAGGAGCCTCATTGGATGCACATGTTTCCCCTCCCAGGTATTCCAGACTGGGCAAGACTACCATCTGGAAAAGCTGGGGTAAGTGAAGCAGAGTCTTAGGCCAAGGGCATCTCTCTACTCCCCTTTACTCACCCTCTGGATAGTGCAGAGTGGTTGCTTCAGTTCCCTTACTCCCTGTGAGGTAAGAATGAATATCAGTAATAGCTGGGAGCTGGTAAGGTTCCTGGAGGAAGCTGTAATTGCTGGTACAAGAAAACTGAGACGTATGAACCCAACAGTGCTTTGTGGGAGAGACCTCCCACTCTGTGGGAAAGTGTGTACAGCTGCCCTCCCACTACAGCAGACTTCCCACCACACACTGTCCCAGCCTCTGCTGTCAGTTGCTAACCTAGTAATTATTCATGTTGCTATATAGCCTCAGAGGAGACTGTCCTTGTTGGCATATTGACTGCCAGATATCCAAAAAGATCCGTTTTATTTAAAATTTATTTTTGGGAGTATTTGTTACAATGGCTAGAGGGAATATATATTCTGTGGTCTGTGAGTTTTCAAGAACTTGCTTTAAAGCACAGGGAGATTTTGTCTAAATTTGGAGGAAGTGTTGGAAGAGAAATTTCAGCTTTAAGATCATACTTGGATGTCAGATGTTTGCTCTGTTGGCAAGACAAATTTCCATTTTAATCACACTTCTTATCCATGTCCTTTCCTGTCTATTTGCAATGTTAAGACCACTAGTAAGAATGTTTGGGGTTTTTTTATAAGGAGTATATCGATATATGTCTTGTGAGTGATGGCTTTTCCTGACACATATAAAAAAGTGATCTTTACCTGCTGTTGTTAGTTCAGGCTGGCTGAAAGTTGTGCTCTGAGTTGTGGTTTGAGTAGGTATTGAGGAGGTTTCTATTTCCTTTTTGGTGGTGGTCTTGAAAGGTGGTGAGGTTGGTGAGGAACCTATTTGTCCTGTCTCTGTTGAAGCGCTGGTTGATGAGGCAGAAGGTGATGAGGGAGCAGACTTTGGTGTAGTGGCCACAGTTCTTTTCATTGAGGTAGTTATGGAAGGGGTAGTGATGGTTGTAGTCATGTTTGGTGTGGTAAAAATTGATGTTGTATGTTCTTTTGGAGTAAAGATAAAAATATAATGTGAGTAACCAATTCATAGAAAAATTAAAACTAGATAAATTATAAAGAAGTTATTAATACTTTAGAGATAATTTTTAAATATTTTCAGTATTACTGTTGTATTCATACTCTCATAAGCTTACCAAATATTTCTATACTTATATTTGTTTTCTATTGCCTCATGTCTTTGTTCTCATTTTCTGAATTTTCCTGTATTAGATTTGTTTAATATAATTTTTTTCTGAGAAGTTAGCTTTGTTGTCACTTTGGCTAAAGTCTATATGGGCTTTGTCCATTGGCTTTTATTATGTTCCAAATCAGGCACAGTTGCAGCTTTCTGTAATTTGTATTGAAAAGCTAAATAACATCATACTATAGACTTTCCTTGTGCCAGTGCATAAATCATCTCTCACAATGTCAGCTTTCATGTGTTTTGACTCCTTTGGGACCTATTTTTAACTCTGCTTTCCCTGACAGCCAGGGTCCAAGATAGTTTATTAGTGTAAGTGCATGTTGGTGTGAGGCTACATGAGGCTCCACAAGCCACAGAATCAGAAAGGAATTTATGTTGGCAGAGTTGTCCTCCAGAGAACAGGACTTTAGAAGCCTAGACAAAGCTGCTACACTGATACCTGTGTGACTCTGCTTTGGGACTTCCTTACTCTATTCAGAGTCAATAGATTGGGTGCTCCTTGAACTCCATAAATGAACCAGTGGAAAAGAGGCTGAAGCTGAGCTAATAAACCCAGCTGGAGCTGGGCTGGCTCACTGCTTATAGAACTTCTAATTGTGTTTCTCCAATGGGTCACACAAGTGACTTTGGGTTGTGTTTTTAACCTAATCCTAAACCTATATCCTTTATCTTTTCATGCATTCTCAATCCAGACTTTTGATCATTTCTGATTTACAAACTCCTTTCTGGAAGCCTGCTTTGCCTGCCTCATGATTTGAAGTCTAATGCTTGGATGTTGTATGAATTTGAAATGCATTCCTAGGAATGATATCTCAACTATGTACAGAGTTATAGAGCAAGTTCAGCATAATTTATTTTAGACAAAAATGCTAAAAACCTACCAGTTGTTGACTTTATTGTGACAAGAGGTTGTGAGGGTGAAGTTCTTGGAACTGTAATTTTTGCAGTTACTGTTGGATTTGTAGTCTCAGTTGATACAGCTGTTGCTGAAGAAGTACTAGGTACTGTTGGTAGGGTGCTTGTGGTAGAGGTCCCTGTTACTTTAGGCTGCACTGTTGTTACTAAGAGAAAAAAAATCAAAATAAAAAGATAAGAAATAGTCCTCAATAATCTATTGATAACATACCTATATAAATGGATTATTTTTTAAGTAGAAACAGTGTTTTTATAGCTATTAGCAGTAGTTACTATTAAAGCCCATTATCTTTTAAATTAAACCTTGAAGAGCTGTTATCCATTGCTTCCTTTGCTATTATGTGCAGTGAATACATGAAACAGGTATTCTTGGAGATGCTTCATACCTTTTTCTTCACTTTAAGGTGAATTTGGCGTAAATACTTGTTCATATCAGTAGAGATGGAACATTATTCCATTCTGGAATAGTATTTCCAATAGTATCCATAATTTTATTAATCACACAACCCAAGAGTAAAGATTTTCCAATACCATCTGTCTTCAGGGAAATTAATGGAATTTCTAACAAATTTAAGATCAGCATATATAGCTTCCTTTCCTGTATCAGGCTATAGGAATTTCGTACAGTCAGTCATACCTTTCCATCAAGACTTTCTTCAGTTGTTGAAATGTTATATGGCCAGTCCCTACTAAGACTGGGATCAAATTTTTGCGGGGTCTTTTTCATCATAGAATGGCTTGGGTTGGCCTAGACCATTCTAATCTAATCCACTCCCTTTGCGATGAGCAGGGATGTCTTCAGCTAGATCAGGTTGCTCAAAGGCCTCTCCAGCCTGACTTGAGTGCTTCCAGGTAAGGGGATTTAAAAGCCTCTCTGGGAAACATCTTCCAGTGTTTTACCAGCCTCATCATATACAATTTCTTCCTTATATCTAGTCTGAACCTACTCTCTTTCTGATTTAAAAACATTATTCCTTATCTCATGACAACAGGCCCTTCTAAAATTTTCTTACATTCTTATAAGCCCCATTCCAGTATTGAAAAGCCACAAAGAGGCTCCATGGAAGCTTCTCTTCCCCAGGCTGAACAACCCCAGATCTCAGCCTTTCCTCACTGGAGAGGTGTTCCAGCCCTCTGGTCATTTTATGACCCTCTGTCCTTCTTGAACTGAGGACTGCAGAGCTGGACAGAGCATTCCAGATGGGCTCTCATCAGGGTAGAGGGGCACAGTGCCCTCCCTTGACCTGCTGGCCACGAAGATTTGATGCAGCCCAGGATATTATGGTACCAGGGTATTTTTCATTATTTCATCTTATGCATGTGACACTGGTAATGCTGCTCTATTACACAGAAAAGGACATTACTGATTTCATAAGCACTTATCAGGACATAATATCAGTGTGTAAGTACCAGTTTGGTCAACTGTGTAAACTCACCTGGTGAAGGTGAAGATGGTTCAAGTGTGGTGGTAATGTTTGCTTGTTCTGTTACATAAAGGCAAAACAGGTTAAATTTGTGAATAAAAGCACATTAAAATATCCCAGATAAGGCAAATCTCAGATTGTATTCCAAGAATTGTGCTAATTACTGAGGTATTCCTGAAAGTGTTAAATGTTACATATTTCACTGGTAAAATTCACATCAAAGGACTTAATTGCTAAGAAATCAATGCATCTTTTTATTGTAATGAACACTACTAAGCTTTTGCTACTTTTGACTTTTATAGCTAAGGGCGCCTCAGTTTTCAGGAATAGTGGAACATGGTTTTGTATGTAAAGGAGATCACTAGCTGAGATCCTGGTTACACAAATTAGAATTTTGTAATATGAGAAAAATTGTTTTTAAGGGTTTTTTTTACATCTGTATTAAAATCCAAACTGTTCAGCTAGAGTCTGTCCAAAACATTTTTAATAAGGTAGTTTTTCATGGAAATAAACCATATGGTAATAAACCTTAAGTTAATTTAAAAAAACAAGTATGTAAAAAGATATTTACTGAGTCCAGTAGCTAAATGTGCTCTTCTGCTACATGTTCTCTTTTCCTGTGAAATGTGTTTAATACCTCTGAGGCTCCCAGCTCTGCTAGGGCTGTGCCTCACACAGATTAGAACATGAAAACACTTTCAGGAAGACCCCCCTTTTGAGATTTACAATGAACATAACTTCTCATGTTGCTAACTAAAACCAGTCAGGTTCATCCAGCTTCTGTATTACAGCATTGCCTACCTAATCCTACTTCTAATTTTTTTTCATTCCTTTATTTTACAAGCAGTATAGTAATGGCTTTATTTTGAGAGGAAGTTATGTTTAGATGAACACTCATTTATGCAGAGGTACTAGAAAAGTATCTTCTGAGTCTGTGCAAATGTTGTACGGTTTTCAAGCCACTGTGGAGAAAGTAATACTGCTTACCACATGGCATGCACCTTTCCTCCTCATGGTCAAAGTATTCATCATGAGAGCAGTTGTAACAGCCTGAAGAAAGGGGAAGAGAGTTTTTTTTTACATTTCTCAGAGAAAGGCATTTAATTTATAATATTTATAATTGAATATATTGTATTTCTGTTATTAAAAAATAGTATCAATTGCAACAACATCTATTCAGGTAAGTATTTCCAGTGTTATCCTCAGAAGGAGGTTTTCTGTATGTAGGAATTTGTTTGGTTTCTCCAGCTATATCCATTTGTTTAATAAAAATATTAACTGCTCTCTCCACGTTTTCTTTCCTAAGTACAGTGTATTCTTTTGACTTAGTGCAAGTCAGTATTTCTCTTCCAGACAGGCTGAGCTTGATATAAAGCTAAATATAGTACAGCTACTGAGTTTATTATATATTTAAAACATTACTAGTAAAGGAAAGATCAGCGAACTTCTAAAAAAATAACATCAATGAGATTACCATTATTTAACTGTGGTATGACTGATTTAAAAGAACCAGCACTGAAAAGAATTATGTCACTGTCTCCTGGTTTACAGCAGTAGAGGTTATTACCTTCAATATTGACATATTTGTAGTTTTGATTTGGACAGTTACAAGGCCTGTAGTGCCAGGTGCATTTGTCATCGTTGTTGCCATGGGAAAAAGCATCATCAATTCCTGTTCTTTTATGAGAGTTGTAATACTCACAGTAGACAGCTAAAAAAAGGACAAGCAAGAGAGAAGTCAGATTTTTTTTTTCAAATTAATGGCATGGTATTTCCAAAGTACTAGAAGGAAGAGAAAATTAATTAACAGTTGGAATAAAAAAATTTCACTGAAGTGATTAGCTTCTGATGTAAATATCTATTTTAACTCAGGGAAGTCAGTTTCTTTTTTGCAAGTACACTATGCAAGCATTTCCACAACTTTTCATGTGCAATATATTGAAATGTGGAAACAAAATCATCAAAGATGACAACTCTAACATTGATGGATAGCATGTTCATTCTCTTTTTTCCTCTACATGTGCTGTTCTGGATCACCTTGAGGTCTTTTTCCTGTTTTACAGTGTTCCAGCCAACACAGATGTCTTCATTCCCTTGACATCCACACAGAAGGTGATTTCATCATAGCTCAAATGAAACATTTTTTTACAATTTAGTGCTTTCTCTGCTGGCAACTCACAGTGCACTGTACAGTGACAGCAGAAGAAACAGTCTGTTTTCTGTGACCACAATATTTTCTCTCTCTTTATTCTTTATAGTAAAAAGAGTTAAGATATTTTGGTTAATTTAGCAGAAAAGTACAGATTTCAGAACCCAGCTGACTGAGGTCAACTCTTTGCCCACAGAGAAAATGCTAGCTTTGAGGTGGTTATTAATAAGTTATCTATATTGCCATCTGAATATACTGACAATAAAAATCTCCTAAGCCTGTTTAGGGAGAGCTTAAAGAAACTCACGACAGAACTCAGGGGTCCTCCAGTCAATGCAGATGCCTTTTTCCAAGCATGCCATGGCATAGACGGCGATGGCATCACACATGCACTGACAGTCCCCTCCAATGTCACAGCCACAGGAGTCCCGGACACACGCCTCGTAGTAGGGCATCCGATTCACCTGCATGGCAAAGGGAAGGGATTCATTTCCAAGGTTATTTTGTGCCTGTTATACTCTATGTACAGGCATAACCACTGCAGCATTATCCACATTTCTCGCTGGTTTTGAGTGCCTGAAAATGCATTGATCAGTCTCAGGTATCACCAACAGACTGACTGATTCCTGATTCTTTAGTCTTCATTCGTTTTTCACTCTTGTAGCTTTAACTCATCAGTTCATGCCATACTTAGCTTTTGTGTTTACAAAATGGTGGTGAAGTGCAAATTAAAAAAAAAGAAAATTAACATAAATGAGAGCCATAGAAAATTTTAAATGTGTTTTATTGAAACGTTTTGGCAACCAGAAAATCACCTGTTGGAGTGTGAACAATTGGAAGAATATATATTATGCCTATAAATAAAAAGAAAAGCGAATAAATTCTTACCTTATTGTGACAGGCAGAAAAAACGTGGCTATTGATGATGGAACATGTCTTTTCTGCCCATGCTTTACGGTAAGGGTTCTTGCTACAGGGGTCCACTACAAAGTACACATCCCCACAGAGAGAATTCTCTTTCCAAGAGTTGACAAACTCCAACTCGTTTGATGCCACGTACTTGCTTCGAGTTTCAAAGTCATCCTTCATGTTGCCATTGTAGTTCCCACACAATCCACAGATCGTTTCCTACATGCAATGAAAGCACCGATATCAGTTCAGCAAGTCACAATTCTCACCTTCCCTTTTGACTACTGACAGTTTTCTGTACTTGAGGGGTGAATGTCATCTACAAATACTCTCTCATACATTCTTAATGTCTTGTGCATGAGTTTCTGTTCTAAACTGTAAACTGTTATCATTTAGAGATCAAATTCAAACATGCAGCTGCATAAATTACAAACACTTAGCTCAAAATTTTCCTGAATGCAGTACAGAAATCCCTTAAAAGTCAGCCTCTTGTGAAGATCTCTGCTGTTTTGGAGATAATGATGAAAATTAATGGCTAGTAGCATTTCTGGAAAACCTTTGCCATCACAGAGATTCAAGGCAACTGTGATCAAATGTGCAGTTCAATCTGAATTGAAGGACACTTTAGTCAAGTTATTCTGCAATACCTGTGTTTCTCTGGAGATCTTGATGAAGAAGTTCATGTGCTTATTCCAAATCAGGGTCATGTTGTATTTTCCTGGGATAATGATATCAAACATCAGGTGAAGGGCATTCTTTTTCACTTTGTATTGTACACCAGGATTTTCCCCAGAAATAGCAAAGGTTTCATCTCTCAGTATGATTGTCAGATTCTGGAAGAAAATTTATCTGGAAGTTATAACTTATCAAGTTTCAGTATTTTCCTTGCTGAAGTTCAGATGCTGTGATACTGCAGCAGGAAATCAGTATTTTTTGATTGAGCAATTCACTGCGGAGTAAACTTCAAAATTTCCTGGCTTCTACATAGACAAAATTCTTGGAGAATGAAACACAACATGAGAATTAAAAAAACCCAAACAAATAACTATGGCATTTCCTACTAAAACCAAGGTTCTAGGTTTAGCACATAGTTTCACTTACAAGACCTTTCTCTTAAGATACAGTTAAAGCTTCCAAAAATGAAGAAAACCTGGTCTTAAAATCTATTCAGCTGGATAGTGGCAGAAAGATGACCTTACCCCAAGGTAAACGCTGATGGATCTGGAGCACGTAACTCCTGATTTCCCACAGATGACATTCTCAGTAACAATTTTGAAAGAGGAAACAGGTTTGTTAACACTGCAGCCATCCTAAAAAAAACCAAAACAAACCACAAGAAGCACAAAAGCCCAACAGACTCTGCCTGAAGTCTTCCAAGTTAAAACATAAAAGTATAAGAAAATGCAGAATGTTTAAAATGTCCCAACTAATTCTGTTTGTTTTGGAAGGTGATGATCTCGGCTTTGCTGGTCAAACTGACATAACTTCCCTAAAAGACATATCTGTCTGGTACAGAATACAATGACTGTTTAAACATATTATTAAAAAAATCTAAATTGGTTATAATTACATGAAAAAGATGGCTTTTTAGAAGTAAAATATTTTCATTCTAAGTATTGAAATAAACATTACATATAGAAACTCAGTAAGTGGTTATAAAGATTGAAAGTGCTGTATTGTTTATTGATGCATCCCAGCATATCTTCATTAGTCATTTAAATCCAACTATTTCTTGATGCTGAGATGCTGCTGAAATAAGCAGGCGGAAGCAGGTTACCATGGCTAATATGTATTCACAGTTGCCATCAAACACAAAATGCTGTCCATCAAAGGTGGTGATGTGGCCTTCTCCATACAGATTACAGGTGGAGGAACACCTTGTTTTCTGAACACATTTCCATTTGCCTTTTGTGCAAGTGCTGGGAGGGAGAAAAGAAACCACACTCAGATTTCAAAGAAATGCCATCTTCACCTGCTTCTTTTTATATACATCCACTTTTATCGATAACATGTTCAATTAATTGACTTATGTACACTGAGATCAAGTTACAGTTAATATAAGAACCATAATTAAAATTTATGGACTGCCTAGAAAATGAATTCATAATAAAGAAGAAACCTTAATTAATTTTTGTGCTTTTTTCATGAAAGAAATATTATATAAAACTCATTTATTTTTGCTCTTAATGAGCTCAGAAGTCACTGCTCCGTGTAGTTTGGGGGGGGGTGGTATTTTTTAAAGAATGGATTAGTAACTGGAAAGGGAACAAAGTATTTTGAGAATGCTGCTAAAGAGTTGGGAATCTTTTGGGGGGGTGCTTTTATCCACAGAAAAGAAGAAATATTGTGCCCTCATTTTATTTTGAGTTGTTAATAATTGCCTTTTATATAATTTACAGTCACAGGCCCTACTGGATGCCTTTATTCGTGAATATACATAAGACAGAAATTATCCCTGAAGCTGGTACAAGGACTCTTATCTGTACATATATTGTCAAATGTTAAGCTTCTCTCTCTGTTAATCCCTGTACTCTGTCATGGTATTTTTTCCTTACAGCTGCTGCCATTTCCTACTCTTCTATCAGTTAAACACTTATCATTATGTGGCTGTACACTTCAGTGAAACAGAGGATCTGCAATGAGAAACTAATTCTTACCAGATCTCACATTCAGTCTGGATTTGTTCACCTCTTCCATAAGCAAGGCCACCATACTCACAGGGACACTCCTCAGCTGGCACACACCTGCCATCGAGATTTTCATAGAGGCCATCAGCACAGACACAGCCTGACTCACACTTCGTGGGTATCTGGGAAAGGCCAACAGATTGCAAAATGAAAAGAAAAGAATGTGAGATGCATTTTATCCTGGATGTGAATGGTGTCAGGAGTGCACCTGTGCTAAGTTCTGTTTTGGCTTGATTTTAGTTTTGTGATGTTCCTTGTACTAACATGCTGTCAGTTGAACTAGTTTCACCAAAGCTGTAATATGTTCTTGTGGTCTGAGATACTAAACATACCTGAAGACTCTGAAGATTTATCTTCCAATCTCTATCAGTCTTTCAGAAAGAGTGCAATCGAACATTCTTTGTATCAAGGAAGCCTATTACAATTCTTCCAATTAGTCTGTTTCCTTAATATAGGAAAACCCTATCAGGACAGCTCAGATGTTCCATTTGTAGAAAAAAAGCCTGATATTTAACTGTATCATATCAGATAAAATAATTCCTTTAATTTCACTAGAAGGAATGTGGTCTAGTTCTAAGTAACAGCTAGAACATTCTACCTCTCTCAAAAGGATAAATATCCCAGAGCTATGAAACTCACACATTCAATTCCAGTAGCAAGCATCTGACAGGTAGGGGCACATGCAGCTCCATATTTGTTTTCTAAATTGTCGGAACATGATATGTGTTTCTTAGGAGCTTTGCAGCTTTCTAGGAAAAAGGAAGAAAAATTAACATTGTAGAGAAATTAACATAGAAGACAATAGCAAAGTAGTAATTTTACAACATATGGGGGGAAAATGTTTCTAAGTAAACAATATTAGACCCATACCTGCAGGATTTTGAGGTTTGCCTGTGCAACTTAGCCTCCCATTAACACAGTAGCTAGGGAGAAAAAAAAATCAATGAAAATCTCTTCCAAGAAAGAAGTTTTGATGTTTTGCAATATTGTTTTATTAGAAATGTTTCACTCATGTTACTACCTCCTTTCCATCCTTTGAAGTAGAATATGAGTCAGCTTGTCTCTTCACTTCTTGTATTATACAGTAACATCAGTTTGGTAGCTAGGGAGAAGGCTATTATTAGTATTATCACTAGTAGGCAACTATGACTACATAGTAGTCACTATGAGGATGGCCTATCAAGTCATTACAGAAGTCTGTATATAGCTAAGTACTGTTGACAAAAACTCCTAGTAGGAATAATCAGATCTTAGCTATTATTTTCTGTTTTTTCTCTGTGATATTTCCAAGCTTAAGGTAAGTCAAATACTTTCTGTTCAGGTAAGACTATTTGTAGTTTAGAAAAGGGCAAAAAAAAGTCTTGAAAAATAAATGTATGCTGTTAAAAATAAAGGAGACTGTACTGGTTTGGGCTGGAATTGAGTTAATTTTCTTTGTAGCAGCTCAGTGGTGCTGTGTTTTGGATTTGTGACCAAAACAGTGTTGATAACACAATCTTGTTTCAGCTGGTGCTGAACAGCGTCCCAGCATTCTTGCTCCCCATGTTGTCCTGCCAGGGAGGAGGCTGAGGGGAAAAAGCTGGGAGGGGTCACAGTCAGGACAACTGACCCCACTGAACAAAGAGAGATTCCACACTATACCGCATCAAGCTCAGCAGTAATAGCTCAGATAAAGAAGTAAGAAGGAGGGATGTTCAGAGTTACAGCACTTGTCTTCCCAATCAACAATTACACATGGTAAATTCATGCTTTCCTGGAAATGTCTGAATGGCTGCCTGCTGATGGGAAGTTCTGGATCAATTGCTTACTTAGCTTTGATTGTGCATGCTGCATTGCTTATTAAATAAGCTTTTTGCTGATTATTAATAAATAAATTTAGTAAACTGTCTATATCTTTATCCATAAAGTTTCTTGCTGTTGTCCTTCTGATTCTCTTCCACTCTTCCTGCTGGAGTAAGTGGCTGCGTGGTGCTTACCTGCTTACTGCAGTTAACCGCTGACAAGACACACATGAAGACCCCTCGCCTCCATTTTCAGTTTGTTCACCTCTGAACTTGACACACTTACCAGGTGATCCCACCAGTCATTGTTGACTGGTCAGGCAGGATGTACTTTCTGTCCTCTAAGTAGCAGGGACAATGAGATTTACGAACACACTCATTCTTGTGGTTCAGATACATTCCTTTAGGACACTGGCAGCCTTCAATAGGAATATCAGTTGGATGGCATTCCAGGGCTCTGTTGGAGAGTGACAAGCATGTCCTGTCACATGCCTGAGCATTGTAGCTGAATGTTTGATTGCCAGTGCAAGTAATGGCTATAAAACAAGACAAGAGTGTATGTTAAACTTCATTTACCGATCCTCTTCCTTGTGAAAGATAATGTCCTTGTGCTCATAATGTGCTGCTTATTTTGTGTCAGCAGCTTAATGCTTCCTATTGCTTCTCTTCCTGTGGATGTGGAGCTCTAGCAAAACATATTGCAGACCAAGACTTAGCAGCAAACTATGCAGCTGTTCGAAAGTTTCATGCAGGTAAAACACCTTACAGCTTTTTTGTGTATCTTGGAATTTATTAATGCAAAGGGAAGCTTAGCAGAAATATCAGTGTATTTTTGAGTAACAGTGAAACTTATGCTTATGTCTGAGTTGCAAAATATTAAAATAAGATCTGCAGTCAGTTTTTCCTAGTTCTTTCTCATTTTACAGGTTAGCTTTATTTTTTTGTCTATTCCATACCTTAATTATCAAATCCTGGAAGCACCCACATGCTCACCTTAAAGCATATGAATTATTTTTTTCATAGAGTCTTGAAATAACAACCCTGTTCTGACAGATACTGGAAGGGTATCCTGAATTTGGATATTTGTTACCCAGTTTCTGCTTTTCTCTTCTTTCTGGTCACTGTTTTCCTCATTACTCATCTGATAGCAGACCAGTAAGAGATGGTTCAGGTACTTACTGCAATTGTCCATACTGCTCCTCCAATTCTCAAGGATTAAACCCATGGAACTGCATGCTCGTGCATACGATCCCAGAGCGGAACAAATATAAGGAAAGGTCTCTTCATAATTACAGGCTTGGTAGACACATCTCTGAAAGCCAACACAAGGACAGTACGTTGTTACTGGGGAGCAGATATTTGGAAGTGCTAAACCCTAGAGGTATTTGAAAGATTTGTGGATGTGACATTTAGAGACGTGGTTTAGTGGTGGACTTGGCATTGTTGTATTTATGGTTGGACTCAATGATCTCAAAGATCTTTTCCAACCAATATGATTCTATGCTGAATTGCAGAACTAAGTCACACAAGATATATATTATTGCATAACTGAAACTGATGGAAGATATCTGAGTAACTGCATTGCTGATGTAAATAAAATGTACTTAGTACCTAAAGAATGCTTTTGTTTATTCACTGCTTCTCATTTTCAATTTTCAAAATGTTTTGTGTAGACTGAAAAATGTATTGAGCTCAATTATGCACATAGTAAAATGAATACTTTGCACAGTTAAAGTTGTTGTCATGGACAACTGCAGCATGAGCAAAAATATTTTCTGAATCACAGGGATGGGACTGGTGCCTGAGACCAAACGACTTTCAGTGATGTGGAGACATAATTTTCAAAACCACACCTGTTTCTAAGCTTCTCTGCATTGCTGATTCAATGCGTGGGACACTGTATATGAGTCCAATCTGGTTTATATTTGGACTTCCTCTGTTCGACATCCATCATAACTTCCTACCTTGTAGAAAGGAATAGGGTTCACCACAGCATGGCATTTCTCAAACACTGTACCCTTCTTGGTCAGAATGGAGCAATGAGTCTCAGCAGATATTTCTAATGAAAGTAAATAATAAACATTAAAAAGGGAAACTTAGGGGGAAAAATTGAAAAGGAAATTTTTTAAAAATTTGATATTTTAGGTGAACTTTCAGCAANGAAAGTAAATAATAAACATTAAAATGTGAAAATTAGGAAATTTTTTAAACATTTGATATTTTAGGTGAACTTTTGGCAGTGATGCACTGAACAATAGGACAACTTCTTAGCTTGTTAACTTTCAGACTCTATTCTTGTATAAGCAGCTCAATAGAGCTTTTTTTTTTCTTTTTCACTTTTTTTTTTAAAGACCATAAGCAATAGAGACTTGGGAAGACAAAACTTGGATTTCAGTCTCAATACTGCTGAGCAAGCCTAAGACAACCATGGACATGACAGTTTCACTAGAAAGATCAGACCCCTCTCATTCATCATCTCAATCCCAGATCTCTAGAATGGGATCTGATGAGCTTTCATTGATATGTATTCTAGAAAGCAGAAATGTCTTACTGGTGACAGAATTTGTGATGTTCCATTCTCTCAGTCTCTGCTTCTGTCCAGCTCTCTCATTTCCCTGGTATGGGCTTATGGAAGTGTCGGACAAAGCTGGAAGGATCAGTTAGCACAGCATCATCTACTTACTGTTCAGTTGACTCAAAGCACAAGGGTCAGTCTCTCTCTCTAAGGCAGGATGGCAATTTCCTGCCCTCCAGGAATCTACAAACAGGGAGGCTGTCCCTTCAGTGATATCCATGCTGGTCATGAAGTCGTCTGTAGTGTCTCCATTGTAATTGCCACACAAACCTGACAACATCAGAAATGCAAGGGATGGCGGAAATTAAAGAATGTGTGCACAATGACCTATGTTTCATTCTGTTACAGTGAGAAAATTGATTCAAAAGCTCTACATAGTGTCAATGAATACTCAGGTCAAGTAGCCAGAGAATCTTGATTATGTACACATTCAGTTGCTGAGCCTCTGCATCCTCAGAGTTAAGAGTGTCAGCTTCTAAGCAATGACAAAATCATAAAGAAGTTTTTGTCCTTTTTTTAGGAAAAAAGTGGTTTTAAATAACGTAAAAGAGAAAGGCCATGAAACACATTTGCAGTAGCATGTTTTCTTATATACAATAAATTCATAATGACGAAGTATATGCATTTAGGCTTTTGTAAAAGCTAAAGCCTCTCTGTAATTCCCCCTAACCAGAATGCAAAATATGCCTGTGTGGCTAATGTTGCTGTGCAATAAACATCTCCATCCGGTGATTACCAGCTGAGAAACTTTTAGATTCTTAGGCTCATTGTGTTTGCAGTGGTTGTGCACTACATTCAAACTGTGTGCTCCAAGATGCAGAGACCACACAGGCTTATTTGTTGCTCCTTCATTGTGTAGTAAAGCACATATTGAAAAAGGCACACATAAAATGCAAAACAGCATTATGTTATGTACGAAAAATGTGACACCTCTAATTTCTTTGATTTGTTTTAAAGTTATTAGCAAAAAAAAATCAGTTTTCCAATGCATGGGGGTTTTTTTCTTTGAATCCAGAGAAGAAAATTGATTTCCTAAAAGACAAATACTAAATTTTCAAAAATTATACTCTCTACATTTTCTCCTTTGCAAGGGAACTTTTTTACTTACCTAGCGTTCTGCCTTTGAATTGTGATCCAACTTTCACGTGGGCCTGGAACACAGGTGACGTTTGAACTGCAAGTTCCAGCCCGAAGTTTGTGTGCATCTGAACGTACATGGAGGACTGTCTGAAAACCGTGATGTCTCCTGAAGGAACAAGGACATTTAAAAATAGAGATGTTGGTGATACTGCAAGGTAACGATTTTAACACATATATAAGTGTTCTAGCACTCTGTCTACAACTCTCCCACACACAGCTTTGAACAGAGGAACAGATGCAGCAGGAAAGACTTTTACCTTCCTCTAAAACCCCTGATATTAGCAATTGAAAGACTGCAAAAGATGTTGGGTTGTGTAAAAACAGACATTTAGTTTAATTTGGATATAACTTATATTTCCCGTTTTTTACCTGATCTGTAAGGCAGCCTCTTAAGTTCATCATCATCAGTGAGGAGATCATTCTGAGAAATAACAATTTTGTCCTGTAGGAAGAGGACATGAAACCAGAAGTAATTTTCTGTACAGGTGGTATTTATATGTTAAATTAAGCAACAATATTGTCAATGAAGTATGTAAAAGAAAAATAATTAATTCAAGCATTTTCTCATGTTATAACATGCTGCTTCTAGTTTTCCCTTTGAAAATACCTTCCTGAGTTGATGAAGCAACTGAGATCTTTACTGTGTATACATGAGCAGAAACATATCTTCAGGTTTATCCTCCATAATTTTTAAGTTCAAGCTACTAGCAATGACTTCGAGCACTTATTTTGCTTATCTAGTGATGAAATGCTGGATGGAACTTGTAGAGGAAATATCTACCTTTGCAGATTGGTAAATTATAGCACTAAGTGATGTCTCAGAATGAGAATAACCAGTCTTCTCATATACAGCCATCAGGGTTCCATTGTGTGGCAGGCTGGAACTCTGGAGAGAAACGGAGAAAGAGAAGTAAAAAGAGAAGCTTTTGTCAGTATAACAATGATTTGTAGAATAAATGTGTATCTTATGAAGTCCTCAAACTTATGAAGTATGTGTTTTGATATTTGATATTTTGTGTTTCAAGACTGCAGGAAATTACCTTCATAAGAACATAAGTGCAAACCCCATGGAATCTGTATGGCCTCGAATCAAACGTGGTAACAAAGGAGCCTCCTTCCAGTGAGCACCTTCCAGGGCAGGGCAAGTCTTTGCAGTTCCACTGACCCATCACGCATTTACTACAGAAAACAAGAAATTCTGTGTAAGGTTATTCTTTTCTTCACAGTCCAAAAACTCAGCTACTTCCTAGTGATGGAATATGTAATGTTTATCACTTTTCTTCTTATACTTTCTATGTTTTGATTTTCTGTGTCTACGTTGTATGGATTGTCAGTAAACTTTACCAAATTGTGGAAGGTTCTGCCCTTTGAAAGGTTAGGCAAAATTTTTCAATTGTCTGGTGAAGGTACTCTTCATTCTCTCATGGAAGTTTCCTGCTGCTACTCACCAGGTCCTACAAGCTGCTTTTATTGTCTCACCAGGAGCATACACTTTCCCGTTTAGTGTGCATGGACACTGGCTAATGTGAACACATGTCCGATTCTTCGAGATATCATCAAGAACAGTTCCTGCCAAAGAAGATAAACAAAATATTTTTCTCCATCCTCACTTAGCACTACAGTTATTATGGCTCAAATGCTTTCTGAAATTAGCCTGAGAATGCTATTCTTGCACAGCCAGTGCCCATACCTGGAGATGTAAAATGCAGGAAATTTTCTCCTAATTAAAATAAAACTGGTTCTTCTCAAGTGACAAAAGCTTTTGGCTGCTTTGTCATGTGAAAGTGCAATCAATTGTCCTATTTTGAAATGAAAATGATACTAATAATCCCAATTTCTGCAGCAAGTTAATCTTGAACTATTTTAAAGGACATTTACAAAATGTCCATAACGTTGCAGAAAACCTCTGCGGTATGCTACCTCTTCCTGGTGCCTGATCAATGTATATTTTAGTAAAGAACTTTAAGCATATAGCATGTCATTATCCCATCACAGTCTTGTGACGAAAATGTTTTCATAGCTCTATTCTTGCAAAGACTGACCAACCATCTTTGGGGCCATGATTACTCAAGACTTCAGTTACATTATGTTACCTGAGAAAGAGCAGTTCTAGCAGCACAATGCCCTGAAATGCACAGCTAGTTCATTATTAAGCAGTCCATTCCACTTGACTGGATATGTGCAAAAAACCATTCGTGTGGTCCTTTAAGATTATGATGAAATTATACCTTCTGGACAAAAGCAGCCATAGGTACAGTGACTGGAACAGCTGTACTCTGGGTTGGAACAGGTTTTAATACACGGAGAACCACATTCCTCATAGATTTGGTTTGCAGAACATTTTCCCACAGCTGCAACAAACAGTGGGAGTGTTGAGATTTTTAACATGTAAACATAGAAGAATGTTTTGTCTACTACCTAGCAAGGAAAAGACCTTCTGATTTCTGACACTAACATTCTTTTATCCTGCCTCAATATTCATTTCCTCATCTCAATATTCTTTGTTACCATCATATATTCTCTCTGGCCTTTATTCATTTTTCTTGCCCTATTTATTGGAAACATTTTTTCAGAAGCTTGAAGAATGGCAAACGGCCCATATTGCAGCCTAATGAAGTACCACAAATCAGACTTTCTGTAGTACTTCAAGGTTTTACTTCCAATCAGTCATTGGAAATAAGAAGGTTGAGCATCTGAAAAAGGACTACTGAAAACCATCTGTGAATAAAAGGAGCTATGGCAATTGTTAGCAAACAGGTTCAAAGACTTCAGGGGCTATTTAAAAGTGCTCTCTCTTCACTGTCTAATTTGCCAAGTATAGTAATAAGAAAACTGCGCTTAGAGGAAGCAGCCTCCTGTTGAAAGTTTGAGAAATTAAACAGTTTTCACTTGGTGGATGTTGCTCTGTTTTATTGTAACTGATCTAGACATAGGAGCTATGTTTTGAGCTTCCTTCTCCTTTGAGGTTTCCCTGCTCTCCTTTTTATAGCTTTATCAAAGACCACTATTCTCTGTAGAAAATAATTTGTTTGATTAAAGACGGTAGAGACTTTTTCTATGAGTTATTTTATATTCCTATAATTTGTCATTATCCCTCTGTTTAAGACATAGAAAAATTAAATACAGTCCCACATGAATAAACCATTTGAACTTACAGCAGAAGTTTTCAGATCTCCAGTTGAACACCATTTGGTGGGACATAGCACATTGCCTGGAATACTCTGACAGTGTGGAGCAAGTGCAATTGTTTTGTCCTGGCTCACTGCAGTCCTGCATATCAAGCTGGCAACGAATGACAAACCCATCCTTTGGCACAGTGCAGGTTGGTGACACCAAATGAAGTAGCTGAGAGCAGATCATGGCCTAAATAAAAAGAGAAGGAAAATTGTTCCTGATGGTGTTTCCTTCATATGAAAACCACAATGGAATAACACTGCTAGTTATGATTTTTGTGGGGGTTGTTTGTTTTTCCCCGTACAGTTTAATAATGTGTATTTGACTTAAAATGTATGAGAAATTCACAGATAGAAGGGAATATAATTCCATTGTACATCAGAAGGAACTTGATAAATTGAAATAATTCCATTCCTCATTATGTTGAAAATTAAGTCACTTTCTGTGCCATCAACTCCCCTAAAACTGGCTGAGAACATTATACATAGGAAATGTGTTGTCTCATGGCAATTCAGTTCCAGGACAAACATTCCAGATGTGAAGATCACAAAATTCATTCCTCTCTGAGCACACACTTGGTGCATTTCTGTTGCCTGAATGTTTGTATTGCTTGTCATGCTGCCTATTGCAGTATAAGGTCTCAAAGGTTCTCAGGCACACCGATTTTCTTTTCATTTAGAACTGTAAGTGATAGCAGTTGATGATGGTTGTCCCTGTCATCAGTGCTGTTATCTGGCAATACATTTTAGGCATTGTGAATATCTTCAAATCTGTACAGCTTATAGTGTCAGGTCTCTAGCTGGCTGATAAAAAGTTCTTAAAGCTTCACTGGTTTCCATGAATTTCCCGTGATGACCTGCATGGAATTCCAGAAAGCTGTGAGCTAAATGCTGGTTGATTTTTATGAGTGATTTAGATCTAGCCTTAAAAGCGCCTGTGGGCTTTTATTAAAATGTATTTTAATGCAAAGAACTCCTTTTCTTTCTTGTATCATGCTATACAGATGTAGGCTTTACCTGTTTTCATGGCAGTTTTATGAAACCACCGCCTCTCTGTAGTTGATTTCTATCTTGCCCCCCTGCTAAGAATCATGCTTCAGAGAAGCCAGGAAGATCTTTCTTACATATTTTTTGTGAGGAACGTTGGAAATTGGTATCTCCTCGGACAGGCAGATCTCTGATGGATCATCCATTTTTTGTAATGCAGCAAATTTATATGTATCCAGCAATTTACCTGGAAATTGAAGGGTTATAGTTCATCAGGAAACGGACTGCCTTAGTTTGTTTACTTGTTGCTGTGATGTAGCAAAACTCAGATTCTGAGATTCTCAGATTTTCACTGTTAAATGCCCTGCTAGTTAATCTTCCCAATGATAACAACTGCCTCTTGTGAAAGTCAGGAGAATGTGATCCTTACCACCTGTTTCTAAATGATAAGAGTCCTTATCACTCATGTGAGGAACCCATTATATTTTACCCATAGCAGATAACAGAGTGTAGCATAATCATATGAGGTATGTTGGTGCCCCATGGGACTGCTTTACTCATTCTGAAACACAGCAATGCTATCACAGTATCCAATTTTCACCCTGACTCACTTTAACTCGTTCTCCTTCTGTCTGAAACGTCCTTGTCTCTTACCTTCACGCACAAATTCATTCAATTCATAACCATCATAGTTCCCACACATTCCACACGTTTTCCCCATGTATTTTTTTTCAGTCAAAACCTAAAATAAAATAGAACAAAACATTTAAAAGGAACACACTAAGTAAAATTATCTATACAGCATTACCTTTCTCAAACAAATTCAGTTCAAGCACCCAATTAAAAGTGAATCTTCTCATTGTGTCCATGACTTTTTTGGAGGAAGTTTTGTAAGCAGTGAAGTCTTTTCCCAATAGGTAAATAGTGATTTTTTTAAAATTACTATGTAATAAAAAAATAAGATTTGAGGACACAAGGAATTGAGGGGGAATAACATTCTGAGGAGCCAGGGAAAAAAAAAAGAAAATAATGCTGAATCCTTGCTAATATCTTTGTTGACAGAGCATGAATTTCAGGTTTCTTCTCTTAAGAAATTTAAGGTTACAGGAAAAAAGTCTATTTTCAGCAGACGGTTATTCAGTTCTCTATTGCTCTGGAGACTAAAATAGTAGTATTATTATTGGCTACAAACAATGAATTATGATAAAAACCTTAGATCAGAGGAAATAAAACTCTATTATTTGTATAATCAGATTAACCCATCACAGTAGCATTTTCTCTTATGTATGTGATAATAATGCTGATAAATCTCCCAAAAATTGATTACATCTCCTTGTTTTAGCAAATTTATCAATTTAGAATTTAGTGTCTTTTGTGGCAGTAATATCACAGTCACACTGAGAAGATGTATTGGGGATTTTGGAGGGAAAATCTGAAAAGACTCTGAAAAAGGAAAGAAAAAAGGAACTGGTAGAAGTATTTAATGTTTGAAACCAAAAGATGTCCTGGGGAAGTACAGTAGGCAAGACTAAACTTTGCCATACAGTCTTAAATTCTACACAACTTTAAACAATATGTCTTAAGCAAAATATTGCAGCTGCTGGAATGCCCTGAGGAAAGATTAAAATATGTGAAAGTATCCACAAATCTCAACACTGGTGGCTTTAGCTAACTACCAGTGCTGCAAGTGAAAGTAACATGCAAAGTTGTTTATTTCAAGAGGAATGGATAAACCAGGAAAAGAATAAATATCAAAACAGTAAATACATGCAAAAGCATCCATTAAGTTCAAAGACTTCTTGTTGTTCCAGTAAATCAGTGAGTATTTTCTTCTCTGCTCTGTGAGAACATTTGACTAACCATTAGGTAGTCATCATTGTTCCACATGACAATCAGCTCCATCTCCATCAGCTTGGCCACCAGGCGAATGTTGCGCCCGTACGGTGCTATCTGGATTCCATTGCTGGTGTAAGGCAACTGAATGACACTGAAACAAGGTGAGGAGAGAAAACAACCTCATAGCAAGATTATGCAGGTATTAGTTACTTATTTTGGATATGATACACACACAGTCTAAGTGCTTGCAGTAACATGGAACAGAATTTTTTTCCTGTTTAGCTGTGACATTTCAAAACACATGAAGTTTCTGTTGATTGAAAATCCATGTCAGCAGTTCATAGAAGAATCACCAGGAAATGGCTTGCATAGTGATTCTTCTACTGACAATGTTTGCACAGGACTTGGTTTGGTTTTATTAGAGCATTGTTATATGTTTCAAGAACTTTGTGTGGTAGAACTAATGTTGTTTATCCTGAAGAGATTCTATGGCCTGTGGATATAAGAATTATGGCAGAAAACTGACAAGATTAGAGAAACCCATAAGGGAATGTTGTACTGAGTGCTTGATGGGAAACAATGGGAGAAGAGTCCAGTTGGGTGTGTTCACTTTACTAATTCGTCAATTAATTTTTGACACAAAGCAGTCTTTAGTGCACCTGCTATTTAAGTCCCTGCCCTCTCTAAACACTTCACTCCCCATTCATAGCATAATCTTACCCAACACTCCTGACAGAAATGCTGCCTTTCTCAACAATGACAACAGAAGGTCCAAGCTCAATAATGATCCTTGCAATTTTTTTGTCCAGCCCACGACGGAACTGAATGTTGAAGTCTGGGCTGGTCTCATCACATACAGTTGCAAAGACATAGTTGCAAGTCCCACTGAAGTCATACTGGTATTTATCAAAGGTTGAAAAATGCCCTCTGCCCCATGTAGAACAGGAATCCTTGCTCAAAACTATCAAAGAGAAAGAAAAATGGATTTAGGTCTCCTAAAAGTGTATTTGCTCATTCTGATAAACATTTCAAATAAAAATACTAGGACAAACTATTAAGTTTCTACTCAGATTAATTCTGAAAACAACATTTTAGCCCTGTATTTATTTTTTTTCTTTTGTAACCTCAAAATTTTATCTCAAGTCAGGAAGTGAAACAATATTAAGAGTGAGAGCAATATTGTTATTTCCTGTAAGCAGAAGAGAATTCCCTAATTTCCTAGCTTGGGAAAAACCCTTCCAACTCCTATGGGTAATATAAAGATTTACCTTCTTATTTCAGTCTTCTAGGTCTGTTTGACAAGGTGACAGCTTACTACTGAGCAGAGCTTTAACATCTCAGGCACAGCATTTACCAAGGTATCTATGGCATTACTATATCATGATTAACTGCACAGTCAAATCACCCAAAGTCAAATCCAAAGACAGTCTTCAAAGCCCAACTCGTAATTCCCCACTCTTCTGGCCCTGTGTTTCTGTGACATAGTTCCAGCCAGTTTTATAAATATACAGGATGTTTTAATCAGTTTTCACTTTTAAGAAGTAATCTGAAATGTTCATTGGAATAGACAGGTTTTCAGATGTGGAAATGAGTCATTAAAAAAAGAGGTACAACTCCAGCACTTGCTGTTAGATAGTTCTGCACCTACTTACAGCATTTGAACAGTCCCTCTGAAGCTGATAATTTTACTGAAGTAACTAAAATCATGTCCTCAGTTCTGTATTTCCAGACTTAGATTGTGACTTTTCATTTTTAAATTATTTTTGCTTATGGTGTCATGTGAAACTCGGGTACCTTAGAAAATATCTTAGAGTCACAAAGCACTTGGTAAGTTTATCAAAGTCTACATGCAGTTTATTGTTTCAAAGCCAAAACATCTCTTCAAAGGAGTGATCAAGTAACTACAGAATGCTACTGGTTTTATCCAGGTCATGTAGAAAATACAGTTTCCCAATGAGCTGTTACCTGTTGGCAAAAAGTACTCCTCTTCCAAACTTCTGTTCTGTCCTGAAGGTCTGACTGGAAAATAGGAATTGCCTGATTGTCATCATTGATCCTTCATGCCCAAGTCCAGCTAGTTTAATATATTGTGTTTGAGTGATGCTGAGTGCCAAACCCCAGAGTGTGCCAAGGAATGATTACCTGGGGCTTGCACAATGATCAGAGTGCAAGAGGTGCCCCTTTTGATAAACACAGGAGCACAGTCATTGTATTTGTTTTTATTTAAATCTTATCAAAGAAAAATAATAAATGGGAATGTCAATTACTCAAGGAAGTTTATATCTTGATTATGTGTTTGTCTTTTGAGTTCAGTTTTTATTAAATAATATCTAGGGATTTTCTTTAAATTTTTCTGTATCCATGCCCTACTGTTTCTCTTGTTGTAAGAACAGACAGAAGACAGAGATGAGTTCCTAAATATTTGGGAATTTTTCATCTGATCACAAGTCTTCAACTATTTTTACTTTTAGGATGAACTGAATGTAGTTTTTCCATGCTTATACTGAATGAACTCACTTAATTCAAGCCACTCTCAGTTCCTTCTGCCTAAAGAAATGTTTCTTATTATAATAAATTTGCATTTTATAGAATTCTTTTTGTTCTACACCTCCACATTTTCCCCAAACTGGATAAAGAATTTCATTCAACCACTGATATGCAACAAGCTTTGGAATACAGAGAATTGCTTTCTAATGTTATGCAGGAGTAAAGCATGATTAAAATTATGAATTACTAGGAAGATTGTCTGTTAATAGGATAGGAAAAAAAATTCAGAATATTAGGACTGACATCCACACTTATTTAGAAAGGATCTTGAGAAAATTTTGTGTTTCCAGAAGGACTATAGCCTTCTGTATCCTGCCTTAGCACAGGAACACCATGTAAAATACAGTATATCATGTTAGAATGATATTTCTGCATTCTTGTCATGGACATAGAAAACTAAATGTTTATTGAATGAACTTCAAATTTAGAAGTCAGTGCCTCACATTTCTTCAGAAAAGGACTTGTGAAAAATTGTGTTGGTTCTGCCCAAGGGTTGATGTAGCTCTGTATTTTATTTCCAGCAGTGACCATTAACAGAGTCCCCAAGGGAAGAATACCCTCAGGTCAGGCATATATACTTCCTCAGATATTCTTTCAGTCTCCAATTATTTTCAGTTCAGGGAATTTTGTGAGGCTATTGGGATTTTTCTGCTTACCCCTCCCTTGTGCTCTGGCTTCCAAGTCCTTGTCCACCATCCTTTTGAACAGAACTGAAATTTCTTTGTAGCAGAAAATGCCACAATAATTACAGTCAAAGTTTGCCATTAAACTTTAATTATGAGTTAACACTTTAATGATACCTGCCTTTCTATTCCTTCTGATAGCCAATATTTCCTAGTACTTTAAAGCTATAAAAAGCTATTTTTTTTTCTTTCTTTGGCATTAAATGTTGTTTTACACAAGTAAGATGGTAGTACCTCACTATTTGTATTTCTCAGACTCAGAAGGACTAGCACAAATCTACGGTAAGTAGGTGGCTGGAGTTAATTTTGCATACAGATTTTGATGGATTTACACAAGCCATTCTTTGGAGTTAAGGGAAAACTGCTGGTAAACTACCAGAAGTGTGGCAGCAGTTGGCACAGCTGAATGTTGAAGCAGAGACCTGTCCTTACTCGACTCCTCTCTAGCTGCTGTCTATAAAGGTGAGGAAGAAGTATTCCATACTCTGATTGTCCATTTGGATGTAAGTTTGTCTTAACCTGAAATCTTTAAAATCATTTTCACAGACCTAATCTATATGGAGGATGAGCTTTATTTAGTTTTCTGGATTTTGCAATATCGAAAGAATCCATATGCTAAATTTTTAGATAATATTAGTCAGTAATATGTAGGAATGAAAATCAAACATACCACACAAATTTTCCCAATAGCATATTTCTAAATGTAGAAGGCTATTAAACTGCTCAGTTTTTATCCTTAGGCATCAAAAGGTCAGCATGGCACACTAAAGCACCTTCCATTATTTTAAAACTTAAAACAGTGAGAGAAGGCATTTTGCAATCTTTTTACAAGCAAAGTCTTCATTTAGAATTCCTAAAATTTAATGCTTCAAAACATACCCTCCTTGAGGCAAAGACTTATTTTTATTATGTGGTTTGTACAGTGCCTTCTGCAATATGGACTTGATGCTGAGAAGAATTGTCACTCACACTTGAATGCAAACATTAAGTACTAGGTCAGACACTTACTTCTTTGCAGAGATTCCTTCTGTTTGTGGAGAAAAATGTGGGACCAATAATTTCCTTCAAAAGCTGTGAAAGGAAAAAGACAACACAATGAAGTTACACTCTGAGCAAAAGGAAGTCGAATATTTGTGTATTTATTTATTTTTCAGCATGCTGCAAGTCAAAGCAGGGTCAACACATATGAACTGTGCTCTGTCACACAAATCTGAATGGAAATTATCATGGAAAATCACGTAATTCATATTACATATTTAAGTATTAGAAAATTCTTCTGTACTGGTCAAATGTTATCAAAATTTGCCAGAAATCCTATGCAATATGAAATCTCCTATACTTCATACTAAAATCCTATTTCCTGTTTAAAAAAGCAGGATAAATCTTTCCTCATGTTTTTGAATTCTTGTTTCACCGTCTGGGTAGAAGCAGTGGAGGGAATAGCCAAAAGTGTGAAAATATGGGAACAGTACAGTCCCATGTGCTCTTCACAAGAACCATGGGCTCTGGAGCTGAAGAGCAGGAAATCCCCAGGCATAGTTGTTGCTTTTGCTGCTCATGTTAAGGCAGAATGATGAAAGCTGTCACCTGCTCCCTTCCACACATGTCTTCACAAAGCCTGGTTGGGTTAGGAGAAGCCAAGGAATGTAGAATGCTGAGTGCAGTGTGGTCCCTCTTCCATCTCAAAGCTGGACTGCATGAGCTCAACTGCTCCATGTTCTCACACATACCCAAAGGCTCTTTCACCCAGCATTTTCCTCCAGCACTGCTGGAGTGAGCTCTCAGACTCAATATCTGGATGGTAAAAACCAAAATAAGATGCAGGAATAAAGACCTAGGGTGCTTCAGAAATGCACTACTAATTTTTAAATTTTCTCATTTTCTCTATTTCTTAGATAGCAGGAGCGGGTATCTTGTAGAATCCATGTAATTCTCTATTGCATGTCTAGGATCTTTTGCAACACAGAAAATGTTGTGGCAGAAGGTTTCTTTCATCAAATATACCAGGCCAAATCCACGTACATATCTATATATATACTGCAGCTCTGCAGGGTGCTGTTACTTCCTTGGATACTGCAGTGAGTGGAAGCCTCCAGGGAGCTCACCAGCAGTAGCAGACTCTCAGCCAATTCCACACTGTGCTGCTGAAGGTAAGGTAGTATTAGCCATGTGCTACCTCAAGGGCTGCAGGAAAACAGGTGAGGCTCTGCCTTTTATATAGGGCTAGGTTAAAGCACAAGAGAGAATTTTGGAATTGAGTGTTTCAGCATATGCTTTTGCTTTGGAGCGCAGATCCAAACATTTCCAACATTCCCATCAGTCTATGCCTCAACTCTTCTCTGAAACAATACTTGCTAAAAAAAGATATTATCTGGATAAACCAAGTTTTTAAGAGCTAAAAAACTACACTGGTAAAATTGTATACAATGAATATTTAGGCATAAGGGAAATAAATCAAGTATAGAAGTTCAGTGACAGGAGTCCTCCCACCCTAAATTTTCTAATGGCTTAAAATGGCATTTATCTCAGCCACTCCTAAGTTGTCTGACAGACTCATCACAAAATCATTGTAGATCCTACTCATGCTGCCTTGCTGTCTAGAATTGGTCAGCACTGGCCAATAATTGTTTGAAATTTTGCCAGTGTTTTAGAAAACCTCCACGGTTGGCCTACCACTCAACAGGCATTTCCAAAATCCAGTGTGCTCCTTCCAAGTTCTTAGTGAATCATGCATCACAGTAAGTACACCACAAAAAGGAACGATCAGTTTGTGACTTTCAAGCTAACACCCTTCATGCCCAGAGTTGCTGCTGCCTTTTTTGAACCCCTGGATTTTGATATCTCCATTTGTTCATTAATCTGTTATTGTTGGTTTTACAGTTTTCCAGTCGTTACAGTTTAATCCTAAACTTCAAACACTGTATGAATGGGATTCAGGAGTGTGTAACAGCTGCCTTCCAAGGATATTTGATTTGCAGGACTTGCATATATGCCTAAAACATTACCTCAAGTCAGATCTATCTAGAGAGCTAGAGAGCTTGCTGTAAAGCAAAATGTCTAATAATCAATGGACAACTATTTTAGATTAGAACAGACAAGCTGGTTTACAAAGCTTGTTTGTTAGCTTTTCAAACTCAAATATCTAAACATGGCAAACAAAATTTAACACATACTGCAGGTTTAGTATTTAGATTAAATTTGAACAGAATAATCATCCTGGATTACATGGAGGTGTACAAGAGTTATATTGAAAACAACTAAGGATATGAAATCCACTTTAACTTTTTGCCCAAGGAATAGCTAATAAAACAAATACAGAGCCATTTGCTATCTGCCTATCAGTCTGTATCCTGTCAGATCCAACTATTATACTAATTGCAGCACAGTAATTATTCTCAGCATTTACAATCTTTTTCTCACACTTAACTCTGACGAGATTAGTTAAATCTTCCTGGCAACATTATTAACCATTCACAAGCACACAAAATGGCAGATTCTACAGATGCATCAAGTGCTATGGCTCCATGCAGAAGTTGTATTTTGCAATAATTTAAGAATTTTTCATTTAAAAGGCTGTCCTAGTGTTAAATGAGACTTCTAAAGTACTGAAATCTTCCTTACTGACATTTTACTATTGCTGCAAGTATTCTGTTTTCCTTTGAGAAATGACATGAAATCCTTATTTTGAATTATCTCAATAGGACTTTAACCAGAGTTTCACTTCTCTTGGATAAGGGAAGGCTTTACTTTCAATTCCCACTCTACTCCAGATGGCCAACTTTCTTGTGAATTATATCTGTTGAACTGCAGTTTCTGTGAGGTCAGCCTGCCTAGTTCATGGCAGCAATACAACCGTCAGAGAACATGACTTACTATGAAGAAATAATTAATTTTGTTCCCATACTACAGTTACTATGAAACATCCCCATGGGAAAATACAATTTTATGTTGCAATGACTTCAATCAAAGTATTTCACATCAGATAAACACATGAAAACAAAACCTTGAAATGAAATCTTTGTACTTCCAAGTTGCAGAAATAATTTCTCTGTTTTGTAAGGGGTTCAGTTTTTCTCTTCTAATTTGAGACAAACAGAAATGTTGAAATGTCAGATGTTCTGGAAACAACAAGAACTTTAAAATAAATGATAGAAACCTAAAATTAAACTTAACACTGAGGGTACTGGCAGAGCTGTAGCTGTAATATGAGTTATCAGTTGCACATATTGCTGGTGATTTCTCTTCAGTATGAAATTATTAACTCCTTTTGTCTCCTGCAAACACAGATATGTGAACAGCATAAATGAAAGTGACTTCCTTGTCATATACTTCATAAAAAAAATTATCATGACTGTACATAAACCTCTCAAAAGGATCCACGCAGTTTTGATTATTGAAATAGCTAAAGGGGTGAAGCCTCAATTTAATCAATGAATCAGCGTCTCTTATTAAGTAAAGGCTAGAACTAACAGTTTTAATCAGGCTTTAAGTTCCTGCAGATTTTTTTTCTACTCAAGCTAATGCATGTTTACTGATTTTCTTGAGTTGTCACCTTCCATCAGACTTCACATCAAGTAATCAAATATATGTCCTTACAATCAATATTTCTATTTCCAGCTAGAGATAGACTCAAGGTACAGAATTTGGATGCAGATCCATGAAGAAGAGAATTGAAGTCCTGGCATTGACCTGACTCATTCTAAGGAGACAACACTCGAATCTAGAGCTCAAAACGATCACCCTGCATGTTGTCCAATTTAAGAACATACAGATCAACATCCAAAAACTCTCTGATTTCAAATCTTTCGTTGACAGAATGAAATCTATTTGTTTTCACAGTCTCCAACCTTGTGAGTGGCATTCCAAGGTCCTGAAATATTGATACAACCCAAAGAAGGAAAGAGCTCTGTAAGAATTTTCTAGATCCTGCTTCTAGGGTTTTTGTCCTTAAATTTATCTTAGTCCTTTGTAGAAAAAATCCTATTTGTGATTGCCAAGTTTATATATAAAGCTTGTGGCTGTGTATCTACAATTTTCTATTTGATTACAAGTATTTATACTAATACATCTATTATCTAAAATAGGAAGTCACGTAGATTAAGATCTTGCAGGCATCAAAACTTGGGTTTGGATCCATGTTCAGGTACTTGACTTGATATTGGTTACAATGGTCCTGATACAGTGAATGGAGTCACACCTGATTTATAACAATACAGCTGAGGTTAGAAATTGGCTCTGAGAGTCTACTAAAGGGTTGAGCTGCTTATAGTTTAATTATTTTCATGCTACAGTGTAAGTCAGTGATTTAAGAGCAATAAATGTTCCCATGCAATTTGAACTATGTGGTTCATTAAATGTAGTAAACACAATACAGAAGAAATAAATTTAACTTCGTTTAAACTAAAGCAAGTGAATATGCTGTTTAGCAGCTTGAAACCTGTTCTTGAAATTTTAACTGTAATAATTGGTAATTAAAGAGAAAATACAGAAGATATTAAAAGAAAAACATCCTAAGCAAAGCCAAACCATGGCAAAAAAGGTTCATTCTCAAAAAACCCACTGAAAACACCACAGGAGGAGTAAGAGGAAGGCGGCCGAGTAACTACAGAGCCAATGACTTACCTGTCAAATGTTTTTTAGAAATTACACATTCATCTAGGATTCAGGTGGATTGCATCAAAAAAAGAAGAGTCCTTTAAAAGACTATTGAATAATATATGGAGGAATAAGTTAAGAGATGTGTGAAATTTTTAGACCAGAACCATTTCCCTGTTTTCCAGCACAGAACTCTTTCTATCACATCATTCTTCAAAAAAATTGCTATCACATAGCTCATAATTAATGCTTTTTGCAGTTCACATAACAAAGAAAAATGATTTTGATTATCACTCTACACAGAAGATGCACAATATTTATCTGCAGTGACATCGCTAGGACACTGTATCATGAACAGCTAAAAGATGAAGGCACTTGGCAACTTGGAAACATGACAGAAGTCCATTAAAAATATTCACAGTATCTAGAGAATGAGTTTTAGGGAACAATGCAACAAATCAGTGACCAACTTTCTGAAATAGTTAAGAAGAAATAGTTTTATTTCAGTTGTGTATTTATTAAATAAACTGGTGTATTTTAAGATGAAGCGAAGGAGAAGAAAACTGAATTCTGCAGGCTGTGGGAAAGGACAGCAAAACCTGAACCTCATGTGATGTAATACTACCATGGAGTTACCCCCTTTATCCTAGATTGTTCCTGTGTTTTCCTTCAAGCCATGTACCAAGAGGAGCCCTGGCACCTTGGACTTACCAGCAGAGTGCAGGAAACTGCAGAAGATGAGCAGTGCCAGTGTTGGGAGCATGATGCACGCCCTACCTGAGCAGTGTTCTCAGTGCTCCCCTCTGTTCTGAGTGGGCAGTGCCAATGCTGCCACTTTCTAGGCTGCCCTCTTCAAGCTTGGATGCTTTATATATAGAATTGCAATGCCCTCCCTCATTCCCACAGCTTGCAGAAACTGCAACAGCAGAGTGCCTGCCAAACAGGATCTCCTCTTTATCAAGTTCAACACACCTAAAAGCCACTTGGAAAAAGAAGAAAAAAGAAAATGCAAACCTCCTCCAGTTCATTATCATTCTTACAAGGTTTTTATAATGGCTTCTATTTGCAACAGCTCAAACACTTTTACCTGCCTTCACTGAACAAATTTGGTATTATACCCAAAAGCAAAAAGACAAATAATACACAAATTGTGATCACTAGCTGATAAGGAAAGAAATAATACTGGACCAGTACACAAAGTGGAAGAATGAAGTGCAAGAGTTTTGGAACTGCTGAAAAGACTGTGTGGATAAAAGATAGTAAGACATGAATGAACAGAGATACAGATCTCAGATTTTTTTATTAACTCTTCCTTCATTAACTTCTATTCACTCTCCTGGGTGATTGTGTTCATCTCTCCCTTGTGTAACTTTTTAAGCAAAATGATTAACTTTGTCTTGGTAAAGAGGTCTGTCCATGGCACAGCTGATTTCCTGACCATGCAAGGAAGTTAGGTAAGCTTTTGCCCACCACCTTAGCACTAGCTGGGGCAGAGGGCAAACTCTGTTCCAAAATGGAGCAGACATTTGCACTGTGGTACTTTGGAAACCTTCACAAGTTAATCTCCACCTTCCACCAAGAGCACAGAAGATAATTCCACTTCTGTTACACTTGGATCTCTCCACATTACAGCTGAAATGTTGAATGTGCTAGATATGTCCAAAGCATCGCTGCCACCACTGATTTGACAGCAAAACAAGAACTTGCTCGATCCTGTCATTTTTCATTAGCAAAATAATTATTCGGGGAAAAAATAGTCTCAATATAAGAAAACTTTCCATATGAAATATAAAATGCATGGGATATGTCTCCATATGAATCTCTTCAGCCTTTCCTGTTTTCACCTATGCAATACTGATATTGAGCCTCTGAAGAAAGTGGGAATAGATGGGGCCTTTTCCCTGGCAATCTCCCTGCACAAGAGGTGCCTCCTTTGCCATTCCCACCTCCATCACCACAACTGGATCACAACCATGCCCACAGCTGCCAACACTGTGCATGCCCTGGTGCTTCCCTGTGCTTCCAGCATCCAGCATTAAGAGTCAGAGAAGGGAAGGTGAGGGAAGGTCAGGGGAGTGAAAAGGAAGGGAAATTCTCTGTTACCTCTTCTAAGTGGTAGGAAGAAGCACAGGAGAGACAGTGACTTGAGATAATTTCAGCCCTGGCTCAACCTGGTTGTAATTAAAATGAGAATATTAGATTTTAATTGACATGAAGGTCTGCCTTTTTGGTTTTCACGGGGATTGTTTTGCCCTTCCTACTTATTCCTCTCCCCAGCAACAGAAGGATAAAGTATATGACTTTATATGGCTGTTGATAATAGAATTGTGACCCTAAATTTAAAACTTTCTGTTGAAAATTTTCTGCATCTGCCTTATAAAAGCCCCAAAGTAAATGAACAAAATCACTTGTCACTTCTGAAAATCATGATCAAAGTGAAAAAGTATTAAGTCCTCAAAACAGCCTCTAACCACACTGATAGTAAAATAAATATATAATTAAGATTTCACAACTGTACATATCACATTATTTCTGGCAAATTAGCTCTAAGTTCTTTTTAATGAAATCCAAACCAGAATTTCATTTTTTCCACTTCTAGAAAGTATCTCCTTTATGAAGATAAGGGACTACAGTGCTCCCTAGCAACTCAAGCTTGATAACTGATAGTGTCAGACAGAAATTTGCCTTTCTCTGACAGAAGAGACAAAAAAATTTCATCACTGTTGTCAAACAGGATTGTTAAAAAGTATATATTTTCATAATCTTTCTGTCAAGCAGTAATAAATTAAAGCAGCTGACATCAATGAGCTTTTCATGACTTCCTCATTTGAAGAGCTGGACACTTGAGAGCATCTCTTTTACTGTCAAAGGTAGCAGACTGAGACATCATGGAATT
>VZTZ01006565.1:128479-140624 GCA_013400955.1 Drymodes brunneopygia | reverse complement strand
AGTATCCAACATCCAATATCCAACAGCCAATAGCCAATGGCCAATATCCAGNCAATATCCAGCATCCAACATCCAGTATCCAATATCCAATATCCAACATCCAGTATCCAACATCCAACATCCAATATCCAATATCCAACATCCAATATCCAATATCCAATATCCAACATCCAATATCCAATATCCAACATCCAATATCCAATATCCAACATCCAACATCAAATATCCAACATCCAACATCCAACATCCAATATCCAACATCCAATATCCAACATCCAATATCCAACATCCAACATCCAACATCCAATATCCAACATCCAATATCCAATATGCAATATCCAATATCCAACATCCAATATCCAATATCCAACATCCAACATCCAATAGCCAATAGCCAATATCCAATATCCCATTTCTCTTGACAACCCTTTCAGTGAAGAAATTTTTCCTGATACCCAACCTAAACCTCCCCTGACCCAACTTGAGGACATTTCCTCTTGTCCAATCCCTTGGGAAGAGAGACTGATCCCCACCAAGATGCAACCTCCTTCCAAGGAGTTGTAGGGAATTTTAAGTGGAGGCAGATTTGGGGATGAATTCTGCTGTTCCATCAGTCCAAAGTTGAGGAGTCCTAATCCACATCCTGCTGGGATTGGGGTGTCCCCACTGCCATCAATGAGTGTGACTGGTATGGCAGAGGCAATTATGGGAACCAGGAGAGTGCCTGGAATGCCAGGCAGGTCTGATTCCTGCTCATATTCCAGGCATTCCCAGGAATGTGGCACTGGCCACAGTTGTTGTTTCACCATGAGTTATTTTGTTGGAAACCAAAGCACATTCCTAATGCTGAACTGAGTTGACCCTTGGAGTACAATTATAAAGAACTGCCCTTCCTTGGGGAACCAACGTGGATTTTTCCATATTTTCTTTCCCAGTTTATTACATGAAATTTCTTCCATGTGACGCATGGAAGTTTCTTGTGTCTGTGCCTCAACTGTAAAATGCTCCCACTGGAGCTCTCACCCTCAACTATTCCTGATTAAAATCACATTGTCCATGTTAAAAATACACAGGACAACACATCTAGGTGCTGCTCAAGCCTTGGCCACTCATCCCTGCAGCAGAGAAACGTGGTCACACTCCAAATGGGTTTAAGCTGAAGGAGGGTGATTTAGATGGGATATTGGGAAAAAATTCTTCCCTGTGAGGCCCTGACACAGATTGTCCAGAGGAACTTTGGCTGCCCCATCCCTGGAAGTGTCCAAGGCCAGGTTGGACAGGGCTTGGAGCACCCTGGGACAGTGGGAGGTGTCCCTGCCCATGGCAGGGGGTGGGAAAAGATGAGTTTGAAAGTCCTCTCCAACCCAAACCATTCTGGGATTCTGTGATTTGATCAGGGATGTAGGCACTATTTCCCAAAGTTAATTTTTCCGTGCTAGGGAATTAAGATAGGAGCAGAATGACATCCAGCAAGATCTGATAGCTGCAAATTAGAAAGTCGGGTTTTTAATGCATTGATAGATCTCTGTATGACCTTAACATGATCCATGCAGGTCCCTTTCCACTCTGGATATTCTGTAGTACTTTTTTTTTCCCTAGCAATCTTCAAGTGAGGCAAGGAAGGTGGAGGTGATTTTTTTCCTTACTCAGAAGGAAATTTTGGGGTTGTTGGCAGGATTTCTTTGCTCTGTTTTGCTGGAATTTGGGACAGATTTTCCCTGTCCACCTGAAGAGAAGGAAGAATCTAAAAACAGCATCTCAGGAGCAGCTGCTTTGCTGTGCTCACCCTCCTCCCAAACCTGTGGAGGTTTCACACTGTTGCCCTTCCATTTAATCCCAGACCAAAGTGGAAGCTGGCCTAGAGCAGAAAACTGAATGAGCTTTGTGTGTGTGTGTGTGGAATATTTATCCCCCTGACAGCTTATTTGCAACCAGGAAGCATCAAAGCAACCAAAGGCTTGGAGACAACCACAGCAGGATTTGCATCAAAATACCCAGCCACCCCCACCAGGCATCCTGATGAAAATTTAAAGCTCTCTTGGTGTCTGGGATGCACCAAACCCTCATTTTTTTAAGGCTGCAGTGAGCAGTGAGTGGTTTCCACCTGGATTATAGAGCTCTCTTTATATATAAAGGATATTTTGGATGTCTATTGGAATGTTAGCTTGGGGCTGACTCACACAGCAGAGTTCGTCCTTCCTAATCACTCCCATCACTTTGACTCCTTCTTTATTTCCCCAATTGCTACCTAAAAAAAAGAAAAAATCCCATTGTTGGAAAACCCTTTGCTGCAAGTTTATTTCTCCCTTTCAAAGCCTGACCTTTGCCTGGCAGACTGCAGGCTCCACCACGCAATTTCTTCCCCCTTTTTCCTCCTCAATGCACAGAGTTACCAAGATCTGAATTCTTGTAGCTGAGAGTTCTCCACATTAAAGCAGAGCAGTGATTATTTTCAAGCTGCTTTGTACTAGACAGGAAATATTTTTTTTTTTCCTGTGCAGATCTGTGTTCTCAGGGTTTAACATCCCCAACGCTGCTGCTTCCCTGGGTGTTAATTGCTAAAGAAATTCCAGGTTTTGGGCTGGACTTTGAGAGGGGTTTGTGGTTTTGTAGACTTTTAAAAAAAAGCCAAGGTTTTGCTTCTCCTACGCTTTGATAACACTGGAAGTGACGCCCCTGCCTTCCCCCTCAGCAGGAATCCTTTGATCCAGCTCCATCAGAGAAGCTGGAATCACATCCATGTCCCTCTTTTCCTGCCAGCATCTGGCTTGGCATTCGTTTTAATCAGCAGCTCTCTGCTTGTGCCAAGGTCAGTGCTGGACAGAGCTCTGCAAATTCCTCACATTTTCTCCTTCTTGCTGATGAGCTCCCTGCCACATTCAGCTCCCTGCAGCTGGAATGGCTTTTGATTTTTGGCTCCTGTCCTGCAGCTCACGTGCAGGATCTGGGCTCAGTTTATAATTCGTAGAATCACAGAATGGGTTGGGTTGGAAGGGACCTCAAAGATCATTTCATTCCCCCCCCTGCCATGGGCAGGGACACCTTCCACTGTCCCAGGTTGCTCCAATCCCATCCAACCTGGCCTTGGACACTTCCAGGGATGGGGCAGTCACAGCTTCTCTGGGAAAAAACACAACTCTCAAATCCCATCCCAAATCTCTGTTGATCCTGAAAAGTGCCTGCTCCAAATCCCATTTTAAAAAGGTATAAAGTTTTTTCTGCCTAACTTTTTTTTTATTTCCTTTTGGGGAGTGTTTCTGTCTTGATACCTGCTTTCTTTTCTCAAAATGAGGTTTTTCTTAGCTTTCCTCTTTGGGCATCTGGAGATTTGCCCATTCCACCAGCACTTTTTTCAGAGTGCTGGTGGAATTGTGGTGAGAAAAAAGGACTGTGAAGTGGGAATGGAGTCACAGCACAAGGGCAAAGGGTTTAAGATGACAGAGGGCAGGTTTAGATTGGATATTAGGAAGAAATTCTTCCCTGGGAGGGTGGGGAGGCCCTGACACAGGTTTTTCAGAGAAACTGTGGCTGCCCCATCCCTGGAAGTGTCCAAGGCCAGGTTGGACGGGGCTTGGAGCAGCCTGGGATAGTGGAAGGTGTCCCTGCCCATGGCAGGGGGTGGAATGAGATGATCTTAATGTCCCTTCCAACCCAAACCATTCCCTGAGTCCATAATTCTATGATTTTATGAATATTGATCATAAATATCAGCTCATCCCCAGGCAGGGCTGGGTGTGCTCTTCTTCAGGAATTGGGAAAATTGGGAATCTGCTGGCTGGGTGTCCCTCTGCAAAAAGGGAAGCTCCACTTTTGGGAAAGGTGTCTCTGTGCCACATCTTTAATCCTCTCTGCACTGCTTAAAGGCAGATTTTAACAGACCAATTAGTGCAGCTTTTATAGGGAGGAGCTCTGCGTAAAGCCCCATAATTACCGCAATAAATTCTGTTATGAAAATGACATCAGATCTTAATTCAGCCAGCCATAAACCATCTGCCAGCTCCCAGGTATCCAAACACACCATCCATCAGAAGTTCACCTCCTCCTGCAGATCATCCAGCACCTTTTTTATCCCCAAGAAATTAGGGGATAAAATTTGTCCCAGATAAATCTGTTCCCTGTACCCTCAGCTCCAGCACCAGGCAGTGCCACCAGCACATTGAAGCTCCTGGATTTTTTATACTCTGAATAATTCTTTATTGAGTCTAAATAAAAGTATCTATGATAAATCAGGCTTTGGGTGCTCTTGGTCCCCTCCTGAATCTCCAGGTGGCCCCGTGAGGCAGCTTTGAGGATTTTCAGCGTTTTAGGGAATTCAGTCCTCCAGGTGGGCTCTGCACAGCCCATCAGCATTGTCCCAAAAAAGATTGGGATTGGACCAGCTGGATTAACAGCAAGGATGCTCTGGAAAACAGCCTGTCCCTCATGCTGGTGGGGCCACAGGTGTTCTGTGCAGCCTTCAGGCTTTTCAGGAGTCAGTAAAAAAACCTCCTTGATGCAGAGCCTGTTCACCTTCAGCTGTGTGGCCTCGCTAGAATTTGTCCCCTTCAGGATGGATGAACTTCAGGGAACACAGAAGCAGAAGGCAAATTTTTATAGCCCAGCAAATGCTGGGTATTTTAAGTTTCCAAGTTAAAATCACAAATTATTTCTATTTTTTTTTTCCAGTTTACTTTAATAAAATTCAGAACGAAGTCAGCCACTTCCTTTTCTTTTGCTTTTCTCCTAAATGAAAAAAAAAAAAGGAAAAATTAAGAAAAAAGCATAATCTTTGTAGTTCAGTAGCACAAAATGAAAGAACTGCAGCAACTTGTTTCCGAGAAGGAAAATTTATCATTCTCTAAAGAAACAAGACAGCTTTCCCATTTTCTAATCACTTTTCATCGACATTGATCTGAAGATGGATTGGACGAGCGTGGGCCACATTTATCTTTCAAATTCCCTGCTCTGCGCTCTGAATAACTTCATCCTGGTCCTACAGTCATCAGTGTCATGGGGGGAGACCATTTGGGTGAGGAAATGTCCTTCAAGGTGGCACCAGAGGCGAGAAAAACAGCGTGGGAGTGGCTGGGTCTGGGGGAGTTGTCACTGAGCGCTCAGCGGAAAGCCCTGAATTTCTCCTCGGGTTATTCAGGGTAAACCATAAAAATGGGGTGTTTTAAAAAAGAAAATTGTTGGTTAGCTGACAACAGAAGAAACACGCGGGTCTCAGAGCAGCAGTGGTTTCTCCAGGCAGGACCGACTAAAAGTCCTGCCCTTCTTTATTTACCTATTTTTATAGGGTTCTAAGGACAGTCAAAGATTGGTGAAATGGATCAACATCCCTGAAGGTTTACAGGACAAAGACATGGTCAATCATTTTTCTCCTCCCCAGGGAAAGGAATGAAAAACAATTCCCCAAGTGCAAAACAATCCCGGCCGGTTAAGAAAAACAAGGACCATGTTTACAGAACAAGCATGGGAAACTACAGCTACAGTGTTACAACTTATGGGGCCCTGTAAAACCAGGGCGACAGAAAATGAATGAAAAACAAATGAAAACCCCACAAAGCAAACACAGGGAGGTGCAGCTTGAGCAGCCTGAGTGGTTCACGGGCTTTGGTTGAAGTGGGAAATCAAAACTGGGCATCAGAGGGGATTCCTGGGCTGTGTTTGGGCGCTGCAGGAATGCTGCTCCTGAGGAAAGGAGTTGCACTGGGATACAGGAGAGAGGGAGGGGGTTCTGCCCCTCAAATCTGCTCTGGTCAGACCCCACCTGGAACCTTTTCTCCAGTTTTGGGGTCCCAGCACAAGGAAGGACATGGAGGTGTTGGAGCACCAAGGTGATCACAGGATGGAGCAGCTCTGCTGTGAGGAAAGGCTGAGAGAATTGGGGTTGTTCAGCCTGGAGAAGAGAAGGCTCCAGGGAAACCTCAGAGCCACTTCCAGTGCCTAAAGGGGCTCCAGGAGAGCTGGAGAGGGACTTTGGACAAAGGATGGAGTGACAGGACAAGGGGGAATGGCTTCAGACTACCAAAAAGCAGGGCTGGATTGGATATTGGGAAGAAATTCTTCCCTGGGAGGGTGTGGAAGTCCTGGCACAGGTTGCCCAGAGAAGCTGTGGCTGCCCCATCCCTGGAAGTGTCCAAGGCCAGCTTAGACAGGGCTTGGAGCAACCTGGAATAGTGGGAGGTGTCCCTGCCCTGGCAGGGGGTTGGAATGAGATGATTTTTAGGGTCCTTTCCTACCCAAACCATTCTGTGATTTTGTGATGATTCTCTGAAGACCCCAGGGTAGGGATGTGCCTGCTCCCACCACCATCACCTTTCCAAACCCACCACAAATCCAGCACAGGTGACTCTGCAGGCTGCCAGGACCAGGTTTAGCAGGAGAAAGATGTGTGGATTATCTCAATTCACTTTGTCTCAGAGATTTGGAGGTTTTGTTGGCACTGCACCCTAAACACCCTCTATCCCAAATCCTCTCCCTCCACCTTCAAAATCTGCAGCTAAAATCAAAGTCAGGGTTGAAAGAAAGACACTCCCAATGCCACCAGGATGATGAACACCTCCAGTTTGGAGCTGGTTTTACCCCAGCTCTGAGTCTGAGTTCTCCCTCCTTTCCCACCCCTTTTTTTTTTTATTATTTTTTCTCTCCACAATCCTGGCACCAGGCAGGGCTGATCAACATTTCCCTCCTCCCCAGAAGCTCCTGGGCTGTGTCAGGCCAGAGTGATGGCTCTGTCCCTGGTGCTTTCAGCCCCTGTCTGGGGCCAGTCCTGGCTGTCCCCGAGGCGCCTGGCCCCGGGCCAGCCCTGGTGCCTTTTCCAGCTGAATTGCCCATCCCTCTCTCCAGGTTCTTTTCTTTCTTTTCTGTGCACGGCTCAGCTTTCCCTCCTGTCTGCAAGGATTGCTAAGACCCCACCGAGGAGCTGGAGGGAAATGCCAGGGTTGGAGCATGAGCCCAGTGCCTCAAGTGGCCAAAACCCCATAAAAAACTTTTTTTTTCCATATGGAGGGGAAGAAAAGGGGAGCTGTTCCCAGGAGCAATTCCCAGGGTGCCCCGTGCCAAGAGGAGATTTCCTTTTGTCTCCCAGCGTCCTTCCCAGAGCTCTGCCAGGCTGATTAACCTGCTCAGAGATCCCAGTGGGCACCCAGTCCTTCTGAGCCAGCACCTCCCTCTCTGCATCACCAGAGAATCTGATCCTTTCCTGAGAAATGGGAAATTAAAAGTAACTCTCCCTTCTCCATTTCCTCGTTTTTCCAGAGGTTTTTTTTTTCATTTTCTAGCTGTAAATAAACACCTTTGAAGTCACTGAGCCTGTTACAGTCACAGACAGATAACACATCACCCTGATAAGGAGGGTGGAAATCACCATGTGGGGTCACACCCAGGGGCAGTTTCTGCCTCCTCTCCAGGGCAGAGTGAAAAGGAAAAATAAAAGGGCCAGCCTGTGATGCTGCACCTTCAAAAAGATCCCCAAAACTCCAGGAATTTGTGCTCAGAGACCCCTTGATGCAGAGTGGTGTCACTTCACTGCTAAGCACCCAACAAGTGCTGTTTTTGTGAGTGTTTCCATGTGCTTTTCACAAGTTTGGAAGTTTTCAGGATGAGCACAGAGCTGTGGAAAGGTGGCCTGGAGGTTGGTTGGGCTCTGTGGGTGAGCCCAGCTCCCAGGGGTCACTCCTTGGTGCTCTGGAGTTCCTCTGTTGGAAGAGATTTTCCCAATCCCCACCCCCAGTGGTCCATTCCTGTCATCCACGAGCCCCCAGCAGCTTCACAGACCCCTTTTACATCCAGCCATGATCTCTTTGAAGGCCTGAAGGTGGGAGTTTGTAATCTTTCCTCCCACAGGACATTCTCTATAACTTTATCCATGGCTGGAAACCAACCCCATTCATCATCTTCCCTTTATCCTTCTCTCAGGGAGCCCACGGAGTGCCCAGAATATTCAAGATGCAGGTGCAGAATGGAGCTGTGCACTGCCAGAAAATTAATTCTTGTTTCATTCTCTCTTCCTTTCTTAATTCTTCTCTTCTCAACAGCTCACAACATTTAATGTCTGGGGTTTGAGTAATTATTGTCACCCTCAGGTGTTGTTCCCCAGTGACAGGGCTGAGCAGAGGCCGCTGCTGTAGATGTGAACTCATCTTCTTTTTATTTATTTTGGGATTTTTTTTCCCCCCCTCAATTTCTGTTCTCTCCCTGGATTTGCAGCTGCTCTGGCTCACCAGCCCATGACAAGGAGGGCTCTGAGGTTTGCTGATCACGTCCAGGGTGCAGGATCAGATCTGGGAGCATCCTCCCAGCATGAAGGAGAGGCTGAAGGTCAGGAGCGTGGCAGATGGAGAGAGATTGTTAAAGCAGGGCTTGGCTGGGAACAGAACCTGATGCTGGAGGTGGCCATAAATAATGCCATCACAAAAGGGGTTTCTGTTTGAGGGAAAAAATCGAATTATTTATGAACTTTATGCATAAGATCACTGGAGCTTCTCTTTAATACAGCTGTGGACATCAGCAGCTTTGTAAACTTGTGGCATCACAGCAGTGGTGGGAGAAAACAAAATGTTTCTCATTGAAAAAAAAAAAATCTGTCCTGACCAAGGTTGTTTTTCCTCACTTAATTTCATTCAAATTTTTGCTCTGTTGGTCCTTTTTTTTTCCCCTCTGTGTCTTCCTGCTGCATTTTTTTCAGGCAGACTGTTGATCTCCAAAAAACACTACAGGTGGAAATTTCCCTTCAGGAAACTTCCAGCTTGTCTCATTCAGACTCACACAAGAGTTAAATAGGTTCCAGTTTTCAGTTGCAGTGGTTTTAAAATAAGTTCCAAAAAAAAAAAAAGATAATGGAATAAGTCACGAATTTTATCACTTTTTCTGTTCCATTAGTTATTAATCACAGTCGTGTTATGTCATGGAATAAAATCAGAATAACACCAGCAGCACAAGGAAAGCCCTGTATTGTGGAGTTTAATGAAAACCTCAGCTGCAGATTTCAAGAAATTGAGTGGTTTACATTCTTTTGAGCAATATTTTACACAACCTGATTTAAAAAAAAAAAAAAACAGACAAAAATTCTCTTTAAAAGGGCTTAAAAACCTGATTTTTCTCCCTTTGAATGAACATAATTTCAGAATACTTTCACTTCACTTGGAGATGTTTACCTGGTTTGTACGTTCCCCACCCTCCAACCACCAAATTCTCCCACCCACCCCCTTCCCCCTGGGAGCTGTGGGGATGCAGGACCCACTTCAAGCACATCTTATTTTTATTTTCAAGTCTGGATGAGCAGAACTCGTGGCTTGAGTGCTCCAGTGGGAGCTGCTCCTTCAGGGATAATTCCACAGCAGCTTTTCCTGTCAGCACTGCAGGACAAAACCACAGACAAAGCCTGACACGAACGTCTCAGGGAAGGACAAACTGAGAAGCTGAGGCTGCTGGATGAGCCTGCAGCAGATGGGGATTTTGGTTTCCTGCAGAGCTGCAAGGATCTCAGGAACATCCTGGAGTGACCCCACAGCCTCTGCGTGGCTCCATCTGCCCTCAGTCAGGACATTTTTGGTGACAGCACCGAGCTGGGACACGTCCTGGGCTGTGTGTCCCCTGCATGGCTGGCTCCTCACCTTCTTCCCTAGGCTTTTCCCTCATTGTTGTCACTCTCCTCAAGCTGCTTTCCTCCCACCCTTCCCATTTTGGCAGGTGGCTCAAAGGGGCTCTGTCCCGTGCAGGGAAGGCTTTTCCTGCCCTGTCCCGTGCAGGGAAGGCTTTTCCTGCCCTGTCCCATGCAGGAAGGCTTTTCCTGCCCAGTGCTGGGGTGTTTTTGTGGGGATAATTAACAGTGAAAAGCATCCCCGGTGCTTGGAGGGGAGAAGTTGAGTGGAACAACTCATTTAAAACCTTTTCCTTTCTCTGCCCACTGAGGAACACACCCATTTCCCAGCCCCTCAGCCCTCCCCAGAGCCTTGTCTTGGTGCCTGTCAGCAGAAAAACATGGAAAGAGATTTTCTGGGTCGATATCCACGGTGAGGTGCTGGCGGGAGACTGGGTCGATAAAGCCTCCAGGGCTTGGGGTGGAGTTGATGGAAATGCTTTATCAGCCTCAGAGCTCCTCAAGCAGCACGGGTTTGGTTCCCTGGCAGAACAGGGAGCAGGTTTTAGAGTCTGTAAAATGAGTTTTAGAGTCTGTAAACTTTAAGTGAGGTTCAGAGAGACCTCGTTGTAATCTGGATTTAAACTTGGGTTGGGTTGGGTTGGGTTGGATTGGGTTGGATTGGAAGAAACCTTGAAGATCCTGTAATTCCACCCTCTCTGCCATGGGTAGGGACACCTTCCACTATCCCAGGGTGCTCCAAGCCCCATCCAGCCTGGCCTTGGACACTTTCAGGGATGGGGCAGCCACAGTTTCTCTGGGAATTCCATTCCAGGGCCTCAACACCCTCACAGGGAGGAATTTTTTTCCTATATCCCACCTAAATGTACCCTCCTTCAGCTTAAAGCCATCACCCCTTGTCCTGTCGCTGCATCTGTGAAAGTAGAAAAAGATAGGAAATTCTTAAAACCACACTCTTCAGTAGCAAAAACCTCAGCTGAAAGCTGAAATATCCAGGCATCGACTGATGGAGATGGCAGTGGAAAGAAAAGCAAAATTTTCTTCTTGAAAATGGACAGTCTGTACACCAGGTGTCGTTTTCATTGATACCCCACTTTATTTTGGATGAGGAGCTGCTCAGGAGAAAATGATTTGTTGATACAAGAAGAGGTAAAATCATGGTATTTCTTGCATTTGGTACTAACTTCTCTTTCTTTCTCTCTCTCCTCTCTTACACTTTCCTCCTCCTGCAGCAAGAAAAACAGCAGACACCAAACAAGAGACCCTGGGAAGGCATCAGGAAAGTCCAGTCCCCACCATCATGGGTTAAAAAGGACATCGAACCTGTGGCACAGTCTCCCCTAGAACTCAAAACTGTAGAGTGGGAGAAAACAGGGGCCACCATCCCCTTGGTGGGACAAGACATTATTGACCTTCAGACAGAGGTCTGAGCAGAAAGGGAAGAAAAAAGGACTTTTCTTTTTTTTCCGGAAAACGAAACGAAAACAAAACAAGAAAAAAAACAAAAACAAAACCGCGTTTTAAAAGAAATGATTAAATTAAATTGGAACCGAGCCAGAGAAGTGTTTGGTTTCTTTTGAAACCTTTGGTTTAAGATGGAGAAACTTTTGTATTGTTCTCAGCAGAGAGGGGGAATATTACTTTATAGAGTATAGTAGCTGTAGGTTCAGGACAACACGAGCTTTCCCAGGCAGGACTGGAGGAGTGAGCCTGGAGGAGAGCGAGGAGGAGGAGGAGGAGGAGGAAGAGGAAGAGGGTGGGGAGGGACTGCGGGGGCCAAGCTGCTCTCGGTTCGCTGCCACCCACCAGGAGCCCTCCTGCTCTGCCACGGGGCGGTGTGGAAGGACGCCCAGCAGCCACCAGAGAGGACCCAGAAGATTTGGGGACACCGAGAGGGGACACCTGCGGGAGCCTGGCTGGGACGTGGCCTGGCTGGAGCAGAGCCAGCCTCGAGGGGCATCCCGCACTCCCCCAGCTCATCCAAGAAGGAAGGAGATGGGACACGCCAAGCGGTGGCCACGAGGACATTGCCACTCCTGGGTGCCACTCCATGACCTGGCAGAGGGGGACGTGGTGGCGTCACCCGCGGTGCGGGTGGAGAGACGAGGTGGGGTTTCCTCCTTTCATCCCCTGGAAAGGACCAGCTCCAAATCTCCGAATCATCTCTGAATCCTGCTCGCCCCATCTCCAGGGAGAGGGTGGTGGAAGGTGGTTGACAACAAGACCAACAAGAAGAATGTAGGTCATGTCATTGACTGTTAAATAGATAAACTCAGCACGGGCCTTGCAAAGGTCCTCTTGGCCTCATCCTTTTGTTTTTTTATTATTTTTTTTTGTTTTGTTTTGTTCCGTTCTTTGTCCTTGCTTTCGGACTCAGATTTATCCCAAGCTGCCCCTCCCTGGAAGGCAGAGAGAGAGAGAGAAAGAGGGAAAGACAGATCTGCCACTGTACCTGGAGACATTGGTAAAACAGAGACGTTGCCTTAGGACATTGAGACAAACTGACAACACGAATAACGTCCACTTGGAAACAAACAGACAAAAAAAAAAAAAAAAAAA
>VZTZ01006565.1:103199-128459 GCA_013400955.1 Drymodes brunneopygia | reverse complement strand
AAAAAAAAAAAGCAAACAAAATAATCTATTTTTTTCCTTCTTCTTTTCTTTTTCTTCAATAAAAAGAGAACTTGAAACCCGAGACCTTTCTTTTCTTTGGCTCTCTCGTCGTTTCCAATGCCTTTCTGTGCCGTAGGACTGGCGCAGGCATGGGGTGAGGATGCCACCTGCTGAAGGTGGAAGGCAAGTTGCTCCGTGGAAATTTTGGGATGGGTGGGAATGCCCTTTCACTGCCGGCTTGCAATGTTTTGTTTTGCTTTATTCAGGTTGGGTTTTGGTTGTTTTTCCCCCTCACTGGCTCCTCTCCGCCCTCCCCGCTGCCCAGAGCCAGCTCGTGCTCCTTCAGGAAGGAAGAGGTGAAGATGATCAAGAGAGCAGGGCATTCCTCCTCGTAAAATGCAGGCTTTTCATTTCACCATGAAAAAAAAAAAAAGTTATAATTTCTTTTCATTCAACATTTCACAAGGTTATTTACAAAAAAAAAAAAAGAGGTGTCTGCATTTCACCCCAAAAAATGCTGTGCAATATTTTTATCATTAAAAAATACAACACTGACATTACACTCAGACTTTATTTTTTTTTATTATTTTCATCATTCCCAGCACCGTCTGTCTGATGTTCAGACCAACTCTCCCAGTTTGGAGACAAACCTCTGGTTGTGAGTGGCCAGATCGTCCCAGACAGCAGCAAAGCTTGAACAGGGTCTGAGTTATTACTTGGTCTGAGTTATTAATTACTGTGCTTGGGTCTCCTTTTAATAGGAAAAACACCAAACACCACATTTTTAGGGAGAAATGACCAATGGGTACAAATGCAAAGCAGTCACTGCCCCCAGCTGTGCTTCCCCCATGGGGAGATGTTGCCCGATGTGACAAATCTCTGCTTTGACTTCCCTTTGGGCCACCTGGGGGATCTCCAAGGACAGTGGCATTTACTTTGCCATGAACTGCAGGATATGAAGGATGGAAGGGAAATCTTAAATAAATCCAAATAGTTAAAAAATAGGGAAAGTGGTTACTCATAAAACTGTGATATTATTGTTCAATTTTAGCTTATTCTCTGAAACAGGAAAGCACAAAGGCCTCCCTCAGATGCCGGGTTGTACGATATTGTAATTATTATAATTACACATTACGAATTTTAGCATACAGATACCTTTCTACTGTCTTTTAATTATTTTTTTTTTCTTTTTCCTTCCCTTCCCCTGCCCACCTGAGCCTGCCCTCTTCACTCCAACCTTCCCTGCTCACCCATCCACTGCAGCTGCCTTTGCAGGACGTTAACGATGTTATGTAATTACAGAGATAAATGTTTGTTTAAGAACTGTTGATATTCGACTCTCTCTGCTCAGCTCCTCTGGTTAATCCTGTTTTCCCATGCCCTGACCTCCTTCCATGCCTCCCCCTCCTTCCTCTCCGTGTTCATCAACACCTCTTTTTTTTTTTTTTTCTTAATTTTTCTGTACAGTTTCCAGAGCACAAAATGAATGTGTCTGATTTCTAATAAAAGAGGTGGAAACTCCAGCCCTGTCTGCTTTTTAAAAGCGTTCCTTCCCATTCCCCACATGTGCTTTGCTTCACTCCTGGGGGCTGGGAAACCTCTCCTGGCCCCACAGCTGCCACCTGAGCTCTCTATTCTGGAAGAGGAAGAGCCCTCCTCAGGGCTGAATTTACCCAAATTTCAGCTTTATGTCTTCCTCACACCTCTAAAAATCCCTGTCCCTATAAAACTCATTTGCAGGACTGACTGGAGGAATCCCCTTTTCTGTGCAGTGCAGCTTGTTTTTATTTAGGTTTCTCAAACCCACAACCTGATGCTTCATTTCCATTATCGTAGGATGTGAGGGGCTGAGATTTAACACGGATCTGGTGCAGGGCAGGGGTGTGGGGTTAAAAGTTTCCAGCAGGACCAGGGCAATGCTGATTCCAACCCTGCCCACGTCCCTGCAAATTCAGAATTCCAGAATGGTTTGGGTTGGAAGGGACCTTAAAAATCATCTCATTCCAACCCTCTACCCTGGGCAGGGATACTTTCCATTATCCCAAGGTCCTCCAAGTCTTGTCCAACCTGGCCTTGGACAATTCCAGGGATGGGGCAGCCACAGCTTCTCTGGGAATTCCATTCCAGGGCCTCACCACCCTCACAGGGAAGATTTTCTTCCCAATATTTAATCTAAATCTTTCCTGCTTCAGCTTAAAACCATTCTCCCTTGTCCAGTCCCCTTGTAAGATGTACCTCTCCATTTTTTTTTTTGTTTTGTTTCCCCCATCAGGTACTGGAAGACTCAACCTCACCTGGATTTCCCTGGCACCTCCTGCATGACCAGGCAGACTCTGAGCAGGAGCTCAGCTGAATGCACAGGGTTTTAAAGATATCACTCATAAAACGTGACAAGAAATTAATTGAGCAACAAATTATTCACTTCCTTGGCGCTTATCCTCGAACGGCTGAAATCTTCCAGCAAAAAAAAAAAAATAAAAAGTGTCCTTATCTCCCTGACTCTGCTCCATCACCTGTTAGATTTTAGGATTATAGGCAGGACTACAGGAAGCCTAAAGCTTGGGAAAATGGGCTCCAGGACTGCTTCTCTCCAGAGCCTTCATCCAAAGCCATCATGGCCCTGCAGGGCCTCAGATGTAATGATTTATCTTGGCTTGGCTGAAATAATTTGGATCTCCTGGAAAATCTGGAATGACTGCAGAGGTTGGGGCTGCCTGAAGGCTTTTAGCCCAGTTCCCCCTTCCTTGAGCCATGATCCAACATTTCTTCAACCAGCAGACCTCCATGGTGAGTCCCAGGCCCTCACCCTTCCTGTGGAGGTGTTTCTCACCCTACATCTGCCATTCCATGATCCCTGCTGGACTTGGCAGTGCTGGGTTGGGCCTGGTGATTTTAAAAATCTTTCCCAACCAGAAGAATTCGATGATCGTGTAGCACGAGGGAACGGAGGTACCACCAGGCACTTCATGAGGTGATGGACTGGGAGAACAGGAGAACCCAAACATTGGATCACTGGCCTGGAGCTGGATCAGGAGGTCCTGCTGGTTCCCACCAGAGGAGGCTGGAAGGAGGGAGCCCTTTCCTCACTGTGTTCCTGGGACTGTGAAGGTGGTGGGTGCAGGAGGTCAGCGTGGATTTTCTTTGCACTGTGGTTATTTCGTGGTGGGGCTGCAAGGGAGGGTCACTGGGTATTTCAGCTTGGAAAGGGACTCCTGAGGTCCCCTTGAGGTGTCCTGTGTCCCTGTGATCCTGAGGCAAAGAGAGGACACCTGGGGACACCTCATTGCAGCCTTCCAGTTCTTAAGGGGTGCTTATAAAGATGGAGAAGGACTTTTTACATGTGTAGATGGTGAAAGAACAAAAGGAATTATTTTCAACTAAAAGCAGAGTGATTAAGATTGGATATTGGGTAGGAATTCTTCCCTGTGAGGGTGGTGAGGCCCTGGCACAGGTGTCCCAGAGAAGCTGTGGCTGCCCCATCCCTGGAAGTGTCCAAGGCCAGGTCGGACAGGGCTTGGAGCACCCTGGTCTAGTGGACAGTGTCCCATGGCAAAGGGGAGTGGAATGAGATGATCTTTAAGGTCCCTTCCAGCCCAATCCATTCTGTAACTCTAAATTCACCATCATCTCACATGGGTGAAGCACTGCAATGCTGTGGAGGTGGATAAATTGCAGATTGCACATGCAAGAATTTTCATGTCTTGATTGCTAAACTGGGAAAACAGGGCTGGGCTGGAAAATTGTGAAGAATCTAAAAATGGAAGAAAATGAAAAGCATTTCACTGGGCTGCTCTGATGGATTCACTCAACCCCTTAACCCAACCAGCAGCAGTTTGGTCCAGAGCCCAGGGGAGGCAAAGCCTGATCTGTATCTGGGCCAGGAACTCCTCCTGGAAAACCACAGAGGAGCAGTGACACAGTGAGAGCATTGAAGCACAGGAGTTTGGAACACTGATCAAAGCACGAGCAACAGGTGGCTTTTCCAAGGCTCATTTAGCAGGGAACAGAGAAACTTGTGGGTACAAGGAGATTCATTCATCCATTCCCACTTGATGCAATTTGACTCTGAGCTGACAATTTTGGTCCATAAATGGGGCAGCCTAAGTGAGCCTTCTGTGAACTGCCATGGAAGTGATCTCCACCCCTGGAGCTGGGACGCCTCTCAAGGTGGCTCCTCAAGGCAGAGAGAACTTTTTTCCAATGTTGGATCTTTGGATGAGTCCCATTTGAGCTGTCCCTGAATTCCAGCTGGATTGTGTGCCAGGTGAGTCTCCCCTGGAGCAGGGACACCCCTCAGTGTTTGGGATTCCTTCACTGAGAGGTCCTTCCTTGGCCAAGGTGGAGAGATCTTTACTCATGGCAGATCCTCAATAAATTGCTGATATCAGGCTGAATTAATAATGATGTAACATCCCCAACCTATGTACTTGGTATTAATTATTATAAACTTTGTGTGGATAATTCCATCAGACATAAACCATTGCCTAAGTCTGAGATTAAGACTGGGCCTAGCTGCACCTTGGCTCCATCAGGAGTTTAGACAGCAAGAGGGGCCACTCTGAAATCTCTGACTCAATGGGAGTGTCTCACATTTACCCTTTTGTGTCTCCCATCTCTCTGTAAATTCTTCCCATTCGATTCAGACTCATTTTTCTTTGTTCATTTCTTCCATATATTAAATAAGAGTGAATCTTGCTTTTTTACAAATTCACATTAACCCCACTTTTGCTGATACATTTTACAGTGACCTGAATCACCCCTTCACTAGAGCTGCCCAAGCAGGAAAAGGCCCATGTGGAGCAACAAAACATTCCAGGGAGATTTAGGACCAGTTTTTCTCTCCAGTCTCTCTCTTTTGTGTCTCAAGGACTGCTTGGGCTCACTGTGCTCCTGTCTGTGCCCAAGATGAATCAGGGCCTGAGGTGAATATCTCTTCCTGAGCTCCTGTTGGGACAAGATCTGAACAGAGAAGAGAAGAAAAGAAAGATGATTGCTGTTGGTTTTTTTTCCTTGATAGTTTCCCCAGCCCACTCACAGCAGGAAGAAGTCAGAGTCCTCAAGGGATCCCTGTGGAAGGCATCTCCAGGTGTTGTTCACTCAGATCTATTTTCAGTCGTTTTCCAAAAAAGTCCCAGGGCAATAATGTGTGTCGCCCTGATTTTTCTAGAGTGCTGTGTTTAGAGTTGGTAGCAAAGGTTCTCATAGATCTTGTGTAAACAATCCATGTTTCTATAACCGGCCAAGGATTGTTTTGTACTTTGGATGTTGTTTTTCATTCTTCTTTCTGGGGTGGAGAATGTGATGGGCTGTGTTTCTCACCTATGGAATTTCAGAGGTGGAAACCTCTTTGTCCAATCCATAACTGTCTGTAAAAAAGTATAAATATAAGAATAAAGAGAGACTGGGGCTCTTTTTGCTCTCTGCTCAGCCTTGGTCCAGCTGACCTCTTGAGTTGCCTATTTGTCTCATGTCCAACAGAGTGACAAATGTGGGCCTTGCCCATCTCCTGTGTCCCAAAAAGCTAAAAAAACAAGAGATTTGGCACATTAGGAAGGAATTACATGGCTTGTGAGGAGGCCATCAGCCACCACGATGGCCAGAGGAGCTGTGGCAACTTGACAGATGAACTCCCAGGGCCACCTTCTTGAATGAAGTCCCCACCATGCAGCTGCTTCACAGATGTTTGTTTCTTTGAAAAGCCACATTTCTGGGCTGCTGAGGAGGTTGTGAGAGTCCTTTGAACTTCTGAATTGGGAAAGAAAGGACAGATGTTGGATTTTGGAGGAAAGAGAGGACAGATGGTCCTGATGGTCAGCTCTAAGGGGAGAACTTCCAGTGCCTAAAGGGGCTCCAGGAGAGCTGCAGAGGGGCTGTGGGCAAGGGAGGATGGTTTTAAACTGAAAAAGGGCAGGGTCAGATGGGATTTTGGGAAGAAATTCCTCCCTGTGAGGGTGTGGAGACCCTGGCACAGGTTATCCAGAGAAACTGTTGATGCCCCATCCCTGAAAGTGTTCCAGGCCAGGTTGGACAGGGCTTGGAGCAACCTGAGATAGTGGAAGGTGTCCCTGCCCATGGCTGGGGGTTGAAATGAGATGATTTTTAAGGTCCTTTCCAACCAAACCCTTCCATAATTCCGTGATGATTTATGATTTATGCAGTACACAGGATGGAGGCTGCTATTTTTTTCTCCCCTCTAATGGAAAATGTGAGCTTCAAAGGCAGAGAAATTCAAAATTAAAATACAGCTCTCCACGGCAGCACTTTTGACAAGCGACCTCTCCAAAGGTTGGGCAACGACCAAAGAAAATTATGCAAATGTTGGGAATGATTTGAGAGCAGGAGAGAAAGAAGGAGGCAAATTCTGCAGGAAGTAACAGAAGTGCAGGGGAGTTTCTGTTCAGGAAAAATAAGTGAATGAAAAGGGAAATTGTCCTCTCCTGCTCTGTGTGGGTTGAGGGTTTTCAGGGAATGGACAATCAAAGAGTTGCTTAATGGATACCAGGAGTCTCTTGGCTTTGATCAATTGTCTGAAATAATTGGCAGCTTTTTCACGTTATCTCGTGCTTGTACCCATTATTAATATTGTAACTCAAGCTTTGAGGCTTTGGCCAACACAGGCTTCCATCATTCATGGGTGTTTTGCATTTCCATGGGGAATAAGAGGCCACATCCTCTTCAAAGGGTTGGCAACCTGCTGGAAACACAGAAGCACACAGGAAAGGCAGAGCTTGACTTGAACACAGAAAATTCAGCCTCAGAGGGAAGGGCTCAATGCTGACCATCTGCTTCCTCCACAGGAATCCCTTCAGGCCAAGCCCTGGTACCACTTGAGGTGCAAAATCCTCTCAGCCACTTTTGCTGATTTTTTTTCTGGAAGAGGATGAAGGCAAGGAAGGAATTGCTGGGTCTCAGTTTCTGCCTGTGGATTAAACTCCCTTCTGACCTAAGATCGGAGAATTATAGAATCAAAATTGGTCTGGGCTGGAAGAAACCCCAAAGATCATCTAATTCCAACACCCCTTTCATGGACAGGGATTTCTGAGATAGGGAAGGGTTGGATTTCAGGGCTGGCACCTCTTGTTAGTCATCGAAATAAAATTATTTAAAAGATTGGCCTCGTTGCTGCTCTCACTGCAAATCAGCTTGGTGTACAAAGGCTCATCCCTGTTCAGTGTCAGACAAGGATTTGGACACATTCTAAGAATTAGTGAAAACTAAAGGAAATGAAAAATGGATCACACAGCACAGATAGTCAGCCAAAGGGTTCTTGTCCTTAATATTTAATTATTTTCATTAAATAAAGCAGCTGATTTCCCTGAGATTAAATCTGCCATCAGAATATTTTGTCTATTTTCAGCAAAATATCTCATTGTGGTATTAGCAGAGAAAATGGAAATTCATGTGCATGGTGGACAAAGAAAAAGTGCTGGGGGGGATAAAAAGCTATGAGGGGAGTAGGACACGAGTCAATAAAAATGTTCCTAGGTTAAGGTGAAGATTTATTTTATATTTTAATTTGACGCCTTGGAATAAAAAAAAATTAAAAAATAAAAAGATAATTTTAAAAAAGTTGCTTGTCAGTGGAAGATTTGGAAGAAATTTTGAAGGACATTGTCACTGGAGAGAAGGATTGAGACATCATCCAAGGAGAAGCAGATTCCTGGCGAGAGCAGGGAGGGGAACGGATCAACATTCCAAAGAACCAAGCACAGGAGGCTCAACAGATGGGAGCGACAAGGGAGAGAGGTTTGGATGCATCCAGGACAATCCCCAGCCAGGGAAAAATAAAATGTGAAGGTTGGGCTGTACCAGGAAGGGCCTTTCCAGCAGCAGGAAAGGAGGGGAGATGATATTTTGCAAGAACGTGGTGAAATTCCTTTGGAACATTGGGTGTGTCCAGGCACTGAGGGGTCCTGGGGTTGCCCAAAATCCTGGTGCCTTCCTGATGGTGAGACCTGCACAGCCATGGACAGAGAAGAGGGATTCCAACTGGGAAGGAATATTTGAAATCCAGAGGAACAAGGACCCTGTGGATGGGCTTAAAGAGTCAAGATGTTCATGGCTGAATCCTTTAACTTGATGGTGAAAGAGCCCCTGAATGTAAAGATAGAAATGAAAAAAAAGGGAGGGGGAATTTAGGATGTGGTTCCTAACTGGAATCACTAACTGGAAGTGTGGTGATTCCAACCTGAGGGAGAGCTGGGGAGGTAGAACATGGTTGGCTCAAGAGAAAATTTGGAGAATTTGTTGGCTCAAAAAAGGGGTGGTCGAGACAGCCACACTCAGTGGGCTGAGGATGTTCTTCCTGCCCCAGATCTGTGTTCCCAAGCCTGGAAATCAGTGGAGATGAGCATATATTCCCAACAGGAATACACAGACATGGGCAGCCTGGAGAGCAGAGCCTTCACCAGCACCCCACCGACCCACCCAGCACTCACATAACCATGGGCAGCATGGATGGCTCCATCCTCTTCTTCCCAGCCAGCCAGAATTGAAATTGTGGGATATCCACACCCAAAATGTGTCCCTCCAGCAGCTGGGCTTGGTCTATCCAGCAGTTGCTCCCAATTTGGCATCAGGATCCTTCAGCTCCTGAGGTTGGTGGCCCCAATCCAGCAGGTGGCCCCAGATCTCCTACCCTGCTCCCAGCCAGCCTGGCTTGCAGCAAACTCCATTAACACAGGCTCAAGATAGAAATAATAAAGCAAATCAGCATTAAAAATGGTTAGGAATGACTTCCCATAAAGGGACAGGACACTGTGGGATCAAGGGCAGGGCTGGACCTTGAGCTGCAGCCTGGGAGATGTGAATGTCTTTTGTCATTCATGTCCATTGCTGTTGAAAAGCAGAATTTCTTAAAGTTTCTGTGTTCAAAAGAGGGAAATGGTCAAAATTCACTCAAAGACATCTTTAGAACCAGTGAGTCCAGTCTAGACTCAGCAGTGGGATTCTCCTGCCTGCAGCTCACACTGGGGAATCCTTTGAGTGCCATAAACCACAAAAGTTGGCAGTAAGAAAGAATCCTGGGCTAAAACATCTGGAAAGAAAACCTCCCCCAAAGACGGGGCTGCCTTCAAAGGTAGAAGTGCACGACTGCTCTGTAACTTTCTCCTTTTTTGGTGCTGATTGCTGGGAACTTGTCTAGGAATCCTGGAGTGTTAAGGACTGGTGTTAATTACTCCAAATAACAACCTGTGCATACCAGACTAAGCTGTTTTCGCTGGCCTGTGGAAAGCCAGTGATTTTCAAAGGTTGTTTGGCATGGGAGGGATTTTCTGTTCGAATAACTGAGCCTGCGTGTCCTCTGCAGAGAATCCAAATTCGTGTTCCTTTCTGCCTCTCTGAATTCCTAATCCCGGAGCAGCACCGTGTAGTGACAGGTTCCAATTTCAGTCCCCGGGCTGGAATTGCCACTCCGCCACTTAAAAACCACATCCGAACTTCCACCCTGAATTTCTGTCTTTATAATCAGGGACTTTTACACCACCAGCATCCTTCAGGTTAAGAATTCTTGTTCTCTCCTGCTGTTCCCTCCCTCCCTTCAAAATCTGTCACCGGGAACAGAAGGGATCAAAATATCTTTTTTTAACCTGGCAATGAATTAAGCACAATTCTAATTCTGTTAAGGGAACGAACTTCTTGATCTTCCAAAGCTTTCCAGAGACATCTTTCCTTTGGGAGATCAGGATTTTTTTTTTCTTTGGTCCCTCATGAGTCTTCCAGAAGGAGACAGGAAATAACCAAGGACTTTCATAATTCCATTTGGTTCCTGGGCAGGATCACAGCAGACCTGCCCTGTTCAGGTACTCACAGATTCTTCTAAAAGTGAAAATAGGATCCAAGTGGTGCCACTCCCTTGTCTTTCCAAGAAGAGCCCTGAAGAACGAAATCAGGGAACACCAGAGAGGAAAAGAAGGAGGGAACTTTCTTTCATTCCCTCTCCCAGGCTTGACTAATTATAAAACTTGTTAGCAAGGCTCCTACAGCGCAGGTGAGGGGCCGAGATGAAACAGCAACTTAATCCGTGGGGATGAACTCCATCAATGATCCAATTATTTAGGATTTGATGTCTTTTGTGTCTCGGAGCCGGGCAATTCCCAGCCCTGCGTGTGGAGATGGGCAGCATTTCGCACCAGTGAATTTGGGGTGGGAGTGGGGGAGGCACTGCCAAAACCTGCCTTGATTTACGAACGAACCCCATTAGCATTTAAATTGGTGCCGGAGCTTTGCGAGCGGCGCATCCTCCCCGGCTCGGATGCAGCAGAGGGGCTGAGAGTGTGGGGAGGAGGCAAATTAAAATCTCTGCTCCTTCCTGCTGCTCGCTTCGGAGTGTCAGCAAGAGAAAATGAAAATCCGCTTTTTGTGTCGGCTTTATTTATCTTTGATTATTTTTCGCTTTGCTGCTGCTTTAATTTCTCCCTCCTTCTCTCTTCTCCCGTCGCCCTTTCTCTCCCCTGCTCTCGGACACCAAGCACTGCAGATCCCGGTTATTTCCCATTTAGCAAAACCAGCCCACATCTTCCTTCTTCTTTTTCCTGGGTGTTTCCCTGTTTGTGTCCCATCCCCTTTTACCCTTTTTTTTTTTTTTTCCTGACCTCACACCTTTTCCACCGTGTCTTTTATTTGTTTTCCTGCTGCACCTCTCGCTCCTTCTTCCTCTTTCTTTTCTCTTTCTCACGAGAAAACAAACAACAAAACCCCAAAAAACCCAGTAATAGCAGAGGTTGTTGGTTTTCCTGTGCTGTTCCAGTCGTATTCCTCTGTCTGTGCTTGGAAAAAGCTCTAAAAATGCACATTCCACGCTCACTCCCCCCTGAAACAAACTATTCTAATGGTGCTTTCCTTGACCCTGCAAAGCAGAATGAGAAAAATCCTCCCTAGCAGCAATTTTCTGAGTGGAAAAGCAGATTCCTGAACAGGTGGAGGGCTCTGCTGTGACCCATCTGCCTTTTCTGGGGAGCCTTTTCAGTGCCCATTGCTCGCCTCTGCCCCACCTTGCCTCCATCATTTCCAGGGATCCTATTTGGCAGATCTCCCTCTCTCTCTGTTTCCCAGACATTTGAGCACAAATATGAGAAAAGGATCATTTTCTCACCTCTTTTCATCCCTCCTGGGGCCTTTATCTCAGTCTTCCCTAAGTGCTTCCCACCCTAAAGTCCAGTTCCCTGAATTAAGCATCAGCTGACACCACCATCCTCTGAAATATCTGATTTAAAGCCATCCTTTCCTAATTGGCAAGATTATTTGCAAAGATGCTTTTCCCCTGATTTATCAAATTCCCTCTATCTAGTCCTGAATCCTGAAAGATGGACTTTCCTCTTAAAACACAAATGGTGCCTGCTTGGATTTTACAAATAAAAGGCTCAGGCCCTTTTTTTAGGAGCCAGATTAACAAAGAAAGCACAAAGAAGCTGTTGACTGCAGTGACCCCAAAATCTACTAAAAAAAACCCGATTTTCTAACTCACTAAAGGTTACAGGCAATACAAATATCCCAGGGCTTGCTCAAATCTCTGTTGTGGTTCAACCAAAAGGATGTAATTTAAATTGTCCCTTAAAACATTCCAGACACAGAGGTTAATTCACTTAAACCCCCAGGCAGGCTTGGTTTTTCCAAGAGGAGTTTGGCTGTTGGGCTCCATCCTCTGCTCTGGAAGCTGTGCCAGGCTCCAGGAGTTTTATTTCTCTGCACACTGATCAAAGATGAACTTTCACACTTTTCATATTTAGTCCCAGTGGGCAGCAGAGCAGGGAAGGTGTCTCCAGGCCGGCTTATGGGCCATGAGAGCATCTTCTTTCTCTCCCAGCTCCCTCTGGAGGGAGGTGATTCAAAGAGAAAAATGGTTTTAATAAAGAGCTGGGTGATATCTCAGCCCTGGGGTAGTGGTACATTTATCTGCACACATTATGGGTTTCATTTGGTCCATGCAAAACCCAGAGGAAACCAATTTTAAAAGTCCTAGAATGGTTTGGGTTGGAAGGGACCTTGAAGAGCTTTTTATTCCAACACCTTCCACTATCCCAGGTTGCTCCAAGCCCTGTCCAGCCTGGCCTTGGACATTTCCAGGGATGGGGCTGTNTTGCCCTGGGACTTTTTTGGAAAACGACTGAAAATAGATCTGAGTGAACAACACCTGGAGATGCCTTCGACAGGGATCCCTTGAGGACTCTGACTTCTTCCTGCTGCGAGTGGGTTGGAGAAACGATGAAGGAAAAAAACCAACAGCAATCATCTTTCTTTTCTTCTCTGTTCAGATCTTGTCCCAACAGGAGCTCAGGAAGAGATATTCACCTCAGGCCCTGATTCATCTTTCTCATCCATAGGTGAGAAACACAGCCCATCACATTCTCCACCCCAGAAAGAAGAACGAAAAACAACATCCAAAGTACAAAACAATCCTTGGCCGGTTATAGAAACATGGATTGTTTACACAAAATCTATGAGAACCTTTGCTACCAACTCTAAACACAGCACTCTAAAAAATCAGGGCGACACACATTATTGCCCTGGGACTTTTTTGGAAAACGACTGAAAATAGATCTGAGTGAACAACACCTGGAGATGCCTTCGACAGGGATCCCTTGAGGACTCTGACTTCTTCCTGCTGCGAGTGGGTTGGAGAAACGATGAAGGAAAAAAACCAACAGCAATCATCTTTCTTTTCTTCTCTGTTCAGATCTTGTCCCAACAGGAGCTCAGGAAGAGATATTCACCTCAGGCCCTGATTCATCTTTCTCATCCATAGGTGAGAAACACAGCCCATCACATTCTCCACCCCAGAAAGAAGAACGAAAAACAACATCCAAAGTACAAAACAATCCTTGGCCGGTTATAGAAACATGGATTGTTTACACAAAATCTATGAGAACCTTTGCTACCAACTCTAAACACAGCACTCTAAAAAATCAGGGCGACACACATTATTGCCCTGGGACTTTTTTGGAAAACGACTGAAAATAGATCTGAGTGAACAACACCTGGAGATGCCTTTGACAGGGATCCCTTGAGGACTCTGACTTCTTCCTGCTGCGAGTGGGTTGGAGAAACGATGAAGGAAAAAAACCAACAGCAATCATCTTTCTTTTCTTCTCTGTTCAGATCTTGTCCCAACAGGAGCTCAGGAAGAGATATTCACCTCAGGCCCTGATTCATCTTTCTCATCCATAGGTGAGAAACACAGCCCATCACATTCTCCACCCCAGAAAGAAGAACGAAAAACAACATCCAAAGTACAAAACAATCCTTGGCCGGTTATAGAAACATGGATTGTTTACACAAAATCTATGAGAACCTTTGCTACCAACTCTAAACACAGCACTCTAAAAAATCAGGGCGACACACATTATTGCCCTGGGACTTTTTTGGAAAACGACTGAAAATAGATCTGAGTGAACAACACCTGGAGATGCCTTTGACAGGGATCCCTTGAGGACTCTGACTTCTTCCTGCTGCGAGTGGGTTGGAGAAACGATGAAGGAAAAAAACCAACAGCAATCATCTTTCTTTTCTTCTCTGTTCAGATCTTGTCCCAACAGGAGCTCAGGAAGAGATATTCACCTCAGGCCCTGATTCATCTTTCTCATCCATAGGTGAGAAACACAGCCCATCACATTCTCCACCCCAGAAAGAAGAATGAAAAACAACATCCAAAGTACAAAACAAAACTTGGCCGGTTATAGAAACATGGATTGTTTACACAAAATCTATAAGAACCTTTACTATCAACTATAAACACAATACTCTAAAAAAATCAGAACGACATTTATTCATCCTGCAGGTCCCACTCCAGTGCACCAGGACAGGATTTTCTTCCTGAAAATCCTATCTCCTTGTCGAGCCCCATGTGGCTTTGGAGTGAATCTTCTGGATGAAGAGACACCGAGGAACGCTTCAGTTGCCAATGCAGATGGTGGTTAAACACCAGCTCCTCCTGTTCCCTTGTCAATTGTCACCTCAGCAAAATGCTCCTGTGGCTTCCCTGTCATTCAGCACTCCCTTGCTGGTCCCCTTTTCCCACATGTCCATCATCCCCCAAAGAAATTCCAGCAGCACATCAAGAGTCAGGAAAAAAATCCTCATTTTCTGAATTCCAGCGTTGGGGTTCTTAACAAAAAAATCAATCTGTCAAAATCTTTTAGTCTTTTTCTCTCTCTCATTCTTTTTAATTTGTTTGTTTGTTTGGGTTTTTTAAATCCCTTTGTCCTACCAGGGCTCTGGTTTTTTGGTGGTTTTTTGGTTTTTTTTCTGGATGCATTAAGATTTACCAGCTCATTCTCCAGCAGTTTCTTGCTGGGTTACACATGGGAGAAGATGATTTTAACAAGTGCTTACCAGCAATGAGCTCGGCAAGAAAGAGCATTAAAAGAAACTCCCCTAAATACTAAAAAAAAAAGCTTAATGCCTGTGTAAATTTAAATTAAAAAGTTGTTTAAAATATGTTGTATAGAGTGAGGGGGGAGAGCATAAAATACAACAAGCCCTGGTGGCTTTCATGTTGTAAAAACTGATTTTATTATCTGTTGTTTGGGGTTTTTTTTTAATCAAAAACATCTTTCACACAGGAGATGGTGATTCCTGGCAAGTGTAGGAAGGAAGTTCACACACCCAAGGAGAAGCTCAAAGGAGATTTTTCCTTTTTTATCAAATCTTCTGCCTCATTCAGCTAAAACTTAATTTGGTGCTGTGTAAGGGATCCATAAATCTGTAAATGACCAATGTTAGGAGGTCTAAAAATGTTTTGAGGATGGTCTGGATAGTTTGGGTTATTTGCACTGAGGCTTTTTTTTGGCCAGTAAAAGATGACCAGGCAAGGTCTTAACTTTCAACACATCAACAAACCCTTCCTGGATATCTCTGAATTTTGGGGTTGTTTGGTTTGGTGGTTTTTGGGGTTTTTTTGGTGCATTTTTTTCCTATTTATTTACCTGAAATAAAAAAACATAAAGAGGAAGAAGAGAAGAAGGAGNGAAGAAGAAAAAGAACAAGAGCAAGAAGAAGAAGAAGAAGAAGATGAAGAAGAAGAGGAAGAAGAAGAGGAAGAAGAAGAAGAAGAGGAGGAAGAAGAAGAAGAAGAGGAAGAAGAAGAAGAAGAAGAAGAAGAAGAAGAAGAGGAAGAGGAAGAAGGACTTCCAAAGGGATCAAAATTATCCTTTAAATGTTTCCAATTTACTTCAGTTGGGTCATTCCCTTCTATCAGTAAACACATTAAATTATGCCCTGTGTGGTATAATTTTCCATTGAAACATTTTGAAAATATCTAATAACTCCTGTGGAAGAAAAACACTTTGACTTCTCTAAAAGAAATAGAGGGGTTTTTCTTGCTTCCAGCCTCTAGCTGGAAAAGGCTTTTCTGAAATACTTTAGCAACCTGAAAGTGAAGCAAAACATTCAATTGCAAGTGAAGAAAACATGGAAGTAAATCCCCAAATTGAACCAATTTGACTTTCAGTTTTGTACCCATCAAGCTGAAACCCACCCACCCCATTTTCTTTTTTTGAATTCAGACACTCACTGTGTATAATTCCAAGTTTCTGCTTCTTAGAAAACCAAACACTGGGAGACAGTGGATGTTTAGTAAACACCAGCATCAAGGCACATCCATTTAGGATCTGAATTTAGGAATTTTGTATTGCACCAGCCTTGAAAGAAGTGCCCTGAGTGCAGCAGAAAGGAGTCTGACATAAAGAGATGAGGCACATGTCCATGGAAAGCTTGGCCTCTGGACTTCCAAAGATAACTCCCAGAAAAACAAAATCTTGTTTTGACTCAGTGTCTGGGCCGTGCTTTGTCACAGGAGCAGTTCAGGAATCATGGCAAGAAGGAGCATTTCAGATTTTAACGGCCACCGCTTCTTTTCATCTCTATTTCACTAAACCAGAGAATCACAGAATGGTTTGGGATGGAAAAAACCTTAAAGATCATCCAGTTGCAACCTTCCTGCCATGGGCAGGGACATTTTCCACTATCCCAGGTTGCTCCAAGCCCTGTCCAACCTGGCCTTGGACACTTCCAGGGATGGAACAGCCACAGCTTCTCTGGGAAACCTCTGCCAGGGTCTCACCACCCTCACAGGGAAGAATTTCTTCCCAATATCCAACCTATCCTGCTGGCAGTTTAAAGTCATTTCCCGTTGTCCTTTCCTTACATGTCTTTGTGATCAAGTCAAAGCTTTCTCTCCAGCACTTTTGGAGCTCCTTTAGGCACTGGAAGGGTCTATAAGGTCTCCCTGGGGCCTTCTCTTCTCCAGGCTGGACATCCTCAGCTCTCCCAGACTGGCTCCAGATCAGAGGCTCTCCAGCCCTTGGAGCACCTTCATGGACACCTCGTGTTTTTCAATCATGGAATCACAGAATGCCAGGTTGGAAGGAGTCTCAAGGATCAGCTGGTCCAAACTTTTTTGGCCAAAGCACAATCCAGACAGAACAGCCCAGCATCCTGTCCAGGTGAATTCTAAGACTGTCCAGTGCTAAGGAATCCACCACTTCCCTGGGGAGATCATTCCATGCCTCATTTTTTCTTATGGTTAACAACTTTCCTCTTGTGTCCAGTCAGAATCTGCCCTGGAGTAACTTGTACCCATTTCCCCTCCTCTTTTCCACGTGACTGCTCAAAAAAAGAGGGAATCTCCATCTTCCTTCCAGCCACCCTTTAAATATTGGAATGTGATCTTAAGGTGTCCCCTGAGCCTTCTTTTCTCAATGATGAGCAAGCACAGTTTGCTTCACTCTTTCTTCATATCAGGTTTCCCAGACCTTTGATCATTTTTTGTGGATCCCCTCCAGCCTATCCACAAATTTTTTGTATGGTGGGGCCAAAACTGGACACGATATTCCGGGTATGGACTCACAGGCTCTGGATTGAGTGGGATCATAACATTTATCTCTACTAGTGACGACTTTTTTGATGCCACCCAGCATCCTGTTGGCTTTTTTTAACCATGACAGGACTCTGCTCATTCATTTTGAGCTCGATGTCCACCAGATTTCCCAGATCCCTTTCCACAGAGCTGATCCCCAGCTGGGTAGATCCCAGCCCATGCTGCACTCCTGGATTTTGTTTTCCCAGGTGCAAGACCTTACAAATGTTTTCCAATCCCTGAAAGACTTCAAGGTCAGGTTGGATGGGATCTGGAGCGACCTGGTCTAGAGGAAGATGTCCCTACCCATGCCAGGGGGAGGAATGAGATGATCTTTGATGTCCCTTCTAACCCAAACCATTCCATTATTCAGTGATTTTATGATTCATAGCAACACAAATTGAACTAAACCCATAAAATCTGCCCAGCTGAGCTCACCAACAGCAACATGTGCTGCTACTTGTTTGTGCTGAGCCGAGCACAATTAAGATGCATCTCAGGTGTTGACTTGGCTTGTCTGTTCTTATCCTTCCTCCATTATTTACAACCCTGTAGCATTTGCAGAAAATCCTGCTCCATTAAGATTCCCATCCCATCGGAACGGCAGGTTTCTCACCCCGTCCTTTGTAAAAATCAGGCTCGGTGTGAAATGTATTTTATATCACACTCATTAACACAGCCCAGGAGCACATGGCTGGGAAGATAAGACACTTCAAGAAGAGGGGAAATGCTGATCTCAGCCTGCAAAGGAAATGTCAGGAAAACTCCAGCACAATGGGATTCTTCAATCATCTTCCCCCATAACCCGTTCCCCTCGTTAACTGCCCCTCCGAGTCTCACTTTGTGTTTGGCATTTTGAAAAGCAACAGCAAATTAGAAATTCACCCAGAGGTTATTGAGCCATTCAGCAGAGTCCAGGGGAGCTGGCAAATTTTCTTTTATTCATCTTGCAGTGAGTATAAGCTCTACAAACATCACTCTGAATTAGCAGATCGGGGAATTATTCCATCTCCTTCACCACTCAATATCTCCATCTCCCTTAAGTTTTCAGAGGACAGAATGCTGAAATCCTTCATTCAAAAATGAATGCTGGCATTTCTTCCGCGGGTTCAGAAATCTGTTCCTAAAAAGTTGCACTTTTCATTTCAGCGAAGTGATAAGACCTTTATCTTCTGCCAGGATATTTCAGGCACAAACCCAGAAGTTCTGACTTTTCGAGCTCGGATTAATGCTGCATCCACATCCTTTGAGGTGATTGATTTTTTTTTTTCCTCTGCCTGTAATTTCCTGGCACACGTTGTGCTGCATCTTTATAACTAATATTTGTTGCTGAGCGCTTGTTATCGCTGGGAGCTGAGCAACTGGAGCAGAGTTTAATGTGCCACTTATCATTTTCCAAGTGCTATTATTGCCTTTCTATCAGTGCCTTCACACGAGGCTGCAGGATCGTGACAACAGTGGTATTTTGCAGTAGTCAGCAATGATTCCCAAAGAAATTTGTGTTTCCATCCCAGGCCAGCCTGGGCAGCTTCCAAATAATATTTATTAAATCTCCTGGGTCAGGTTGGTGATGCCCCAGTGATGTTGGTGGATGAGAACAGTCCATGGGTAGATGAGAAAAGATTCTGAGCTACTGGGTTTTCAAATAACCTCGTATTTTCTTGACAAGAAAATTCCTTCTTAACCTGGTGACAGTTTCCTGGGGTTTATAAATTAACAAAAAGCCTGAAGGGTGTTTGAGGTTTCAGTGCAGGGGAATAGTGGTGGGAACTGAAGAGGCAGGATAATAATTTCCTCATTTTCCCCCGTATGAAACACAGATTTTTAGCATTTGAAGCAGACTCTCATTTCTAAATTTTCTTCATTTTACGAAAAAGAAAAAAAAGCCCCATTGAAACATTTCCTCAGTTCAAAGTGCTGATTGACTTGAAACATTTCCTTTGGATCTGGCAGATTTTTGGTTTCCTTCCAAACAGCAACAAAATCATTCTTTTCAAGAAAGCATCAGAGAAGCCACAGATAAATTTTCCTGCTCTGGGGTAGCAGCCACACGCTCACGCTCTGTCCCTGCTGAGACAGCTCCTTCTCACTGATCATAAAACCCATCTCAACACCAAACAGGCACTTCTCACCCTTCAGGTCTCTCCAGACAGGATTTGTTCCCTCCAGGAGTTAACTATTCCTTAGGGGAAGATGTTGAACACGCCCAGAGCAGCAGAAACCTGGATTTGGAATATCCTGCATGCTGCAATGTCCATTCCTTGGTTGGCAAAGGGGAAACGGCATTGTCAGTCCCTTGCTCAGAGCACAGAATTTTCATCCCGAGGTTCCTGCCCCTCTCTGTGAGCAAAGATCAGGGGCAATTCATCACCTACAAACCCAAGATATCACAAAGCACCTCCTGCACCTCTGTCCAGCCCTGCCCTGAGCTGAGCAGGGAGCAGAGATCAACAGCTGAGCACAGGTTTGGAATTGCAAAAACAGGGGATTTATTTAAAATCATCGTTAAGGTTGGAAAGACCTCCAAGATCATCAATTCCACCCTTTAACCCCATATCCCAATGCCCACTAAACCACATCACAAAGTTCCACATCCGCTCATTTTTGAGCACTTCCAGGGATGGTGACTCCACCCCTTCCCTGCAATGCCAGTTCTGATGTTTAATCACTCTTCCAATGAAGAAAATTTTCCAAATATCAAATGTGTTCCTCCTCTGGTTCAGCTTGAGACATTTCCCCTTGTCCTGTCAATTTGACTGGGAAGAAGAAAGTTTTTGCTCAAAACCTGAAGTTGTCTGTGCAGACTCAGGGGGAAATGAGCAGCACAATCCCTGCTGATGTCAAAGGGTCAGGCTTTGCCCACTGGAATCTGTCCTCAGCTCTGGAAAGGTTTGGAATGAAATGCCAAATCTATCTGCTATAAATTTCTCACCTCCTTTTCCTTTTCCTTTTCCTTTTCCTTTTCCTTTTCCTTTTCCTTTTCCTTTTCCTTTTCCTTTTCCTTTTCCTTTTCCTTTTCCTTTTCCTTTTTCCTTTTCCTTTTTCTTTTCCTTTTCCTTTTCTTTTTCCTTTTCCTGCTGGAAATGAAACTTTTCTCTCTTACTGTCCTACCATGACAACCTATCCTTGACTCTTCACATTTGCCACTAAAGGGAAAAAAGAACAAAGTAGGAGAGTTGATCAGCACTTTGGCTGAAAGATGCTGCAGATTTGCATTAAATTATCAGTGAAAATGTGTACTTTTTCCATATCACACCCAGACCCACAGCATTCCTGAAAATGAGAGTGAATGTGGATGCCCCAGCCCTGGAAGTGTCCAAGGCCAGGCTGGACAGGGCTTGGAGCAACCTGGGATAGTGGGAGGTGTCCCTGCCTGTGTGAGGGTTTGGAACTGGATGATCTTGAAGATCCCTTCCAACCCATTCCATGATTCTGATTTTGGTTCAATTCATCAGCTCAGACATCAACACAGAGAAAATTGACTGTTTTATACATTTTTTAAAGAACATCTCCCACTCTTTATGGATGAGAAACATACTCAAGAAATTTCATGGGGGCTTTCTATTAAAATATGGGGAATGTGGAGTTACCTCATCCATCAAGGAGNAGAAAAGAAGAGCTCCTTTTGGTCCCCCAGAATGACCATGGGGAATGTTTGCCAAAATCCCTTCTTTGGGTCAAGCAAAGACTTCAAGTTTGCTTGGAGTGGCTTCTCCACTTCCCAAGCAAAGAGGAGGAGTTTGGTTTTTCTCACTCAAGAGCAATGAAATGCACAGAAATCCTTGGAAAGGACTGGAAGATCTGGAGGCAGGGGATTAAGGTGCTGCACAGCATGGAAAAACCATTCTGCATTCAGTTGGAATTGGGAGTCACTCTTAAATAACTTTGCTCCTCCTCATCCTTGCCCCTCACAGCAGCTGCCTCCGGGCTAAAATGAGCACAAAAAACTGTGGGAAAGCAACAGGAACTGTGAGCTGCAGGACAAAAAAAAAAAAATATATATATATATAAATAAAANCAGGGCTTGGAGCAACCTGGGATAGTGGGAGGTGTCCCTGCCTGTGTGAGGGTTTGGAACTGGATGATCTTGAAGATCCCTTCCAACCCATTCCATGATTCTGATTTTGGTTCAATTCATCAGCTCAGACATCAACACAGAGAAAATTGACTGTTTTATACATTTTTTAAAGAACATCTCCCACTCTTTATGGATGAGAAACATACTCAAGAAATTTCATGGGGGCTTTCTATTAAAATATGGGGAATGTGGAGTTACCTCATCCATCAAGGAGGGTGAGATCACCTTTTTTCTTAACTTAAGAACTTAACTTTTTTTAACTTAAAACAAGTTAATTGTTCTTCAAGAGAGTTGAGGAAGATTCAAATTAAATATGTCAGACCCTGAACATCTCCTTGGCCAGCCAGGTGAGCTCTGTAGGAGCAAAGGGCATCAGCACATGACTGTAAAAAAAGAAAAGAAAAAGAAAAAAGAAAAGAAAAGAAAAGAAAAGAAAAGAAAAGAAAAGAAAAGAAAAGAAAAGAAANCACTCTTAAATAACTTTGCTCCTCCTCATCCTTACCCCTCACAGCAGCTGCCTCCGGGCTAAAATGAGCACAAAAAACTGTGGGAAAGCAACAGGAACTGTGAGCTGCAGGACAAAAAAAAAATATATATATATATTTCAATAAAAGCAAACTGTGGCTGCACACCTGGCCTTATATCCCCATGAAAACACAGCAAAATGTGATTTCGTCGTGGCTGAACAAAGGAAGAGCTCTGCCTGCTAAATCATCTTTACTACAAAGCCCTTTGGGAAGCAGTTCTACATGGAAATACAAACAATGAGCAGAGTTTAGGGCACCCAGTGACGGCTCAAATTTCCACAGATGAGCTGTTGCATTGCTTTTATTTTCCTCCTGCCGTGCTCAAAACGCTGTTTATCCCTCAGCTCTGCCTCTCACCAGTGTGATGATACAGCACAGTGAGAAAGCTGGAGCAGAGATGAAAAGAAAGATTTCGGGGGCACGGGGGGAAAAGGAAGTAATCTCCAAAGGCATTATAAAAATGTAAATAATAAATGCCATTTAAAGCGTCCTCTTGGGCTGAGTCATTTGCACAAAGAGAAGCTGGGTCATGGAAGAAGCTGTTGGAAAAATCCTCTGGGAACGATGAATTGGAGTCAGTGGCACTGCTGCCACCATTCCTGGCTCTAATTCCTGCTTTTTATGGATGGTTGTTCCCATGCCCCAGCATTATTTTGCAGGTTGCTGCCGAAACAAGGTGAGAAGAGAGAGCTTTCAGTGGCCTTTTTACCTGCAGGACCTGGAGCATCATAATGAGCAGCTTAAAAAGCAGAGGAAATTTTGGATTCCGTTGGCCTCTAAATTAAGTTCATCCCTCCGAGCTGCATCTGTCACCCACCCCAATTCTCACACAGCCTCTGGTGCCCTTTTGGCTTTTACATGGAATGTAAGACAGGAGGGATTTCTTAATGCACTAAATCCCATTACAAAGGCAAGGATAATTCCCATTATCCCTCCAGCTCTGCAGCACGAAACAACAGCAGGATTCTTGGGATGTAGCTACTCCAGGCCTCCCAGTTCACACCTCACACAAACTCAGCTCACAGCCTGGTTCAATGAGTTGCTGTCCATAAAGAAAGTGATTTTCCTCCTCTCCATCCTAGCAGAGGATGCTCTGCATCCACAGATAGTTTTTTCTACCTCCAAAAAAGCCCTAAAATGTGAGGAGACACCTTAAATAGTTGATTTTTCTCTCAGAAAAAAAAGCTCCATGAAGACATGAGAGTCCCTAAAAGGGCTCCAAGAGAGTGGGAGAGGGATTTTGGACAAGGACATGGAGTGACAGGACAAGGGGGAATGGCTTTAAGCTGAAGATCTGGTTTAGACTGGATATTAGGCGTGTGAGGGTGGTGAGGCCCTGGCACAGAGATGTGGTTGTTCCATACCTGGAAGTGTCTAAGGCCAGGTTGGACAGGGCTTGGAGCAACCTGGGATAGTGGGGGATGTCCCTGTCCATGTCAGAGGAGTGGGATGAGATGATCTTTCAGGTCCCTTCCAACCCAAACCATTCCATGATTTTTGGCCCTGAATCATCTGCTCCTGGATCTGCTCAGTTGTTCACAAATCTGAGCTTCAACAATGATTTTAACGAGCTCAGCAACTCCTCATTTAAAGAGCTCCAGGTTTTGTGCCTGTAGCAGTGGCTTTGATGTTTATAAAGGAAATTCCGGGTGCATCTTCAAGGATAAATTTTATTTATAACTGCAATATCCAGGACAGAAGTTCTGCTCCCCCATCCTTCATTCCATACAATCCTACAATGTCGTGCTGTTGGACACAAAAGAAACACACAGACTTCTCAGCAGAAGGTCAGGAACCACCAGGCAGGACCAGAAAAAGGGGCCCTGCCTTTCTTTATTCTCTCATTTTTATATCTTTCTTAAGACAATCATGGATTGGTCAATGAGGTTACCACTTCTACATTTTCACAGGTTAATGACATAGTCTATCATCTTTCTCCGCCTTAGGAGAAAGGAATGAAAACAATCCAGAAGTTCAAAACAATCTAGGCCAGTTACAAAAGCAAGGACAATGTTTATAGAAAATGCATGAGAAATTCTACTACAGAAGTAAAAACATAGAACACTGCAAAAAGCAGGGTGACACTACAATGGTTTGGGTTGGGTTGGAAAGGACCTTGAAGAACATCTGCTTCCTGTTTCCAACACCAGCTTGCTCAGGTGTCTGGCCTGGAACAGAGGCCTAAAACATCCACTCTTTTAGACAGGGAAAAGAAGAAGAGGAGCCCAAGCCCTTGGAGATGTGACTCAGCCACAGCCTCCAGCAGCTCCGTCTGGAGTTTCGGTGCCGCAGCTTCTCCCGTAAATAAAAGAACAACGTTCTGGCAATTTAATTCCCCTCAACTTTTGACCCTGGGCTGTAGAGGAGAAAAGATCTTTCATATGAGGTGGTGGAGGGGTGATGTGGTTGCTGTATCAAAGATCTGCAAGGGAACAGTTAATCCTGGGCTCTGCTTGGGAGTGCTGTGATTTAAACACACCGAGGGGTTGGGTTGGATTCATTTTCTCAGCATGAGAAGTGACACAATTCCTGTGTTATTCTTTGCTCTCTTGTCTGATTTATCACTTTCACCAGGCAGAACAAACAGCTTTGTGCCAATGTTTTTCCTGGTGTCTCTTTGCCTGAAAAACAAGTGGTTCTCCATGGCCACATTTCCTCACAAATATTTCCATCAGGTTTTCCAGAACGCCTCAGGCTGCAGCCAAAGGAGTTTGTCCAAAATCTTCATGATTCCCTTAGCTAGATAAGATAAATTTGGTCATGAGAAATGTTTTAGAGAGTTCCTGGGTCAAGGAAATGTGTGAGACCTTCAGGAATGTCATTTCAGCTTCCTGGCTTGCTGTAGTCAACAGCTTTTAATGGGGAATGGGGAATTTCTGTGTTCTGTTAACTCCTTCTCTTGCCACCAGTAATGAGAAATATCCAATTACTTATTCATGATGAGGCCTGAATTTAAACCTGGCCTAAGCTAGCTGGAATCCATGACCACAGACATTTGGGCCAGGTTGTAGATGAGGTAAAATCAGCAATAAATGCTGATGGAACAACCTGTAAAACATTGTTATCTTAAAGTTCTTGATGCATGAAGATCTTGAGTCCTGAAAAGGATCCTGTTCTGTACCTCCAAAGCTCCAATTTCATGATTCTATAAAAGACTCATAGAAACTCTTTAAAGGGTTGTGGGTTGGATGATAGACAGGTCTGGATTTTGGAGTAGACTCCAAGCTTTCATTTGCATCTTCTCTCGAAAACTCCTGCTGCTTCTGTGAAGCTTCTGTGAAGATTTAATATTTAAGTCTGCCCTAATTATAGCTCTTTCCATATGGAAAATGCTGCTGTCCTTCACCTCCCCGTGGAGCTGAGGTTGATCTCTCATCACAGAGATGTCATTTCTTTAGGAACCCCAAAAACTGAGACACTTCCCTTGCACTGGAGACCTTCCAACAGCCAAAAGCCTGAGGCAGAATATTCTCCCTGGGCATAAAGTTTTATTACTGCTGGTGTCTTTAAAGGACAAAATCCTGAGGGATCCACAGGTTATTATTCCCAGCTAAATGGGGACAGAGAGAGAGGTCAATGTGAGCAGCACATTTATTTGATTACTTACATTAGAGTGATAATATGAAACACAATTATGTTTTTTTTTTTATTTTTGCAGGTTGGATGGACAGGTGAAAGTGCAGATAGTGCTGTAACCTGAGTTCTGGATGTTTCTTGAACAGCAGAGATGTCAGAATTATAGGGGAAGAAAGAGGAAAAAAAGCTGCAAATACCATTTCTGAAAGCTAAGACCAGAAATC
>VZTZ01006565.1:48442-102391 GCA_013400955.1 Drymodes brunneopygia | reverse complement strand
ATATTCTCCCTGGGCATAAAGTTTTATTACTGCTGGTGTCTTTAAAGGACAAAATCCTGAGGGATCCACAGGTTATTATTCCCAGCTAAATGGGGACAGAGAGAGAGGTCAATGTGAGCAGCACATTTATTTGATTACTTACATTAGAGTGATAATATGAAACACAATTATGTTTTTTTTTTTATTTTTGCAGGTTGGATGGACAGGTGAAAGTGCAGATAGTGCTGTAACCTGAGTTCTGGATGTTTCTTGAACAGCAGAGATGTCAGAATTATAGGGGAAGAAAGAGGAAAAAAAGCTGCAAATACCATTTCTGAAAGTTAAGACCAGAAATCTGCTGCTATAATCCTTGTACCACTAGACCAGGCTCAAAACTCTGGAGCTGGTCTGGGGTAGGGGTCAGTGTGAGGTGTTTTTCTGGCACATTTCTGATTTGCACTGGCATGGTCTGCATTATTTCACCTAAATATTTATTTTTGTGCTTTTTTGTATTTATTTCTTGCAACTTTTCCTACACTACTCACATGCACTCATGCACGCGCCCTTNGAGCTGCTTTCTGATATATTCTTCACCACAGGGATTAAGAGAGTGAACTCTTTATTCCTCACTCTTAATTCAAAACACTTTTTATTTTTCAGTCCTAGGCCTAAAAAGGAATCTTTTGCTTTTGCACTTCCCTACCAACAAAGTTTCCTTGGATATTTTAGCCACGATTGTGCCGTGTAAAGCCACAGTTCTTTGTGTGCTGTGTTGAGATCATGCAGAGTTTTAATATTTGGACCCTGGTTTCTGGCAGAAAGGGAAATATATATAAATAATATGTAATAATAGTTTTATATGATATGTATTTTTATATATAAAAAATGCTGTCTTCTTGCAGGTAAAGAGGATATCAAGAGGATGGTGCCAGACTCTTTTCAGTGGTGCCCAACAACAGGACAAGGAGCAATGGCCATAAAATAAAACAAAACACAAGAAATTCCACCTCAACAAGAGGAAGAACTTCTTTCCATGAAAGGTGGCAGAGTCCTGGAACAGCTGCCCAGGGAGGGCGTGGATTCTCCCTCTCTGGGGACATCCCAAACCCACCTGGACACATCCCTGTGTCACCTGCTCCAGGTGACCCTGCCTTGGGCAGGTGGATTGGACTGGATGATCCCCAGAGGTCTTTTCCGACCCTAAATCTGTGATTCTGCAACAAATGCAGGAGGAGTTGGCCTTGAGTGACCACAGGGGAGGTTTAGACTCTCTGGAAAATATTAGGAAAAATTTCTTTGTGGAAAGGGTTGTCAAGGACAGGAAGAGGCTGCCCAGGGAGGTGGTGGGGCCACCAACCCTGGAAGTGTGGATGAGGTTTAATGGTGAATTTAATGCAGTTTGACAGCTTGATTTCATCATTTTAGAGGTCTTTTCCAGCATTAAGAACTCTGTGATTCCATGATTCCATGATTCCATGATTCTGTGTTTAACTGAAAGCTTTCATTCTGCTGGACCCATCTTTCCAGGCTGTTCCATGGAAGAATGAGAACAGGGTGAGAGACCTTTGGAAAAGGCACCTTTTGAGTTCCATCACCTGCCCCACCCTCCCTGCAGCACCCCACGCCTGTGATTTGCCACCTGCCCAGTCCCTGCCCACAACCAGGTGTTCTCAACCTGAACTGGCTCCTCCTCCTCCTCCTGCAATGAGGATTTCTGGATTTCTGGATCACAGCCTCGCAGCTGCCTGCTGCTAACACAGCAGCACATTCCATGCACGTTCTCCAGTTATCCCAGTTGTTTCCCAGGAGCTGCCAGAGGGTTTGTCAGCCCAAATCCAACTCAGATTGGGGTCAGCCTGCTTTGCCCATGGCATGAGAAATGTCCTGCTGTGGTCACAGCACCACATCCCTGGAGATGGTGAGGAGGTGCATTCATTCCTGAGGGGACTTTGTTCACATCAGTTGCTCATCACTGGGCTTTGCTCCCCCAATTATCTCTCTTTTGGGGCCTGTCTTCATTAGGAGAAACTGGGAAGGTTTGAATTGCAACCTTGAGTGAGTGCTGGATTATTAATTATTTAGATTATTAATTATGATTAGATACCNGCTTGTAAATATTCTACTTGTTAAATAAATAGTTTTTTCCACTTTTCTCTAAGGAAGTCTTTTCCCGAACCGGTGTGGGGGAGGGGTGGCTGGAATTAGCTTTCCTAGAGGAGACCCCCCTCAGAGGTCTCCTCCTAAATTTGCCCTAAACTAGGACAATGTCTCATCCCTGGAAGTGTCCAAGGCCAGGTTGGGTGGGGCTTGGAGCAACCTGGGATAGTGAAAGGTGTTCCTGTCCATGGCAGAGGATTGGAATGAGATGATTTTCAAGATCCCTTCCAACCAAAACCATTCCATGATTCCATGTAACTCATTTAGTCTCTGTCTGTACCTGTCTTTCCCCTCATGGCTCTCCAGGTCAGAAGGTGGCCCAGGTTTCTTTAGATACATAGATCCAATCTAAATTTATCCTCTTTTAACTTAAAGCCGTTCCCCCAAAGTCTCTCAGCAGCAAAAAAAATCCCAAATCAGCCTCCAAGAGGGAATATTGATGGAAATACAACTCAGTAACTTCTTTAAATGTTTTCTCTGTCATCAGAGACAGGTTTTGTCACCAGCCTGGCCCAGGATAATCCTTCCTGAAGGTATCTACAAACCCAGGAGCTTTCTGCTTCCCAAGGGATATTCCCCAATTCCTTAAAATTCTGCAGCAAATTCTCTTTGATCCCCCCGTTCTCCAGTCACCCCACATGGTGCAATCCACACCCCAGCTATTCAGATTCCTCCAGCTGTAGCCTGGCAGAATTCCTCACATCCGTTTGTTTGTCTTAAATGACAATTTGAGATCATCGGAGCCTCGTTTTTAGCCAATTAACCAGCATTTTCTTTGCCCAATTTGCATGGAGAACAACCCATTATTGCTCTCAGTCTGGGGGGAATTGTTTGCCTTTTGCAGCCTCACAAGCTGCAGATGGAGCCTAATTCTGGTTTTTTTGGTTTTTTTTTTTTTTTTTTTTTGGTAAATATGGAAAACAATAAAGCACGGAGGGAATGGTCTGTCTGTGGATGTTGAGTGGGGAGAGAGCAGAGAGCAGCTCAGCACTGAAAATTGTGGCATTGATTATTGCTTGTTAACTGTGGAAAAGACTGAGCCAGAGTCATCAGATCTCCTGCACTTCTTCATTGCAAAGCAATATTTTTAATAATCCTGTCTCCATATTCTAAGGAATCTCAAAATTAGTGATTTCCTAGTGGGGTTTAAAGGCTCCGTACACTGCTGGTAATTTTTGACAACAAATGATTTCCTCTTTTAAATAACTTCTCCTCCCCAAAACTTCTGAACACCCACCCACACCCTCATCAGATAAATTAAATTTTGATATCATTTTCTTTTTCTCTCCCTCACTGGACATCTTCAGAATTGTCTGGACACAATCCTGTGCCTTGTGCTTGAGCAGGGAGGTGAGACCTGATGACCTCACTGTGGTCCCTTCAAACTTTACCCATTCTGTGATTTTGGGATCTTTCTTATGGCAGTTCTTAGCTTGATAAACTTTAAAAGAGCTTTCAAAAATGGGAGCAAATGTCTTTTAAAATAACCTCTCAAACTGTACAGCCCAAAGCCATTTAGTCATTTATACCCATGAAGTCATTTAGATGCTTCACTCCCATTTACTTCAGAAGAAATTAAAACACCTCTGTGGGGCTGATGTCTCTTGGATTTCTCAAACCTTTGTCCATTTTTCATTGCTGTTTTCCCGTGCAGCATCCAAGGAGCAATTTGTCTTTGATTAGACCACTAAAAACTAGAGACAAATCTGTTTCTGAATGCTGGTTTCTTGCCTCTAATTGGGATTTCCAGGAAGATCCTCTTCCAGTCCCATCAGTTGCATTTTTGAAGCCAAACCATAATGGTCACAATGGTTTAAAGTGTTCAGGATCCCAATTACCAGGGCCCATTGAGGAGGAGTTTCCTTAGTGGAAATAATCCTTGGAGCTGTAGCACACAGTTCTGCTCCTGGGGAATCCATAAAAGAAATGCAATGTGTGCATCTCATTACCCCAGAACAAGGAAAAAAAATAATATAAACGTGAGGATAAGAAAAATGTGATTGAAGGTCTCACAGGGAATGAAGAAGAAAAATAAAAATCAGCTCCTGCAGAAGAAAAATAAAAATCTGATCTGGTTTGGATCACTCAGATGAGGTGATCACACAGAGGAGCACCAGGAGCACTGGATACAGAGGGAGAAGAGCCACTTCATTGAAAAGTCAATACAGGCAGCAAAAAAAAAAAAAAAAAAAAAAAAAAGATTTGTTTAGGCCAGAAATAAATTTTGACTCAAAATTGGAGGATGATTCTTGGCTATCAGAGGGGAGAAATTCTGGAATAGGATCCCAAAAAAACGGAAATCTTGAATGCTGGGAAGGCAAAACACAACAGGATGAGAGGAAAAGGCCTCAGGGAAAGTTTAGATTGGATTTAGGAAAAATTTATTCTCCCAAAAGGTGGCCAAGCACTGGAAGAGGCTGCCCAGGGAAGTGGTTTTGTCACCTTCCCTGGAGAGGTTTAGAAGATGTGTGGCTGTGGCACTTGGGGACATGGGTGGATCTGTCACCGCTGGGNAAAAAAAATAATATAAACGTGAGGATAAGAAAAATGTGATTGAAGGTCTCACAGGGAATGAAGAAGAAAAATAAAAATCAGCTCCTGAAGAAGAAAAATTAAAATCTGACCTGGCTTGGATCGCTCAGATGAGGTGATCACACAGAGGAGCACCAGGGGCCCTGGATACAGAGGGAGAAGAGCCACTTCATTGAAAAGTCAATACAGGCAGCAGAAAAAAAAAAAATTATTTAGATTTATTTAGGCCAGAAATAAATTTTGACTGAAATTTGGAGGATGATTCCTGGCTATCAGAGGGGAGAAATTCTGGAATAGGATCCCAAAAAAACGGAAATCTTGAATGCTGGGAAGGCAAAACACAACAGGATGAGAGGAAAAGGCCTCAGGGAAAGTTTAGATTGGATTTAGGAAAAATTTATTCTCCCAAAAGGTGGCCAAGCACTGGAAGAGGCTGCCCAGGGAAGTGGTTTTGTCACCTTCCCTGGAGGGGTTTAGAAGATGTGTGGATGTGGCACTTGGGGACATGAGTGCTTGGTGGATCTGTCACTGCTGGGCTCATGGCTGGGCTCGATGATCCTTGAGGATTTTTCCAGCCTAAACAATTCCATTATTTTATTATCAGTTTTAACAACTGGATTTGTAAGAGATGGAGCCCCAGGGGACTGGAGATATGACAGGGTGGTCCCTTCCCTTGGGGTGACACTCCCAGGCTGGGGTTCAGGTGACAACAGGAGAAGCAACAACCCAGCAGAGAAACCTCTTTTAATGTGAGATGCTGGGAAATGCAGACTCAGCCCTCTGGGTGCTGCCAGCATCAGCTTTTCCTTCCTCTGTGCACAATTTCTCTGTACCTGGCAGCAACCACAACACCTCTGATTTATGGCTTTTCTTTCCCTTTCCTCCCAGTGGCAGAAGGGAACTTGGTGGCCCCCAAGAGAAGCAAAACATAAAAACCCTGGACAAAGATGATGAAACTGTTTTTGTTTAGTTTTTATTTTTTTTTGCTGCCTCCAACGCACACGTCACTTATTTTGATGGTTTGTAACTGTCAGCAACCTGTGTTTAACCAACACAAAAATAATCAAAATCCCTGTCCCTGCAGGTCTTATTACTGAGGAAAACTCTGGCCACATTTTTTTGTCTTGGAAGGAAGCCTGGTTTAAAAAATCAGCAGGAATCTGGCAGTGGGCAGTTGGAAAGGGGAACAGGGTACAGAGGTCCCAACAGGAATCAAGGACGTTTTGTGTTTGGATCTGATGAGTATTTAAATGCATTCCTGCAACTCACAATGCTTTTTTTTTTTTTTTTTTTTTTTTTCTGGTAATTTAAATCATAAAACAAAATTCCAGCAGGGTATAAAGAGCCTCCAGCATCTTTTCACCTGCTGGTGGAAGATGTCCCTGCCCAAGGCAGAGGAGGTTGGAATCAGGTGATCTTTAATGTCTCTTGCAATCCAAACCATCCTCTGGTTCTACGACAATGCAGGGTTGGAAGCAAGAGAGGTTCATTAAATCTCACTCTTTAGAAAGGAAATAATGTTTCAAAGTGCAAACCTAGCAGCTGGAAAGAAATTCCAGTTCTTTACAGGTGAGGTCCTTTCACCACTGCCCACAGGGGCAATAATTCACGGATTTCTCGGAATTAGAGAAGAGCAAAAGCTGGACATTGAAACGGGGAAGAATCCCTGAATTATCACAGGAGTTTTTCTTGATTTTAGGTCAGAATTACCAAAATAATGGATTATGGAGGGGTTGCAACCACTGCACATGAAGCAGCATCCAAGGATCTTTCAACTCATTCAGCCATCCAGACTTTGGGCTGCACTTTTGCAGTACAAACATCTTCCTTTGGGAGAAGCTGCAACCTGACATTAATGACTTATAACTGTTGAATAAACCATCTACAATACACTCAGTGAGGTTACAAATGACACAAACAGCTCTTTAATCAGTCAGGGATAATGGGAAGCAAAATGCATTAGCAGGGAAGGGTTGTGATTTAGGATTATTTGAGGGCAGTCGTAGATCTTGCAGGTCTTTGGAGTGCATCCTTACAAATATATTCATTCCTAAAAGCTGTCAGCCTTGGTTCAGTTTAATTAAAAAAAAAAAAAAAGGGGAATTAAAACGTTGCAATCCACACTTTTGGGGTTTTAAATAATAATCAACCTTACTTATAAGCTCATTTTCAAAGCATTAAGCAACCTGCCACTGCGAGGCAGAATAAAATGTAAAAGTTTAATGCATAGATCATGATTGTTGGTTGAAAAGACTCAAGGAGTGTTTCTAATTAGAGAAGGGTGTTTATAATTAGAGGAGGGTGATGCCTTGTGATGTTCCAGGTTTTTATTGGAAAGGTTTTACCCTTTGCTTCACTTCTGTTTATGGGATGTGCCTCTATTTTTTAAATGCATACTTGTTTTTTTATCCTCCCTCTCCCTTCTTTATGGCTTTCATTTACTTACACAATATTTTTCTTACTTCTTTTTACTTTTTCCCTGATAGATGAGGAAACAATAACATTTATTATTTTTTATAAAGCCTAAATTTTTTAGGCATGAAGCAACTCACAGGCTTTTGTCTGGGAAGATTCTCTCCCCTTTTTTCTTTTTTCTAATGTGTTTGATCCTTCATGAATTGCAAGGCATTGCTGTGGTGGGACTCTCTATGAAGGCCACAGATTTTTCCAGCTGTTTCCAGAAAGAATTTCAGGAGAAAACCTGATTTGGGCTCATTTTGTACCGGCACAAAATGAGACACATTTGTTCTGTTTTTTGTGCTCAGCAGTCACCAATTTCATTTTTCTGGGAGTGACTTGGCACAGAAAAGCATCGTGTCTATAAATACATCAACAAAAAAAGGGAGGGATAAGGAGTCCCCATCTTTTCTTGGATGAGGGGACAAACTCAGTGAAAAAGGGTGAGGAAAAAGGTGAGCATCATCTCTTCTCCCAAGTATCAGGTGACAGGATGAGAGGAAAAGAGAGAGGTGCTACTCTACCCTACAGATACCTCTGCAGTTTAAAAAGGTACCACTGTATTTTGCTGATCAACATTTTTTCCATGAATTTGTCTCATCAATTTTTGAAGATGTGTAAATATTTAACAGCTATTTTGTGCTACACTGAGAAATCCTCTCCTTTTTTTTGTGTGGTTTTTTTTTTTTTTTTTTTTTGCTGTGTGAATTATTTTGCTCATTTTGAGGCTGCCACCTGCTATTTCCATGTCAGAACTCCCAGCACCTCTTGTTGTGTTTGTCCTGTTTTGCATTGAAAAGAAGATGCTGAATGAACTCTCACTCCCTTTCTGAGGCCGCTCAGGGCCTCTGTCACTTCCCAACTGTCTCATTTTCTGGAATGATGAAGCCTAATTTATTTACTCACTCTTTGCAAAGAGATTGTTCCACTTCCCTGATAATCCCCATCACCTTTTCCTGTATCTTTTCCAATTCCATTGAATTCCAGTTCTGTTGGAGGCAGGGGAATTGGGGAGGCCCACAGTAATTAGTGAGTTCATCATGGATATTTACCGTGGCAGAAATCTGAAAACAGACCAAACACACATCACAATGCCCACTTTTTCTTTTATTCTTTCTGCCTCTCCAGTGGGATCCTCCTCTAAATGGACTGGGAATGTCCCGAAGACAAAAGGCATCATTCAGATTACTCCTCGGTGCCTGGCACTGTTGAGCCTGGCTTTGGATTAAACCCGAGACCAAGCAGCCAGTGCTGTACAAACAACACTGCTTTGAATATTGATAGACTCACAGAATCCTGGAATGGTTTGGGTTGAGAGGGGCCTTCAAGATTATCTCATTCCAACCCTTCCACTATCCCAGGTTGCTCCAAGCCCTGTCCAGTCTGGCCTTGGACACTTCCAGGGATGGGGCAGCCACAGCTTCTCTGGGAAANGCTTTTCTGGGCAACCTCTGCCAGGGCCTCCCCACCCTCACAGGGAAGAATTTCTTTCTAATATCCCATCTAAACCTTCCCTCTTCCATCTTAAAACACTTCACCTTTGTCCTGTCACTTCAGGCCCTTCTCCAAAATCCCTCTCCAGCTCTCTTGGAGCCCCTTTAGGCACTGGAAGGGTCTCTAAGATCTCTGCAGAACCTTCTCTTCTCCAGACTGGAAAGTTCCAACTCTCCCAGCTCTACAAAGCAAAGAAACTCCATCCCTCTGATCACCTTAGTGATCTCTCTGGACTCCTCAACATATTTCTTGTGTTGGGAGCCCCAAAACAACAGGAAATGTGCATTCCAACATTTCAGTGCTAGTCCTTCAGTGATCATCTCTGTGCAAGGGAAATTAATGACCAGGTTGGAGTTCTTTTGCTGCTGCAAAGAAGCAGTAATCACCCTCAGTGAGTGAAGTTAATGATCTCCAGGTACAGATCTCTCTCTCTCTTTTGTGCTCGAGTATCCAAAGAGGAAGTGGCTTTGTACTCCTGCCTCAGGCAAAGCCCTTTTGAAGAAATCACTCGTGTGAACAGCTGGATTCAAAACATTCGTGGCAGAGACTCTGCTCTCCCTCATTCTGCCATCAAAAGGCTGAAAGGCAAACATTGCTCATTTTCATTTATTATTCCAAATTCTGCCGAAGGGGAAATTGATCTCTTTCACTTTGCTCTTGCTCCTTTAAGTTTGCCCTGTCAGGGTGGAGAGTGGGGAGAAGCATCTTCCTTGATGTGATATTTGAGCAGTATTAAAATATATTTTGGGAGAATTAAAATGAGAATAAGGAAGGGTTTTAGCCCTCATGAGTAGAGTTCAAGCAGCTGCCAATGTTTCTGAGGAGGAGAAAATACAGAATTAAAATGAGTCAGCTCTGACTCTCCTGAACTTATATTTTTAAAAATCTGCTTTTAAAAAGTTTCCAAGAACAGAGCTCGCACTCAGTCTTCTCCACAGCAAAATGAAATATTTTTCATTTATAGCTCTGAGATATTCAGTGGCAGCTGGCCAGTGGAAAAGACATGGGAAAATGGGAAGGGAACAGCAGGGAAGTGTCACAGGAGGAATGGACAAGGGCAACTCCATCAGTCAACATCTTGACCAACAGGTAACTGGTGATTCTGCCAGGATATGACTAAAATTTCAGGAAAAAAAATCATCAAAACATAAATCTGGGCAATTATTTCTATTTTATTCCAGACAATCATGAATTCTTGGAGGCAGGACTGGTCAGGAGTTGTGCCTGGTTATTTCTGACCAGTTTGGGAGTGTGAAGGACAATATGATTGATCTGCCTTGATGAAAATATTGTATTTTTTTCTTGCTGTCAATCTGAATGAAGTCAGACTTCATTACAGATTTCTTCTAAAGGTGATAATTCTCATTCTCTGAGTGAGAAACTAAAAATGGCCAGATATTTGCCATTGCAAATTGGGTAGAAATAGTTCATCTTCACCTCTATAAAGACAAGGAATCTCCTGGTCATCAGAGGGACTTTGGGGCTGTTTGCTGTAGAGTGTGGAAGATTTTTGTTTCGTCTCTAAAGAGGAAAGTCCAGTTGCAAGAAGTAATTAACCAACACATTTCTGGCCTCAATTTTTCTAGGGAACATAATGGAAATCTTGGAGGGGAGGGAAGTGAGGTCTCTTACTTGAGAGCTCAGTTCTAGGTAAAAGTTCTCCCTGGTTATCCTCAGGGACAGTGCTTCACTCTGTCCATGGAATCCTGGATTGCCCTTTGCACAGCAATTAAAAACCTCTCATTGAAGATGGAAACTTCTGCCAGGTAGAATCTAGAAAGAGAATAAAGCTGCCTTTAAAGAGGAACATTATTAATCTTGGTGTGCTGCCTGAAACCCTGCTCAAGTGTGCACCCTGAAAAAAAGAGGCAGTCCAGATATGCATGAAAGGCCATGGTCATCACTCAGAAATTTATTTCACTTATTGTTCCTACAGGGGCTCCAAGAGAGCTGGAGAGGGACTTGGGACAAGGGATGGAGTGGTGGGACAAGGAAGAATGGCTTCAGACTGCCAGAGGGCAGGGTTAGATGGGGTTTTGGAAGAAATTCCTCCCTGTGAGGATGGTGAGACCCTGGCCCAGGTTTCCCAGAGAAGCTGTGGCTGTCCCATCCCTGGAAGTGTCCAAGGCCAGGTTGGAAGTGGTTTGGAGCAACCTGGAACAGCTGGATGAGACAATTTTTAAGGTTCCTTCTGACCCCAACCATTCTCTGATTTTGTGAGAACAGCATCAGTGTTTTCTCTGCTGTAGCCTTTAAAAGGTTATAGAAAAACATTCAAGGCACACCTTCATTCCTGACTTTCAACATTTCTTGAATATTAAAGTGTGGACACTTTTCCAAGGACAAGCATTTCCAGTCTGGTCTTGATGTCCAAGCCAGGTCTTAGAAAGAACAACACCAACAGCATCTTGATGTTTTCTGAGTGTACTTTTTATTTTGTATGCTAATGAGTGGAAGAACAGGGTTCAGTCAGATGCTTAAATTACTACATTGAGAATTGGCATTTCTGGATTTAGCTCCCAGCAACAGCACAAATGCCCTGGGTGGATTTTGACAAATCCTGTGACTTCCTTGTCCCTCAACTATTAACAGATAAAATAGAGGTTATTTTTCCTAAGGCAGTTGGGCTCAGGCACTAATGACTGTGAGATGCTGCAGTAATGGAGACGTTTGACAAATGTAAGGAATGATGCTGCTGTTATTGCTGTGACAGATCAAAACTTTACTTCAGGTTCATTAACTTCATCATTTTCCTTCTCAGAGTATAAACAAACTATTTTTGGCAGCTCAGATTCCGAAGAATTCATCGTTAGTTATATACTAATAATGTCAGCCTGAAATTCAAAGCAAGGTGGTGCAGGTGAGTGAGGGATTTTTTTTCCTAATTTTTTTTAAAGTCTGATTGTGGAAAACCTCTCTCTTGGCACCACTGGGTAAAGCAAACACAGAAACTCCCCTTGGTGACAAGGGAGAGGAAGGGCTATTAATGGGTGCAGCAGAATTTGAAAAGAAGAAATGTGAGCAACTACTGCAAAACATCCCTGGCAGAACTGGATTTTGGGTGAGATTTGGCTGGAGCTGGACAGAAACTGATAGACTTGAGCAAGCTATTCCTGCTTTTGGGAATTTGGGCTATCTATACACCAAGGACCAGGTTAAGAAGCTCATTTACTCCTGCAGGAGGTCGAAATTCTTGTGCCTTCATTCCTGAGGTCCAACAAACCCTTCCATGCCCATCAATACTCACTAGAGAGGGGGAGAGGAGCCCTCTGCCCTCACTGACCCTGTGCTCACTGTCCAGTAAAAGTTGGGGTGAGCCAGAACTGGTCTGGCACTGGACACAACGTCTGTCCTCATCACCTGGGTTGTCTCTCACTGCTCCATATCAAACTTGGGTAGCTGGGACTGTTAGCATGGAAACACAAAATCACAGAATGATTTTATGAAGGTGTTTTATTACAGGGCCCTGGAACTCTGGCGTACAACCCCAAATCTGGAGTTCGACATGATTTCAAAATCGAAACATATTTATGACTTTTAATTACATAACTCTCATATGATCATTTGTTCATCACTAACTTGATTCTGTTCTATTGTATATTTTTTTCACTAAAGCATAAATTTTAGTTCCCTTTGTTTCCATCCAAGCATAAGTTTTAGCTCCCCTTTCCACAATGCCCTCCTCCCAAATAATTCTGTTTACTAAGCGATATTACATTTAGAACATGCTGCTACTGTGATTTTAGAAACATTTTGACCTAATGCTATCAGGACTTCACTTGATTTTGTTGAAGCATCACAACATCATTTTATGAGCACTCCAAATCCGAGGCATCTGGAGGATGAAGAACCTCCTGGGTAAGTTTTTAGTAGAGATGACAAAAACCATGAACCACAGTCACTGGTGAGACTGATGATGGATCAAGGTGCTTGAGGAGAGGTGCTTTGATAACTTCAGCAACCCTGAATTTTCCTTGGCTGTGCTAAAAGAAAAGCCCTGGCCTCTTTTTTTTTTTTTTTTAGGAGATACAAAGCAATTAATAACATTTCTGGATAATTACACCTTGGAAAAACCATTGACAAGGGAATCATTGAGTCCAACCATTGACCCAGCACTGCCAAGTCCAGCACAAAGCCACATCCCCAAGTTCCACATCTCCATGGATTTTGGACACTTCCAGGGATGGTGATGCCACCCCTTCCTTAGGCACTCTGCTCCAATGCTTGACCACCTTCCCAGTGAAGAATTTCTCCTTATATCCAATCTAAACCTCCTCTGGTGTGGCTTGAGGCCGTTTCCTCTTGTCCTGTCAAGATGCTGGGAACAACCTCAGGGTAACAACTCCTCAGATGTTGATATTTTCTGATTGTGGTTTTTTTTGGTACATTACAAAACATACAAAATGTATTTTTTTGTATTTTTTTTTTATATGTTACTCCTCAGATGGATCTGCCAGCTCCCTTTGCTCTGTCCCTTTTGTCAATGTCTGTTCTGACAGAGGTAAAAATGCTGTTATTACCCATCAAAGATGTACCATGTTACTGTGCTAACAAACAGAAATCATAAAAGTGACGAATATTCACTGTCCTGATGACCTTGCAGAGATTTGGGGGAAGACCTGGATGGTCACAATCCAGTGTCAAGCCCTGCTCCTCACTAAAACTCTCTGAGTTGTGGTGAGAGACTTTGTCTGAGCTGGTTTTCCCTCCTGAAGCGTTGAAGGGTGAATTTCCCACTGGACTAATTAGCTAATTACCTAACGAGTTGTGGTGCTGCCGTTGAATTTCCATAAATCCTCCCTATAATGAGGCAGGTGAGTGCAGGTTCCAAACCTTGGGCTGCTGCAGGTTCGATGAGGAAAAACCCATCAAGGCCTTGTGGAACTCGCTGTCACAGAGCTGCTGTGGAAGCAGCACGTGATTAAAAACACCCCCCTGGAGAGGATTTCATTGAATCTTCTTCACATCGGACAGAAAACACGACAAAAGGAAAGATCTGAATCATCAACGTCACGTTTTTGTTGTTGTTTGATTTGCTGGAATTCCTTCTATTAATTTTACTCCCGATGCTGAGTTGAAGGTCGATCAATATTGAATTGCAGGTCAGTCCTTGAGGCTTGCAGGTGGAAATTGTGGGTTTTATTTCAGCAAAAATGATATTTCCATGGTGCACACGAACATCTTGGACTTGTGCTTTACAGCAGCCTCAAAAGCACAGTGTGGTCCCAGAGAAACAACAGGGGACTAAAAATGTGATGTTTTATTGAGGAGCACAGGATTTATTAGACTCAATTAGACTGTGGTCCATTTGTTCCCATTTCTTGCCTCGAGCAATGAGTGAATTCCAGCATTTCAAAGGCAAGGGGAATTACAGTGAAGGAGGAGACAGGAAATTTGAAGGGTTTTTTCACTGACCTAAAACTCAGCTCTTGCTAAATGGGAACTCCAGAATAAGCTGTGAGACCTACAATGAAATTTGGGTCAAGCTCTGACTGATGTCAGGATGAAAATTTGGGCTTTATTTGGGCTGAAAGGAAAGGACAACTCTCTCTGCCTTTTAGGGAAGTTGATGACCTTGCAGAGATTTGGGGGATAGGAGTAACATTTATTAAACACATGATAGCAGTGGCTGAGGCACCAGCTTTGGCCAAAGCCTCCTCACTCTTCACACTGCATGAAATAAAACATCTTTTCTTCTGGGTCTCCCCATTCCATCTTATTTTCAACAAAGAAAAGAGTCAACAAAAAAAACCATTGTTTTCATCCAATCTTAGCTGCTTTTTGTCCCATACTCCCCCAAAAAGAAGAAGAGAAAAAAATGATAATTTAAGGGGTGAATTATTTTAAACTTAATTTTTTAGTGGTTATATTTATTCTGCAGATGGGAGAGGGCTGTGATGCAAATTGTAAATCCTACAATAAGGTGGGATAGTTGCAGGAGCCATCCTAAATAGAGTGATTTAATATGGAATTATGGAATATTTTGGGTTGGAAGGGACCTTAAAGACCACCCAGTTCCACCTCCTGCCATGGGCAGGGATTCTCTTCCTCTATCCCAGGTTGCTCCAAGTCCCATCCAAGCTGGCCTTGGACACTTCCAGGGATGGGGCAGCCACAAATTCTCTGGGCAGCCTGTGCCAGGGCCTCCCCACCCTCACAATGAAGAATTTCTTCCCAATATCCCATCAAAACCCATAATCCTACTCTGAATTCATCTCAGAGGAGCCTGTGGCAGTTCTGAAAACCCCACAGCTCTCCAGGCCCTCTGTGAGAAGTTCATGTTGCACAAGTGCTGCTAATTTTGAATTTTGCAGCTCTGCCTGCCTTGACACTTTGAGTTAAAATAGAGTTTGAGCTACAAAATCACCTGCAGCTGCTGAACTGGATTAGGGCTCATTAGGGCTCTCAATTTAGGAGAAAGCTTTAAAATCCAAGTCAAGGCTCCTCAGAGAAACTCCCTCAGTGGAGATCAGCTCTTGGCAGTGTGAGTGTCCTGTTGCCCCTTGAAATGCTGATTTCTGCCTCTCCTGCCTTTAGGATTGGTGGCAGAGAGGGCTGGAGTTGAATTTTGGGGTCTATTGGTCACAGATGGATGGTGCTGGAGCACTTGATCAAGATATAACATCACCATGAATGGTGCAATCTGCATTTCAGGTTGTTTATTTTGGTGGGTTTTTTTTTGTTTGTTTTGTTTTGGTTTTGGTTTTTTTTTTTGGAAGGGAGTGCTGTGATTACCTGCTCTGGCCTCCTGCCCATTGAAATAGGATTTTTCAGTCCTAATTTCTTCTTCAAATCTAACACTCATGCTAATGCTAAAGCCTAACTTCTAAAGAAGAAAAATCCACTGTAAATTTAAAAAGTTTTTGGTTTAATGGTTGCAAGGATGGAGAATCCATCACAGCATTAGTTAAACTGATTAAACAGTTAACAGCAGCGTCTCGCAAATGTATTCCTTAATTTCTTCTCCAAATTAGAGCTCTGCAAAATAATTGATATTTTGGTTCACTGGGCAAATTAAAAATAAAAAAAAAAAGGAAGAAATTGATAAGGAAAGAAAACATTTTGGCATGAACGAACTCCTCAATTTGTGAACTAAAATGCTGTTATAAAGGTCTGAAAAATGTGAAGTCTATTTATAGCAGCCCAGAACTGGAGTAACGAGGGGCTAGAGAGCGTGACTGATAAGCAGAAGATAATGCTCTGATGGGCCTGATGTGCACAGCCCTTCAAAGAGCAACAAAAACCTATTTGAGGCATCTGTGGGATTGTGTAAAGGACAAAAAAAATGCTTGAAAATGGGATTTAAAGGTGGAGAAACCGGTGAATGTGCGGCTCTGCTGGTGACGGAGCTTTCGGTGCGTGCTCTGAGCACAGACAGGGTAATCAGCTGGCTGAAATGCACACATCAAGAGGGTGCTGACAGGAGGTGAAATCCTGATCTAAAAGTGGAGCTTAATCCTCTGGATTGCTTTGGGTTGCTTGGTTACAAGCACATGGATTTTGGCTCATTGTTTATGGAGTGAGGACAGAGCAGGACATTTCCAACCTGGAGTCCAGGGCTGCAGTTAGAAGAGATTTAGGGTTAGGGTGGGACAGGTGCTGGAAAAGGCAACCTTTGCCAGAGGGTGAAGNGAAGGTGCCCCTGTTTATGGCAGGGGATTGAAACTCAACAATCTTGGAAATCCCAACCGAAACAATTCTGGAATTCTATGATTTTTTTTGGTGATGATTATTCTTTGATCTCAATATTTTTCCAATACCAGTGAGGGTAGGTTTTTCCAGAGGGGCTGTTAGTCCTTCCTCCACCCTCTTTTTCTGCTGTTCACCCTGTGTGTGTTGCCCCTTGTCTGGTAGAAAACACAAATTTTGGTCCCTCTTTTCTTTCTCTGCCTTTCTCTTCCCCCAAGTCCATTTTGCCTTCATCATGCTCAGTGTATTTCATATATTTCAAAAAGAAAAAGAAGTCCATTCTTTTGGAGAAAATGGCACCTTTCTAGCAATACTTCAAAAACATTTTCAAAAACATCACCCTTTTGAAGATTTTGAGCTGATTCATTGCTTATTCCAGCCGAGGGAGGAAAAAAAAGGTGCTTTTTTTTTTCTATTTCTTTCTTCTATTCTGAATCCTTTAGGTTTCTGTTTCTGAACCTGTTACTCCTGTCCTTCCATCATGTGAAGGAGCCTCAAGATTCCTTGCAGGTCAGTGATGGCTTTTCCCACTTCTTTTATTCCTTCCTTTTAAAATACAGCCCTTTAGATGCATTTATCTTGTTGGAAGCAGGTCAAGAGAAAACAATAAACGCAATGAATGTGGAAATCTCCCACAAACTCACATCATAACTTTCCAACTGGTCAAACTCTGCCATGACCAGCAACTTTGTTATGCTCAGGAGTGACAAGTTTAAAACCAAGCTCTGAAAACATTTCTTTCCTCCCCCAGACATTTCTCTGCTTCTGTTGCAGGTTTTGTGATGAATTTCCTTTGGGCCAACGGGCCATGATTGAATGAAATACCAGCAAAGCAAAATGGAATGAAAATTTGTAACTTCAGCTAAAGGGCTAAAGATCCCCAGAAAAAAAAAAAGGATAAATATCCTGTGTGGAGAGAAAACACAAGCACCACACATTCACCAAAAGCTGGTTATGATTTTCAGGTGTGCCCAGCTGTGTAAGGTTTTGTGCTGCAATAAAAATTAAAATTTACATTATAATTAGCAGATCACCAGCAATCCTTTTAATGCCATCCTGAATCTTCCAGCCCCAGTAATACATTAATGGATTAAAAAATTAATTTAAATGATATTCCCATGCAGTAGATGTAGGATTTGTGGGATGACATTGCATTGCTTTACCTGATTTGGGGCACACCTGGTTCAGAACAAGGGAGGACGAGGAAGGAAGGAAAGAACTAATTAGACACAACAAAAAAATAATGGTGAAATCTGACTTCACATCATTGCTGCAAGATTTCCGTCTGATGGGATGAGGAATGAGGGGAAAATGGATATCAGCAGGTCAAGAATTTGTTTGTTTTTTAGGATTACCTGTTTTTCCAAGAGCTCTTTCTCCAGTGTGATCCTGCCAGGCAAGAGAGTGTGAAAAGCAGAGGATGAATCAAGGAGTGGAAGACTGGAAATAATTAAACCCAAAGTTTTGAAGTCCTTTTTCCTAGGGCAGAGCTGTGGGGAACCACTTGGGCAGCTTGAGAGAAAAGCAGAGATCTGGAAAGCTCGGTCTAGTGCTGGAAAGTGCTGGAAGTTTCTAGAAAGTCTTGTTTTGTTAGGGACAACTTTTCTGTTTATTCCTTGGTGCAGTTTGGGAACTGGAATGTTTTCTTCCCTCTCTTTCAGATTTAAAAACCTGAGAAAACTTCTCCAGATTTTAACTAAAGAAAAAAATTGGCAAAGAGCTCCTATGGACTTTCCACTGGGATTTTTTGTTTGTTTGAGTTTTTTTTTTTTTTCCCTCTGTTTGATTTTCTGTTTAGTTTTGGTGTTGTTTTTTGGGGTTTTTTTGTGTGTGCCCTCTGACACCTTCAGGAAAAAATGTTTTTGACAAATCCTAAACTGGAAGATCGAACTTTCAACGTTGGGCTACAGGAAATAATGTTGAGAAAAGGTGGAAATTTTGACTCCACTCCTAGCAGAAGGAAATCTTTATGAAATAATTGCATTTGAACACGAAAACTTCTGCTCTATCTCAGAGTGATATTACAGATGAAGAACAGATGCTCCAGAGGAGTCCAATCTGCTCGTGTGTTTTTCCCTCCAGTGAGCAGCAGCAGATGATTCAAGAAGGGTGAAAAAGCTGATTCCTCACCTCTGGGCTCTCCCAGCCTCCAGCATTTTGCTCTTTATGAACTTTCCACGTTGGAGATGTTGTCTCTTGGTCTTTTGATGAAGATTTTACTTCATGACATCCTGGATTTGCTGGAGGAGTAACTGATTCAGGCTGTCAGATGAAAGCAGCACATCCCAAGCCACAGCTCTTGGGAAAAACATTGCCCATAAAAGTTGTGACCATGAGACAGCCAGGAAATAGAAGAAATGCAGAAGTTTTAGAGCCACAAAGAAAAGATGTGTGAGTTTGTCATTGATATATTCCTAACTGAATCAAATCACGGAATCATGGAATGGTTTGGGTTGGAAGAGACCTTGAGGATCATCAGGTCCCATCCTCTTACCATGGGCAGGGACACCTTCTGCTCTCCCAGGTTGCTCCAAGCCCTGTCCAACCTGGCCTTGGACACTTCCAGGGATGGGGCAGCCACAGATTCCCTGGATGACCTGTGCCAGGGCCTCACCACCCTCACAGGGAAAGATTTATTCCCTGTATCTCACCAAATTTTTCCCTCTTTCAATCTGAACCCATTGCTCCTTGTCCTGTCACTCCAGTTCCAGATGAAAAGTCCCTTTTTGACTTTTCTGGAGGCCCCTTCAGCTACTGGAAGGTTCTGGAAGGTCTCCACACAACCTTCCCTTCTCCAGGCTGAGCAGCCCCAGCTCTCCCAGCCTGTCTCCACAGGGGAGGTTCCCCAATTCCATTTTCAACTCCTCTGGACTTGTTCCAACAGTTCCATGTCCCTATGTTGGCACAAGCCATGGGTGGAGGACAACCATCATCACCACCCCAAATCTGAAGAGGGTACAAGAGAAGGAAGTTGCTCATTCCCTTGAGGTGAGACCCAAAGCTGTTTGAAACTTTTTTTCTTGTCTGATTAAACCCCAGTGATCTCCTATTTCTGCTTTGAGCAAACCTATCCTCTTTTTTGAGCTCTCTCAGCACAAAACCTCCTCATCTGACTGAGCAGTGACACGCTGTGTCCTGTTTCTGCATTGTTATTAATATTTTTCTAATGAAAAAGGAAAAAAAAAATTAGAGAGGAAATGAAATAGTCCAGTAACCTGCTGAAACATGCCAGATGTTTTGGGTTTTTCACACTCCTGATGTTTGCCTGGATGTGCATTGGGTCCAGTGTTATTAATTCATGACAAATACGTTTTCTTTATTAGGAACATGCAGTGAATTACAAGAGGGTTGACTGACAGTGGCTGAGAAATAGCACAGGCCTCCACAAAGTTCTGCTTTCATAGCCCAAAAATTTGTGGAGTTGGGTTGAGTATGGACATCCTCTGAGCAATTTCCTGGTCAAGATTGAGAGGTGCTTGGATAAAAACTTGATGCTGAGTGATTTCCAGGGCTACATTTCTTCCTGGCTCAACTGAGGCCTGAAAAGATGAATTTGTTGCAATTTGTTGTAGGATCTGGGTTGGGCTGCTGAACTAAATACTTGGGTTTGTGTAATTTGGAGAGAAGGGGACCTGAAGAGAAAATTGGAGAGGTTCGGGTTGGACATCAGGAAGAATTTCTTCATGGAAAGGGTGGTCAGGCATTGGAAGGGGCTGCCCAGGGAGGTTTGGAGTCCCCATCCCTGGAGGTGTCCAAGGAATGACTGGATGTGGCACTCAGGGCTCTGGGCTGGTGTCAAAGTGGAGATTGATCAAATGATGGACTTGATAATCCTGAAGGTCTTTTCCGACCAAAATGGTTCCATGATTCTGTGTTTGGTGCCTCATGTCCACCAGTGTTTAAGACTCATGTGAAAAATACACTATATAATGTAATTTAAATTTCAGTCAGGCCTGAATTGGTCACAAAGTTTGACCAGATGGTTGTTTTAGGTCCTTGAAATCAGAACAGAAGAGGAAAAATCACAGTTGAAGAATAAGAAAATGAATGGTGACCCATCTGAAATGAGATTTGCACAGAGGTGTCTCAAGACATCAAACCCACAGTGAATAAAGGAATAAACCAGTGCAAGAAACTGCATTTTAGGAAAGGATTAAAAGAAAAGAAAGGTTAATTACATCTTGAGCTGTTGGTGAAATGGATATGGAAGTTTTCCAGTCCTGCTATTTCCTGTTCTCACCACACAGAACCAGGACCCTGGACCAGTGAAATCTCAGGCCAGAGATTTATCCCTAGGACAACCAGAAAGGAGCTGGTGTCCCACTGGAAACTTGGACAGGAAAATTGTGAAAGTCAGAATGCACTTGGGTGTGAGATTTTACTCAGAGAATTCATAAAAGCACCAAAAGCCTCTGCTTTTATCTCATCCAGGCCACTAAATGGGCAGCACTAGGGCAGTTCCAAGCCTTTGGAGAAGAGCTCAGCAGCCTTCCAGGAAATATTGATTGCAGTAAACTGCAGCTCCTGACGGGTTTGTTCAGTGCCAAGTCCATCATGAAGGAGTTGATGGAGCTGCCTGCTCCTTTTAGGCTGCTCAAAAGAGTCCTGCAGGGTTTCTCTGGAAGAAATCAGAGAGCAGGCCTTGCTTCAAGGCCTAATGGATCTCCCAGACAGGGAAGGAATTAAAAGTAGCTCTGGATTTACTGTGAGAATTCTACTGAAGCCAAGGGCTGAGTGTGAAAGCCGCCTGGAAGATTCCAGCCAGGAAGGGCAACCTGACTCAATCCATCCATGGATTGGGGAAATAATCTGTTTTTCTCACCAAGAGGACATTCCCAGCCCTCCTTTCCCTGCTGGATGAGATATTGGTGGCTTAGGAGAGGAAAATCAGATGTTTGTAGGAATATTTGGGAATATCCACTGCCACCAAACTGGTGGTTCCCTCCACCATGAGGCTTCACACCCTCATGCCCTGCAGCCCAAAAATATCAGCAGCTTCACTCGTCCCCTGTCAAAGGAAGATTTAAGGAACCATGAGGTTAATCAAGCACCAGCTTCTCCTTGATTTATTTACTGATTGTCAGTCTCTTTGAGATAAAGGCTCTGTTTTATGACCAGGATTGGTCCATTCCAATCTCAATAGCTTCGTTCTGTCCCCCTCAAAAAAGCCCATCACTAAACAAAACAAAAACAAACCTCACCTGGGCTTTATTTTGGGAGCAGTTGTTTGCTTTATTTCCCATGTCTGAGGCCTTTTATTTCTTCTTTCATTCATCAGCTCTCTTCAACTTTATTTTCTTTTAATATTCCAAAGAAGGATCAGGCAAATGACCTCACTGTAATTGGAAGATTCCCTGGCAGCTGTCATTCTGACTGTTAAACAAAGGTACAAAAACCCATGGAGATATTTCAGCCAGCCATAAAACAGCCAATTCCCAAAGGATGAAAGGAGCTGGGTGTGGGGAGTGGGGATTTGTAATTCTTATAATTCTACCTGAATGTGTAGAAGTGAAAGTTTTATTTATTTTCCCTAATAATGAAAAGAACTTGGGGACAGTTTCCATAAAATCTTGGCGTGGTGGGGAAGTTTTGTGGTTGACCTTTTGCAGGGTGATGCAAATTGTCTGAACCATTTCCCCACCTCGAGAAAGTGTGGGAGCCATGAAATTCAGAGAGGAATTCCCAAATAAAATCTGGATAAAAATCCTTTTGCCTGCATTGCCATCCTAGAATGTCCACCCGATGTCCTTTGCATGAGGGTGGCCTTTCAGACAGGTCTCTGAAGTCCACCCAGCTGTGGTCATTTTTGAAAGCAAATATTTACTTGAGAAATAAGTTTGGGGGATTTCTTTGACTGTCATGACTGTGGAATGACCCTCAGGTTTGCTCAACATCACAGGACAGGAAAAAGAGCTGCTATATCCCTTTCTTTCTTCATCAGTGGGATTAAAACTTCTTCCCTTTTCCTTCTTCAATGAATCCTTCCTTCCCCTTTTCCCATCAAAATATCTCTCTCTTCCTCACATGTCAGTTGAGTTAATAAAATAAAAAAAAATCAGTTTTAAATCTGTTTTAAACTGGTTGTGTGAGGTGCTCATCTGCTCAAACACTTCTCCTGTCAACCCTGGCAACTCTTTGACTATTTTTTTGCTCCCTCTTCAGATTCAGAGCGAGTCATTCGCATTTTCATGAAGAGCGGCTTCCACGCTCTGTGAATCTTTACGTGGTGCAATAATGACCTTAAGGGTCTTTTCCAGCCTAAATGATCCCAGAATTATTCATGTCCTACCTGCTTCCTGTGCCTCTTTTCCCCTTCCCTTCTTCCCTGCCAAACCATTCCATCCTCCCTCCCCCTGAAGGCACGAAAGCCACAAGAATGTTTGTAGTGGCTCTACCAAGGTTTGGTTCATGTCTTCTGGTCTTACAAAACGGTCTCCAAGCTGCAAATTCACATTTGAAATTCACATGATTGCTTGAAGGAACTGAGGGAAGTGGGAGATGGTGGGAGTATTTCAACCAGCAGAGGAAACAATTGAAAAATGGGTTTTTGCTCTTGTTTTATTGCAGAGTAATTATGAGAAGTGGGATCTCCAGCACTGGCTTTAAACATGACAACAGTGACAATTCACACACAGGATTTCAGTGCCATCGAAGGGGGTCTCACCTCAGAGATTTTTCTGTTCTTTCCCTCAGCCAACCAAGCAGCAAGAGCTCATCTGGACTTTATTTGGTAAATATTAAACTAAACTGAGCTGGTTTTTTTATTCTCCCTGTCGAAGACTTACAAGCTCACAAGACAGGGAAATCTCATCCCGTCTTTATTGTCTTTGGGTTCTGTTTTCCCTCTCTGTGAGCAGGAATGTGCTTCCCTCAGCTGCCATTCCAATGTTCCTGGTGTGGAGCAGGCAGAGTGGGATGCCAGAGGGCTGAACAACCTTCCCTGAGTGCCATGGCAGGTGATTTTCCTTCGGGTATTACAGAGATATGAGATATCAGATAGAAAACATGCAGCAGAGGCCAAGGAACTCAAATTGATCAAGATGAGGTGGGCCTGTGGGTGCTTAAAACTCATTTTTCTGCAAAACACTGATTTCTGTTGAGTTTGGAGGTTCTCAGGAGCTGCTGTAGAGAATCTTTAGGTGCTGTGGCTGCCAGCCCAACCTTCCTTGTGCTACAGGTGTGTTATGGATCTCTCCAGGCTGTGCTCATTGTTTCCCACAAAAAAATCTGTGGTCTTTTTAGTTGTGGATGCTTCATCTCTGGGAATGTCCCAGGCCAGGTTGGACAGGACTTGGAGCAACCTGGGATAGTGGAAGGTGTTCTTGACTATTCCAGGGAGTGGAATGAAATGATTTTTATGGTCCTTTCCAACCCAAAGCATTCCATGATTTTGTGATTCACCTACCCACAGCCTCCAGCTTGGATTCTGGAGTCAGGTGCTCCCTTTTCCATGGGGCTTCCTTAGCAAGGGAAATATTGGCTTTCCTCCAGATTTGAAAATCTGAGGGGAAAAAGAAAGAACAAGCAAGGATACCCAAAATATGGTTTATTGTCGAGATCTCCACACTGGATGTAGTTTTCCCTCTGATCTCTCCAAGGATAAATTCTTTATCCTTCCCTAAGGCTGTTATTCTAATCCAGGGACAGCAAGAACACAGGTCTGATTCACTAGGGCAAAACATAACTTGGTTTGAGTTATTTTTTTTCCTGGTTTTATTTTCTCCCTGGAGGAGAGCCGGCTGCACTCACTAAGTTTCTGCATGATGGAATTTTACAGGAATTCTATCACTGGAAATCCAGTGATCATGGTGTGGTCAACAGGTACAAAAGTGCTGGAAAATTGACTACACAAAAATGGACTTTGCCAACACACTGAGCAGCAAAAATCCCAGATTCCTGCACCCAGGTCATTCCTGCTGTTTGAAATTTGGAAAGGAAAAGATCAGCTCTCAAATATCAAACGTCAGAGGAGAATCCCATCGAGCAAAAACTGAACTTATCAAAGGAGATAATAAAATAATTGTAGCCACACATTAAGAACAATAAACAAAGAAAAATAACCAGAAAGAGAACTTTGGGGTTTTTTTCTGTTGCAATCAGTTCATTTTTCCCATTTTTGTGCCTGGATTTGAGCAGCAGAGACTGAAAGAAGAACGTAGGTTGATTATGGGGAAGGATTAGCATAGTGAATCAATTATTGAGGAATCTTTTATAATAGCACTGAGTGCTTTCCCCATCTTTAGATTTGGAAAGTGCTCTGTGCGTGTAAGAAAAACCCAGCATTTTAAGAAGCTCACCATGGGATTTTCAACCGTGGTGCCCTGGATCTATCACTTGATCTTGTAGTTCACATCCCCATTGCACATCTCCATCAAATCCTTGAATAACTTCTGCTAATGGGAGAATATTTTTCTGCTGTACTCTGTGATTCACTTTTTACCCCTGAAAATGAGCGTCGGGGAGCCACATTTTTTCCAGTTCTTAAGTGGTTTTAACCACACTTCAAAGTCAGGTCAGGTAGAGGCATCCTATTACCTTTCCCTGGCTCCAGAACGATTGCATCCCATGCTTCAGTCTGGGTGTAACAGCACCTCACAGAGGAACTTGGAAATGTAAAACAGGATGCTTTATTGCAGAGTAATTATGAGAAGTGGGATCTCCAGCACTGGCTTTAAACATGACAACAATGACAATTCACACACAGGACTTCAGAGTGCCATTGAAGGGGGTCTCACCTCAGAGATTTTTCTGTTCTACCCCTGAGCCAACCAAGCAGCAAGAGCTCATCTGGACTTTATTTGGTAAATATTAAACTAAACTGAGCTGGTTTTTTTATTCTCCCTGTCAAAGACTTTCAACCTCACAAGACAGGGAAATCTCATCCCGCCTTTATTGTCTTTGGGTTCTGTTTTCTCTCACTGTGAGCAGGAATGTGCTTCCCTCAGCTGCCATTCCAATCCAAACAGGATGGCTCCTTTTGCTACAGGAGCTTTTCTCTTGGCATTGATGTGTGGGGGCAGTCGAGATGCTAAACAGGCAAGAAGAGCCAAAATAGGTCTTGATAATAAATGAAAGGAATTTAAAGCTACTCCTTTCTCATAGCCACAACATACACACAAATTAGGGCAGTGCCATCTACAAGCTGAACTAAAAAAGCAGAGATTTAGATGGGATATTGGGAAGAAATTCTTCTCTGTGAGGGTGGGGAGACCCTGGAATGGAACTCCCAGAGAAGCTGTGGCTGCCCCACCCCTGGAAGTGTCCAAGGCCAGGTTGGATGGGGCTTGGAGCAACCTGGGATAGTGGAAGGGGTCCCTGCCCATGGCAGAGGGGTTGGAACCATATGGACTTCAAAGTCCCTTTCAATCCAATTCTTCCTGTGATTATTCTATGATACAATTACAGGAAATCCATGTAAACTCCAGGAAATGCAGTCTTCAGCAGTATGGTCATGAGTTATCTAAATATCCTAGGAATATGCTGGTCTGGCTGTAATGGCAAAAGAGTGTTATTTAAACACTTTACAGAGAAATAATCAAATTAGAGAGATTCAGAAAATGTGGTTAGCATAGTCTGTCATAGAGATAACTTCTACTTCTGATGGGATAGGACAAAGTGTGATGGTTTAAAACTAAAAAAAAAGGAAATTAGACTAGAAATAAGGAAAAAACCCACTCCAGGACCAGGAGCACCACAAAGCTGTCTGACATTTTCCAGGAAGTCTTTCTTTTAACCCCATTTCCACAGAATCACAGAATCATGGAAGCTGGAAAAGACCTCCAAGATCATCGAGTCCAGCCTGTGACCGATCCCCACCTTGTCACCCAGCCCAGAGCACTCAGTGCCACATCCAGGACTTTCTTGAACACCTCCAGGGATGAAGACCCCATCACCTCCCTGGGCAGCCCCTTCCAATGCCTGACCACCGTTTCCGTGAAGAAATTCTTCCTGATGCCCAACCTGAGCCTCCCCTGGCACAACCTGAGGACATTTCCACTTGTCCTGTCCCTTGTTTCCTGAGAGAAGAGCCTGACCCCCAACTGGCTGCACCCTTCTGTCAGGAACTTGTGAAGAGCAAAAAAGTTTCCCCTGAGCCTCCTTTTCCCCAGGTTAGACCCCCTCAGCTGGTCCTCAAATCATTTCTTCCCTAGACCTTTCCCCAGCTCAATTCTTTTCTCTGGACATGCTCAATATTCTAATTATTGGCCCTGGACACAGCACTCGAGGTGTGGCCTCACCAGAGCCCAGCACAGAGGGACAATCACTGCCCTGCTCCTGCTGGCCACACTGTTTTGGACACAGAATATTTTGTTAATAGTTTATTGCCTTGCATGATTTCCTGGATATTTACTTGTTCTGCATCTGTATAAATCAATGTTCTTCATGGCAATTTTCTTGGGAGTCTTTCAATCCCCTTTACATTCTTTTTTTCCCCCTGAAATTTCCTTTAAAGAAGGAGATTTCATGCCAACCCTCCATTTGTTACTATTCATTTTCCAAAGAAGCACATATTTACAGAAAAAAAAAATATTCAGCACAGGAGTTGACAAAGAAATTTCTCTGAGTTGATCCTGGACACAACTGGCACTCACTTTGCAATGGTGCTTGTCTATTCTTACAAATAGAATTAAAATATCTTTTTCTAGTATAAACAGCATCTCTTCATCAATTTTAACATCTCTCTGGTCATTTTAAAACTCATTAAGTGAGATTTAAATGGAGCTTGAAAGGGCAGCAACACCATGGTGAACACATGCACGGAAAGAGCTTTGACATAGTGAGGTCTCATCCAATACCAGCAAACCCAAATTATCTATTTATTCATGAAATTTGCCTGCTCACAGGCAGCTGCAGGTGAGGTATTATTGTTTCTGCTTTCCTTTTAGGTCACAGAATGATTTTTTTTAAGGAGAAATAATGAAAAAAAGTGGTAGAATGTTGAGAAAGTAGGACTGGGAGATGTCTGAAACATCTGTGTCTGGACTATGAAATCTGTGGTTTGGTCTTTGGCACAATTCTTGGCATCCCTGGTTTCACATCACTACAGAGAAGCTTTTCAGGCACAGAAATCTGCAGGAGTAAACAGGAAATGCCTCTGCAGAGACATCAACCAAGACATCTCAAATGTCTATTGGCAGGAACATCCCAAAATCACTGAACTGAAGATTTCCACTAATAATTGAAGATATTTATCACCAGCTCCAGTTTCAGATCTGGAACAAGTGAAAGCCAAGAGTGTCCATAACATTGCTTTGGCCTTGACAGGTCACTTCAGAAGTGACCCCTCCTTCACACTCAGAGTCTTGATGCAAATCCCACTGAAATCCATGGAGATTTTCCCATCCAATTAATTACACTTCATGGCAGGCTCAGAGGCCTTTGTTACAGACAGGTCAGCACTCAGCAGGAGTGTTAATTTACCTGGGATAGCAGCCAAGGATTCCTGGTTTTGCTGATGTTGCAGTAAAACTTTTTCCCAGTGTGTTCCCACATCTCAGGGATTTTCTAAGCCCCAGTGCATGGACCCACCAAAACTGAGCCTGGAGTGGTGCTTGGTCAAAGGTTGGAATTGAAAAATCTTTGCATCTTTTCCAGCCTTAATAATTCCATGGTTCTGGGTGATTGTGGTTTATTTCAAAATCTGTTCAAGCACACCTTGTACCCTCATTTTCTTTGCTTTTCTTGACCAGGTGGTGCCTTCCAAGTTTAAAAGCCCATCCAAAATGCAAATCTCTTTATCCTTGCTCACATCTCATTAAAAGTGGGTGCTGAGAGGGGGAATGTTGGATGCTGTACAAGCCTTTCACTGCTCAAAGGGAGCCTGTAAGGAAAACAGGGACAAGCTGATGCAGAGACTGATGAGATAGGACAAAGTGTGATGGTTTAAAACTAAAAAAAATGGAAATTAGGCTAGAAAAAAGGAAAAAAAAATTTTTTGCAATGAGGGTGTAGAAACCTTGGAAAGGTTGCCCAAAAAGGTGGTCAATGCTCCATCCCTGGAAGTGTTCAAGGCCAGGTTGGACTTGGCCAGGGCTTGGAGCAACCTGGTCTGGTTGAAGATGTCCCTGCTCACTGCAGGAGGGTTGGACTGGATGATCTTTAAATGTCCTTCATTCTGTGATTCTCTCATTCTGTGTTCTTGTAAAGCAACCTTCCTCCCACAATATCTTATGATGATGATTTCCACATTGCTTCAAAAATGCATTTGCTGTTCTTAAAACTCAGCACGAATTTTGCCCCTTGGGAAACTCTCAGTGCTCTTGGGACCTTGTTCCACTGCTGAGACTTCTCAAACTCGGTGCAGTCCCACCCTTCTCTGTGTCTGCAAAGAGAAGACACAGATAAAGCAATCAAGTGACAAAAGACTCTTTGTTTGGGGCTGGCAGGGATGATTTGGCTGGGGTTGGTTGTTTTCTGGCATGTCCTGATCTACCTGAACAGTTCCCTTTGACTCACCTTGGACTTTGGCACCTGAAACACTCCTCTATATTAAGCAGCAAAACTCTGCAGCTCTTTCTTTTTAAGTGTAAGTTCGACTGAATGACCTTATTAGAAAACTGCCAACAAAAGCACAAAAAAAAAAGTTTAATCGAATTAAGTCTAAATAAAATGATCTTGAAGTTTTAATACACACTTATCTATTGACATTGTCTCGCAGCTGGAATGAAAGAACAAAGTCCTTGTACTGCTCTTCTGCAGAGCAGGCAGATTCATAATGTACAGCAAGAGGAATCTGAAAGGCAAATCCTTCATGTAATGTTTAATCCAATATTGAAATGTGAACATCAAAGGTTCTGCAAAGTGTGGGGACAATCACAGAACGGGGAGTTTGGTTCCCAAAGAGGGAACACCCATGGTTTTTATTTCAATTTTCTTTATTTCATGTTGTAACAGCATCCTGTGGGTGCATTTTGTTGGTCTCTTCAGCTCCATTCATCTCATCTTTCCAGTCTTTTCCATGAGAGATCTGTGTCCCCCTTTTTTTTTCTGCTGGAGGATCATCAGCCCTTAGAGAGGCTGGGTGAGGGTTGGCCATTCACCACCTCTTCTGCCAGAATTTGGTGAATAAATGACTGGAAGGAAGATACAAAACAATTTTTAAAAGAAGGTTTTGTTGTGGGTCAGCAACTCAGCCCCATCCAGTCACTCACTTGTTCCTCCTTAGGAAGGAGAGGAGAATCAAAGGGGTAAAAGTGTGAAACTTTCAAGTTGAAATAAAGATAATTGAACAGGTAAAGCAAAAGCTGCAAGATGGAAATTTTGGGTTCAAGCCATCCTTTTGAGGCTGAGTGAACACTCAGAAAATATTCCTGTTGCAGATTAATAAATTGCCAAGTTACAACAGGCTCAGCTATGGAGCTGAAATTTATTGGAAAATGAAAGAAAATTGAGGATACTTCATCTCTGTCTGCTCTGTTCTTACTTTTCCCCAAACATTCAGATTTAACTTATTTTCAGGCTGTGCTTGTTCTGCTCCCCTCACTTCTATCCTCACAACTCCAACCCATACCTGTGTGAATGCTGGGCCCTGATGAGGTGGTTGAAACTTAATCCTTTTTTTATGATTAATTTCTGTAGGAATAGCGGAGAACTGCTATTTGTTAATACACACATCTCCCCGTGCTGCTCCTTCAGAGCTCAGGCAGTTGGAAATCAAATAATAAAAGTTAACATGAAGGGATTATTGCAGCCCTTATAAGGACTTGGGGGAAATTATCATGCAAACAGGTGGTGCTCGGAAAAAGTGTTAAAAACGCTGCAGAATAATTTGTCTGGTTGACAAAAAGAATCGATATTAAAGAAACAGAGAGATAAAATGATGTTAGAGAGAGAGGAGCAAATCTTTTGAAAACCCTCATGAATCTGCAGCATCCCCAACTTCTTCTTTCTAATTTTCGCTCTGCTCTCTTCTTTGTTTATGATTTTTTCATTTATGATTTTTTTTGTTTATGATTTTTTTTCATTTATGATTTTTTCATTTATGATTTTCTTCATTTATGATTTTTACATTTATGACCTCAGACTCCACTAATAATGGGAAAATTGCTGAAGTTTTGTTAGGCAGTTGGGATCTTGGTAATCAGAACAGGTTTTTCTGACTCCTGATCTGGAATTTCGTTCTTAGGTTTTGTTCTCTTTGCTTTTCCATAATCACTTTTCCTTACTTCCACATTTTCTTGTACATGGCTCAGTGATTTGTCTGTAACATAATCCTTGTCTTCCAGGCTAAAACCATTTGGAAATGGCACAGAGCAATCCTTGTTTTCAGCTGAAATCCTGGACTTCCACTGGCAGAGAAATGGATGGAGGAGGACAAAGCTCTCCTCCATTCATTGATGGGACAACAGGGAAACCCTCAGGCTGGAGAGATTCCCCTCAAATGATCATCTGGTGGTGTAAGATAAGAAGGAAAACTCAAAGAATCCAAATGGTTTGGGTTCCAACCCCCTTCCATGGGCAGGGACACCTTTCACTGGACCAGGTTGCTCAGACCCCCTTCCAGACTGGCTGGATAAATAGATAAAAAATAAATAAAAAAAAAAGTAAATGCCTTTTCTCACTCGAGTTGTAACAGGAGGAATCTCAAGAGGTGTTTGACCCATTTCCTGGACTGTCTTACCTGCATAAACTGGAGGAGGGATGAAGATCAGAGTCAAAACTCTAATTACAGGAATTATTAATGCCCAGAATTTAGACCCAAATACGCAACACAGTGTAAGTGGATTTTCACCAAATCGGCTCAGTCAGGCATAATGATTTAGATTTATGGAATCAAATACAGGACAAGGCTTTAAACTTTTAAAACTTTAAACTTTAAAGAGCACACAATTAATTTAGATATCAGGAAAAAATCTTTTCTGTGAAGGTGGAGAAACACTTGCAGAAATTTCCCAGAGAAGCTCTGGCTGCCCCATCCCTGGAAGACCTAAAGGCCCTGAGCAGCCTGGTCTAGTGGAAGGTGTCCCTGCCCTGGGGAGTTGGAATTGGACATTCTTGAGGTTCTATTCCAACTCAAACCATTCTCTGACCCTGTGATCCTGTGATAATTCTCTTTCTTGCTGGATTCTGCTGCTGAAATCCCCTTCCTTCCATGTAACCTTCATTTTATTTCTCTTCCTTTCCGTGTTTTCTGGCTGAGATCACCCCTTTGATTCACCTCCTTGCTCGAGAGGAGAAGATTAACGTGCACCTTCCTGCATCTCTTGTGTGCACATCTTTCCCAACACCAGGTGTCAGAGACAATTACCTTCCTGGGCAAACAATGTCCACCTTTAATCAATTTCCACCAAATTAATTTCTACAAGTGTTGCATTATTACCAAGGAGGGAGATGAACAAAGGGAATGAAGACAGGCAGAAAATCCCAGGACACCAGTGCCTCGCTCCGAGAAGCAAACATAATTAATTGTAGTGGTTTGATTTCTGCACTTTCTCCCTGCCCCTGTGTCAAAACCCAGGTGCTTTAACTGGCATGTTAATTAGTTCTGCCTTCCTAAATGGAGGCACCACGATTGTTAAAGACATAAAATTGCAACAGCAAAATGCTGCTGCTGCCCCGGGCCAGCTGACAATTACCTGCCAGAGTTAAACAGATCTGTCTGCACTGCAGAGATCTGAGGGGAATAAACTCCTGGGGTCCAGGGCTGGCTTGTTCCTTTGGCTTCCCATCATAATTCCTCAGTCATCACCTGATGTTATCTCAGAACAACAAGAGGGGAACTTTTCCATCCCTGACCTGATGGAATGTTGATTTAACTTGTGGCTGTTTCCTAAAGCCATGGGAGCATGACCAATCTGGGGGTATCAGGAGATTTGTGTGTTTATTGCTTAAACTCCACGGCTGATGGATTCACCAAAGTTCCCTCTGGATCCTGTTCAATGTGTGGCACAGGTGGAAAAGCACCCCAGGGACAGGGGGGGATGGATTTAAGAGGAAGAAGGGTAGATTTAGGTGGGATAACAGGAAGAAATCCTTCCTTGTGGAGGTGGTGAGGCCCTGGCACAGGTTGTGCAGGAATTCTGTGGCTGCTGCATCCCTGGAAGTGTTCAAGGCCAGGTTGGACAGGGCTTGGAGCAACCTGGGATAGTGGAAGGGTTGGAATGAGGTGGTCTTTAAGGTCCTTTCCAATCCAAACCATTCTGTGATTCTATGAAATAGGGAAAGAATTCCTGCAATTATTTTTATCCTCACCAGAACCTCACAAGTTGAAGAAATCACTTTTAGGATCAACTGGGGAACTGGGACAGCAAACTTTTCATTTTGTCTTGATGCTGTTCCTACAAAGACTCTCTGGAAAGGCACTAAACTGAATCTGTGACCTCTTGATGCCTCTGATATCCAAATCCATTGATTCTCCCACCATGAAGGAGATGTTCAAAACATCCTCTCTCAGCACAGGCAAATGGAACAAGAAATTGTTTGGGATGTCAACGATCAGCTGAATTTTTGTTTTAATTTAAGAGGACTCTGCGCTGACAGAGACAAGAACATCTGCTAGAATGTTAAAATATGTTTTCCTAAAGTGTGGGTTTAATAAAGCTGAGCTGGTATGAAAAGGGAAGCTTCATTTGTGAGGGTAGAGTAAAACAAAGTGAGAATTTTCTTCACAGTTTTTAATATCTCTGCTCTTCATGCAACCCACTGCTCATTCTTCAAACAAAAAACATAATTGAGAAGGAGCAATGTCTTTCTGTTTTCCCTGTGATGATGGAGTAAAAGCCATAGGATTTTTAAGGCACCCTATACAGAGATCCTACAGGGTTTTCCTGGAGAACTCTCCCATCAGTATGGAAATGAAAACTTGAAATTCATTTTTGTTTTCACAACGGGAAAAAAAAAAAAATCAGTCTCGTGGCATTGAGGCTTTATGAAGTATGCAAAGATTTACTCACTGAGAACCAAACTGGAGTGGTATTATTTATTTACTAAGGCTAAAATATCCCCTTGGAAATGAGCAATTCCACCCTTTGAAAATCCGAGCGAGGGCAGGAAGTATCACAAGGAAATCTAATATTGCAGTGAAAAATGGAGAAAATACTAGTGCCATCTATTGACATGAAAATAGAAAGGTGGAAAAGAAGCCAGGCTCGTCTGCCTGGATCCAAACAAGCAGAGAGGAGCCTGTTTGTTCTAATCACATCAGGTTAAGATATTTGTAAATATGCAGGTTTATGTTTAGTCTTTTTAATGATGTTGTATTTCGGGTAAATATGTTGACTTTCAAATTAATCACCGTTGTAATCAAGCCGCAGAGAGAGACGGGGATTTGCCTGTAATGGGAATTAGGAGTCATTGCTGAGTGGATAAATGCTGGCATCCTGACTAATGCTCTTAAGCAGGTTTGCAGTGTCATCACAGGCTGGATCCTGGCTAGGAACAGGCTTAAATCCCCCATGGAATAAAAGGTGGAAGATTTCCTGATTCCTAGACCTTCCTTGGGTTTCCACTGGAAAATATTTCCACGCCTTTGTGAGGACTGAAGGAAAGAGGGATTTCCATTCCCAGCAGAGGGCAACCAGCCAAGATGGGCACCTGGCACTGAAATCCAAATATTTCAGTGTTGGGGAGTCTGGATTAGCACCAAATGATCCTCCCCTTTTCAAATTATAATTAACGCCTCTCCCTGCATTCCTGCTTTGCCAACAGAGCAAATCAGACTCCACGTGCTCGGGTCATGATTTGGCAAACCAGGATTTTCCCAATCCAGAACAAAGAGCCCCGTTCAGGATCTGGGAGTGTTGAACTCTCTGCCTTTGGAGCACCAACTCCTGGAGCTGCACTCAGAACCCACCTCAGGATGACAACAGGATGGGAAGGAAATTATGGATGCCACACCGAGGTCAGGCTGCAATGAGTACCCATGGAGGGCAGTCCCTGCCACCACCGAGTTATTTCAGGAATTGTTGTGTCTGTAAATAAATCCTTTCTGCAGAAAAATGCAATGTCTGATAGCAAAATGCTTTGGTTTTGGGAAGAAACCTAATCTCAATTATTGTGACTGTTATAAATGGAAAATTAAAGCTTGGAAGGACTTGGGAACACAACACGGAGCACTGAAGTCATCCAAGATTTCATATGGAGCCACTGCATTCCAGTGGAGGCAGCATTTATTTTTTTTATGAGGAAAAAATTAAGAATTCTGAGCAATGCTGAGCATCATTTTCTTACACAACCATTTTCCATTCTAGTGGGACTTGGAGAATGTTCAGTGCAAAGTGGTTACCAGGAAAAAAAAATGCTACAAAAGGCTGATACTGGGAAAATATTTCAGACCTATCAGTGGTATTTTACCTGTGTGATAAAAGATGAGGTCCTGACTCCAGTGTAGGTGACTTGTAACTTTCTATACTCCCCTCCTAAAGGCAAAAAGTCACAAAATTTGAGGGTTTTTCTTTCCTCTCCTTACATCAGGCAAATTTAAAAAATCTAAAATTTCCACTGCATTAGTTTAATAAACCAAATGAGCCTTTGTGAAGAGGGAAAAGGAGAGAGGGAGGAAAAAGCCTGAGAGAAAACCTGGCAGGAAAGCCTGGATGTTATTTCAATATCGACATTATTTAAAAACTTACGTGGAGGGAGGTCAAAGATCTTTTTCAGGACTTTAGGAAGGGAGAATCAGGTTTTATCAAACTCATCCTGGTTACTGGGATGATCTTGAAGCTCCTCACTCTGAACAAGTCTGAGCTTCCACTTCCCAGCCCAAAAGTGGTTGCAATAATAACTCATTTCACAGCATTTCTGGGCTTTCTGTCCTTTGTGCTGTGCTTTGCCAGAGGGCCTGACGATAAAACAAAGATCTGTATCCCCCAAAATGCTGTGACATTTTCACACACTCTCTTAGGCACTTCAAGTTCAGGACCTGCTTGAAGAAAACCTTGAAATGAATCACGCAGAGATGTTTTAAATTATTTTTACAGAGATATTTCAGTCTTTGTGTCATCACCTTCCACACATCTTGATTCTTGTGGCCCAAAACCACCACTCAGTGGTTTGTGTCAATTTGTGCATTGATCCCTGAAAATTCAGGAGGAATTATTTCCATTTCCCCAGTGTTGAAAAACACAGAGGAGAGGATCTAACACCAACCACATGCACACACAAAAACCCACTTTAATTTTACCTCTTTCAAGCCAAAATTCTTCACCCAGCTAAAGCAGGCTAAAGGTTTTCCTCTCTGGCAGGCTCTTCTTTCTGTCATCTCAATCCTCTTAATCTTTTCAATCTGCTTCAGAAAGACTGATGGCAATAGATGACAAATAAACAGCCCTAAAGACAAAGGATGAATAACAGAAAGAAGTGCACGAGTCATTGCCTGAGTAGGAAATGTAAATCAGAGCCAATGAAGAAAATAAAAAGTGTCAGCTGAAAGAAACCCTGGCAAAGCAAAGCGTTTTTAAAATAAATCAGGCACAGGACGTTGTGTTCCAAACCTCCTCCTCTATGGGAACCCTGAAAAAAGATCATAGAATGGGTTGAGTTTGAAGAGACCCTAAAGATCACCCAGTTCCAAGCCCTGCCATGGACAGGGACACCTCCCACTAGACCAGGTTGCTCCAAACCCCATCCAGCTCAGCCTTCAACACTTCCATGTGTTATTCCGTGGCAGGAGATGGAACTGGATGATCATGGAATCACAAAATTGTAGAATACGTTGAGTTGGAATGAACTCATCAGATTCAACTCCCAACCCTGCACAGGACACCTCACCCTGTGCCTCTTGAAGGTCCTTTCCACCCAAACCATTCCATGATTCTGTGTTTTTCCCAAGAGGCGCAAAACGCCCCAGAACAGAACAACTGTCGTCCTGCTTTGGCAGGGTTCCATGGTTGTAACTTTGTAGTACAAGTTTCCCATGCTTTTTCTGTAAACATGGTCATTGTTTTTCCTAACTGGCCAGGATTGTTTTGCACTTGTAGATTGTTTTTCATTCCTTTCCCCTGGGGTGGAAAAAGATAATTGACCATGTAATTATCCTGTAAACTTCCAGAGGCGTTAACCCCTCTCACCAATCCTTGATTGTCTTTAGAAACATATAGAAATAAAAAAATAAAGAAGGGCAGACCCGTTTGATTGGGGTTGCCTAGAGATTCAACTCCTGCTCTGGAACCTGTGTGTTTCTTCTGCTGCCAGCTGTGCAACAGAACAACAACGACATTTGCAGATGAGTATTTTGGGAAGTGCCTTTAGCATAACTTCAGGCCACCAAATCCTGTGTGTGAAGAGCCCTCCTTGCTGTGGCTCTGCCCGTTCTCACCTCTCCTCTTTGGTGCCTCGCTCTCCTGTCCTCCATCTCCATCCCTCTGCCATCCCCATTACACACCTCACTTCCCATGCTCTCCATGCCTGGTGAGCACCTAAACAGGAATTATTGCAGGAGGCAGCTGGGATGCAGATTGCTGGTGTTCAAACACTGCTGCCTGAGCGACCTTTGGAAATCCACGGACATGAATTTTCTGTCTCATTTCCCAGGGGGAAAATATTTACGTATTTACAATATTTACATATTGTTGGACGGGCTGAGCTTGCTGTTACTGTGTTGTTGCTGTGACTCACAAAACATTACCAGGAAATAATAATAATAACAACAACAATAATAGTAATAACAATAAATCCCAGCTTTTGTTGGAATGGAAGCCTAAGAGATGAGCTGTGGGGCACCAACATCAGAGCACAGCAAGAGAGGGAGCTGGTGGCATTCACCTCCCACTCACAGGTCCTCTGTGCTGTCTGCTCCACCTCAGTTGTGGTAATTTATTCACACACCTTTAGAAAAGAAAATAAAAATACTCCTGGTAGTTTGTGAACATAAACAAACTGAAAACCTTTCTGGAGGAAGGAGGTTACTGGCAAGCAACACCCCTCAATTTATACATGAGGGAGAGATTTGTAATGTAAAGGGAGGTGGGAGAGGGGAAGGGAGGGTGACCTTTGTCTCTCCAGCACCATAAAATTTCATATTCACAGCACCAAAGAGGCCTGAACACCACCGTGTTTTCCTGTCCTGTTTTTCACACTGGTTTCTGTCAAATGCAAGAGAAGATAACACCAAAGAGGGGAGAAAAAGATTGCAAACATTGCAAATTTGGTGACCCTCCATCTGCTGCTCGTGGCAAGAATCTCTCAGATTAGAGAGGTTTTCCTCGGTTGGACCAAGTGGTGAGAGGGAAAGAGAGGGAAGAGTTTTTCTGGATACACCAAGAAGGGAAAATCTTTCATTATTAGCTGGAATTTGGGGTTAAAATGTGTTACAAAGGGCTTGAAAGTACAGAGATCTCACAAAGAGCTGGCTGTGAAATCTACCTGAGGCTGCTCATTTGGCCAGGATTGTTTTGGGTTTTCCTTTGCTTTGTGAGCAAGTTTGGGGTTCACAAGTTTAGACCAGGGGTATTTTTATGTTCTGCATTGTGAATTCCTGGAGCTGCCAAAGCTGCCATGTTACAGCTATCAAATATCTCTTTATTAAGCAATAATCACTATATTTCTAGTACTTCTTCTTTAGAAATACCACAAAACAGGAGTGACCTGGAGATTTTGAGACCCATCCAGAGGGAGGGAAGCTGTAACATTCCAGCTATTCCAGCACTGAAATAGTTGCTGCAGCCAGGGAATATTCCTTGACAGTGCTGCCTCATTCATTTGCTTTCCCTTCTCCACTCAAAATGTATATTTTAGCATAACTTAAATAAAGCAAAAAGAAATCAAAAGATGTTTTTCTAGTTTGGACACTGCACACAAGGTTTGGAGTATAATCTACAAAGTCATTCAGACAATGCAGTTTCCAAAAAGCGGGGTCCTGCTTGAACAGGTCACACCTGCAGTAGAAGAATCATAAATTCCACAGATCTCCCCACATCAAGGCATAAATTTCAGTGCACAGGACTGACTGAACCTCCTGCTCCATCCAGCTGCTGCTCTGCCCTGGGAATGAAAGATGAGTTGCCAGAGGTTGGTTTATGACCAATCTGGATTGATCCTGGTGTCTCATAGCTTTGAAAGAGAGGATAAGAACTGGAACCAGCTCCCAGGGAAGTGATGTTGTCACCAACCCTGGAAGCCTTCAAAATTCCTTCTTGAAGGGATTCCCATCATGCTCAACTTGCAAGAGCAGAATGTACCTGAAAGAATCTGAAAAGTCCTGCTTTTTAGGTGTTTGTGGGCAGGATTTCTAAAAAGGCAACATCCACATCTCTCACATGAAGGAAGCAGGAAAAGAAATAAGGGGCTTGTGGAATGTGATGAACAGATGTCAGGAGAAGAGGTTTAGTCCTTTACTTCTTAAAAGGAATGATAGGACAAGGTGGAATGGCTTTAAATTGAGAGAGGGCAGGGTTAGATTGGGTTTTGGGAAGAAATTCTTCCCTCTGAGGGTGGTGAGGCCCTGCCAGAAGCTTCCCAGAAAAGCTGTGGCTGCCCCATTCCTGGAAACGTTCAAAGTCAGGTTGGATAGAACTTGGAACAACCTGCTCTGGTTGTCCCTGTCCATGACAGGGGGGGTTGGAAATTTGTAGTCTTGAAGGTCCCTTCCAACCCCAACCATTCCATGATTCATCTTCTCCTGAAACAGATGAGGCTCCTTGGTTGGCCAGAGGGAGCACGGGATGAATTCTCTGATACTCTCGACTGCTCCTCCTTTGCCCATGGTGGGAACACACTCAGCAGGCTCAGATCGAGAAACATCTGCTGTAGGCACCTAAAAATTACCTTCTACATGGGGACATCACCTTGAAAGCTCTTGGGACCTTCTGAAAGATCTCAGGGTTTCCTGAATGGTCTCAGGACTTCCTGGAAGGTCTCAAGACTTACACAAGTTGAGGTGGCATCTGCCCAGGAGGTTGTGTGTGACCTAAAAGGGAGAAGGGCAGACTGGGGGTGTCTGGGGTCAGGACAGGTCTTAATTCAGGGCAGAATTTTGGATACACTCAGGAATTCTTGTCCCAGAGAAGCTGGAGTGGTGGAGATTTAAAGTGCACCAAGTAGGGGTTTGTATCAGATAGTCAACCTAAATTATTGAGTTCCTCAGGCCCTTCAAAAAATGAAAACAGAACCAGCAGCCTTTGGAGGTTGCCCAATTTGAGACCTTAAATAAGATGAGGAGCTATCCTGTGTATCCTGGTGACAGCCAGGGAACGAGCAAAATGATCAAAAAAGAAAACAATAAATCCCATCCTTTATTTATCAGCGCCTTCAAATTTAACGCCCAGATTTGGGGCTTGACTCCTTCCCATTCAGAAGTGAAATTCCTTTTCATTTCCCATGGAAAACGATGTAATTCAGGCACCCACTTAGAGTTAAAAATAAGATTAAATGGGTGTGAGGCACTTTCAACCTCTCCAGAGGAAATAAGTGGGGCAATCTCCGTTCCCCTTCTCAAACTCAACCACGCATCTTGCATGAGCTCAGTGTCCCTGTCCCTTTCTTTCCAACTTTGCAAGTTATTGTGAAAGTACCTAAATAGGGCACAGAAGAATCTAAGTAAGACAGGGGGAAAAGTTTTACCTGGGAAAGGAGTGGATGGATGTGGTTTTTTGGAATCTAAATAAGACAAGGGGAAAAGTTTTACCTGGGAAAGGAGTGGATGGATGTGGTTTTTTGTAGTTTTTTTGCACTGATAGTGGTGCTACAGCCAAATCCTCTGGAAGGTGAAGAGCACCTGAAGATCTGTGACCAAGAAAGGTCAGAATTGGGAGAAAATCCTGCCTGCAGCTTTGCCTCAAGGTCCAGACAGAGCAGAGCAGCTCAAAATTCCCATCTGGCTTTGGAGCCTTCCCTGGGAGTGTCTGCAAGGATTTTGCTTTTTGAAGATGGAGCAGTTCTGTTACCCCGAGCTGTAACTGAACCCAGCAACAAACTGAGCCCCAGAAAAGCCATATGTGAATTATCACTTTAGAAACCTTTGAAAAAAGGGGGTTTTGTTTTCCTTTGAGGAAAATGGGCCTGTGGTAAATAATATGGGAACGAGTAATTAATTTGCGCAAAAATAATCCATTTTGAAAACGTTTATGCTTGAGAATAATGACTTCCAGTAGCAGAAATCTCAAAAATTGGACTTAATACCCATTTCAAATTTACTGGCAATAGCACAGCAGGTTTCCTGAATGTGGTGAGCCAGGTATTAATCAGTGTTAACAATTTCCTCAAAGTTATTTTTTTTCCCGAAGTGACTTTCCTGAAGGACTTGTAGGATGGAGGAAAAAATAAGAGGCAACACGCCTAGAGAAAAATGAATCTTTATTGTTATATATATGGCATTCCATGAAATGTAACTGACTTTTTTCTTGGAGTGGCCAATTGCTGGCATTCCCTAAAAAAATACAGTCTGTCTGGGACTGTTAGAAAATTCTCTCCTCAAACAAATGGAAAAGTTCTCCCAGATGAATCCAAGAACCCAAAGCACTTGAATGTTGTGCCAACTCTAAAACCTCCTCAAGACCAAAAAAAATAAAATCAAATTGGTGATTTTTTGGGAATTAAGTTGGCTTCTCTGGGGATCCTGCCTTTCATGGTGGATCTCTGGGCTGCCCAGATCTCTGAATGATTTACTCTGTGATGTGGTTTATTGGGCACAGTGGTATTCGGTCAAAGGTTGGACCTGAAGGTTTTTCCAACCTTAACAATTATCTAATTCCATGATTCTGTAGCAGAAATCCCTTTTCTTTGTAATTTCTTTGCAATTCAGGCCTCTCACCTGAGCTCAGGAAGGACCAGCCTACAGCTGGGACCAAAGTACTGAATGCAGCAGTGCCCGTGGAGTTATCCATAAAATCTTCCATCAACTCCTCTTGCTGCTGATGGTTGACCACGAGCAAATCCATTTTGTACCCCTTTTTCTCTTTTAAATAGAATTAATTCAATCCAGACTCTCTTCATCAAACTGATACAAACTCATCCAAGCTCTCAGTATAATTATTTTTAGGGACTTCACCATTCTCTGCCACTCATTCTCTTGCCTGCCTTCTCCTTCCTTCCTTCCTTCCTTCCTTCCTTCCTTCCTTCCTTCCTTCCAGAATTCCAGAATTCCAGAATTCCTTCCTTCCAGAATTCCTTCCTTCCAGAATTCCTTCCTTCCTTCCTTCCCTCCTTCCCTCCTTCCTTCCTTCCTTCCTTCCCTCCTTCCTTCCTTCCTTCCTGGCTGATGTTGCTGGAAAGACAAATTGATTTTAGCTCTCCTCTCCAGGACTCAGGAGGAGGCAGTGGTTGACAAGGAGCTAATTAGCCCTTCCAAGGTGAACCCAGAGAAGGCAGTGGAGGAAGAAGAGAGATGAGGGACTGTCCTGACAGCTCGAAGTGACAGGACAGCTGAAGAGGAAGAGGCTTCAGCACTCACTTGTTGTCCACAAATTGTTCTCCCATCTCATCCCTCAGTGTTGCAGGGTTGAGTTGAGAGAGTCACTGTCAATTAAACAATGCCTTGGCGAGGCGTTAAATTGCAAATTCTCGCTGATGGCTGCTCAAACCCGACTTTACAGCAGGCAGAAAGAGCTACCTGTGCTCAGCAATCATTAAATATCTCAGGGAACAGCACATGCCCTCTCAAGGCTGAATTTTGAAGAGGGCAGCATCTGTAAAGCAGTCAGGGCAAGAGTTATGGGGGATTGTGGGATCTGAACTTGCTGGAAACCAATAAATGGTTTCAATCCCTGTGCCAGTCATAACAAAAGGCACGGAGATTTTGGAGAGATGCATTTCCTTGCCAGTAACTGTCCTCATCTCTTCTAAACTTTTAGACAGCTGGGTAATAAAACTCAGGGCAAAAAACTGGGAAGGCAAAATCTTCATTTTCTCCCAAGATGATCTGTGGAGAAACTTTAAAATTCTTTCATGAATATTGTCAGAACAAAAACTGATTTGTGTTTGAGAGATTTTCACCAGAACTGTCATCAAGGGGATGAGGGGGCCTTAAATGGAAGCAGGGTAGGTTTTGATTGGATATTGGGAAGAAATTCTTCCCTTTGAGTGTGGAAAGGCCCTGGCAGAGGTTGCCCAGAGAAGCTGTGGCTGCCCCATCCCTGGAAGTGTCCAAGGCCAGCTTGGATGGGGCTTGGAGCAACCTGGGATAGTGGAAATTGTCCCTGCCATTGGCAGAATGTTGGAACCAGATGGGTTTTAAGGTCAACCTTTTATTCCACCAAGCCCTGAGCCTTGGGACAATTAAATCAAGTTTTCTAAAGGGTCATTAATGCATTACAAGTCAGGCAGTCACATTCTGGGCTGAGGTGGGCCCCAAACAAGCTCATTTCTTATCTGAGGTGGGTGGCACAAGAGTCTTGGTGGCATTTGCTGCAAAATATTCCACTGTGATTTATTCTGAGGTTTCTGACAATCTCTTTCCTCTTTCACCCATTAGCTCTTATTTCTGAATTAGTTACTGCCATAAAAAGTCCTGGAGATCTCCCTGTGGCTGAGCCTCCAGGATCTTCTAGAGGCAGGATGTGTTTTTTATTCATCTGAGGGGAACGAATGAAAGGTCATGGCTGGATAATATTTCCTCATAACCAAGACCACGAGTTCCCTGAATCATCCTGCTTGCCTTTACCTGTGCTCTTGAGCAACCACCAGTGTCCTTCCCCTGATGAAAATGGAAAACTTTCCTTTGCAGCATGGAAGTTTTTGGGATCCTGAAATAACACCTTTATCACTCCCAAAACACACCACAGCAAATGAACAAACCAGGCAGCTTAAGGGAGGATTTAATGGAATATCTTGCTGTGAGATGCTTCTAATGCCCAGTTTCTCTGTTGGTCTGCACTGTAGTTATCCCTGTGCAGGTTCTAAATAGTTTTAAATCAAAGTTTGACCCCCAAAGTGTCATTTTCCCACAGGCAACACAATTGTTTGATCTGTTTGATCCGTTTGATCCGTTTCAGTCTTCCTCTGACTGTTCTATCCCTTGTTTGCACTCCTGCAGCTTCATCTGCCACACTGGATTTTCAAACTTGTTTCCCAGCACAAAAACCAGCTGGTCAAATATTCCTGAGCTTTTCTGAGTCTTCTGGTGGCAAAATTGGGAGTGTTCAACAACAGGCACAGACCTGTGACTGTGGCTTGTGTCCATCCATTCATTCTCATTTGGGCCAAAATAAGAGAAGCAGGAGAGTTTTCCAAAATCACAAAAATCATGGAATCACAGAGTGGGTCAGGCTGGAAGGGACCACAGTGGGGTCATCTGGTGACACCTCCCTGCTCCAGCAGGGCCATCCCAGAGCACAGGGCACAGGATTGTGTCCAGAAGAGTCTGGAATATCCCCAGTGAGGGAGATTCCACATCCTCTCTGATCTCTGTTTAGGGCTTGGTCACTGCCCAGGGAAGAAGTTCTGCCTCAAATTCAGGTGGAACTTCCTGGGTGTCAGTTCCTGCCTGTTCTTCTTTTCCCATTGCTGGGCCCCACAGAGCAGAGCCTGGGCCCTTCTCAGAGCCCTCCCTGCACTGGTGGACAGGGATGAGGTCCCCTCTCAGTTGTCTCTTCTTGAGGCTGAACAGCCCCAGCTTCCTCAGCCTTTGATGTAAGAGATGCTCCAGTCCCAAATCACCTTCCCAGCCTTCCACTGGACCCATTCCAGGAGCTCCACGTCCCTCCTGTCCTGAGGAGCCCAAAACTGGACAGAGCACTCCAGATGTGCCTCACCCAGGGCTGAGCAGAGGGGCAGGATCACCTCCTTTGACCTTCTGGCCCTGCTTTTCCCAATGCACCCCAGGATCCCATTGGGGTATCCTCAAAAATCCCCATCTTTCTCCACAGCTGTCCATCACCCTTGTCCTTGACCTGGCTGTTGCAGGACATTTGTTCTGTGCTGTCATTCCTTGATTATTTCTCTGGCACAGGGGAGTTCTTCCACTCAGTTATCAAAAAGAGGAGCACCATCCTCATCTACACTGATCCTCATTGCCCACAGAGCAATAATCAGGGTAAAACAAGCCCAAAGTGGATACAAATTCAGGCTGCTTGGTCTGCAGGAGGTGAGGGTCACCATCTCATCACCAGCCTCACAGGTGACCCAACCCTTGGGGTCCAGCAGAGCTATTTAATCCCATTCCTGTGGTATCTGCCAGGAAAACTCAAACACAGGGATGTCTGGCTGGCCTCCAGCCCCCCTCAGATGACAGGACACACATGGAAGTGAGGGTGACCGTGCTGAATGTGGCAGCAGAGCTGCTCTCCTTAATGGCACCATCTGTCCTTGCAAGGCTGAGGGCCCTTGCTCACTGAACAGGCTCAGTTTTTAAGCTCTGCTTGGGCAGCTCGAGTTAATCTGGTCCAGACACACCTGGGAGAGTGACAAGGCTGGGAGCACGAGGGTTGGATGGGTGGACAGCCTGGGGTTAACACAATTCATCTCCCAGTTTCCTGTGGCCTCTTGTGGGTTGTGAGAGGACGGAATAACTCCTTGTTTTAGTGGCAAAAACTGTTTGGAGAAGGGATGGAACTTCACCAGGCCATGACTGAGATGGGCTGGAAATACCCAGGTGTCAGAGCCTGTGAGAGCTGCAGTCACAGAGCCACAGAGTCACAGAACCATGGAATATTTTCAATTGGAAGATCGAGTTCCAAATCCCTGTCATGATCAGGGAACCTTCCCCTAGCCCAGGTTGTTCAGATCCTCATCCAGCCTGGTCTTGGTCATTTATACACATTAAAAAAACAAGGTAATATGCCCAAGATGCTCCCAAATTTGATGTATTCTCGTTTCTGCTCCTTCAGGTTCAAGAAACACTTGGATTTCTCCCTGTTTTGGGTATCATTACCAATCCTCAGTCCTCACAGTCTGCTTCCTCCTGAAGAGCAACATTCCACACAGGGGATTTTCGCAGCTTCATTTCCAACTGCCCTCAGCAGTTTTCAATACCTGCCNGAAATGTGTTTTCAAAGATGCTTTAATACCCTTCACTACAGACTCTGCCTAAGGCACGCTGTGAAAGGAACAACTGAAATGTTCATTTTGAGCTGCAAGCCAGGGAATATTTCCTGGCTGTTCCAAGCTGTTGATGTTAAGGTGACACTTGTCTGGTTTCTTCCAACGTGGCACTCCTTGACTTTCCTTGGTTCCACCCTCACATCACAGCTACTCCCTGAAAATGTCAGGTGTTCTCTTTTGTTGAAGATATTTGAGTCAAAATTTGATCAAAGTGCTCTTATTGTTTACACCCGGTGCTTTGCAACATTTTATTCCCAAAAATAAATTTTTTTTCTTGTAGCTAATGATGGGTCTGCCTTGACCCAGACCTTAAGAAGTCAGACTAAGATTTTTAAACATCCACATATTCAGGCAGCTCCCAGCCAGCTGGTGCTGCTAAAAACCAGATTCATAAATATTTAGATGGGAGATGGAAAAGCTGACAGACTCTGCTGTCTGTTTTGTCAGGCAGTTCAGCTTGTTACAGTCGTTACTTAATCCTAATAGATTTTTTTTTTGTTATAATTCAGTGTAAACACCTTGAGAAACTCTGATGATTTGCTTGGAGCTCAGCAGGAGAACAGATTGCAGCTTGGATTGGTTTGGGGAGGCATCAGGATGTTCATTACCAAAAGGAGACTCTTGAAGGAGCTCCATAATTGGTTGTTTTAATGAAGAATTCTGGTTTCACGAGAGCAGAGAATGAGCACAAGCCATGAGTGTCTCCAGTCAGCAGGAGAATATCCCACAAAGTGAGGGATCTTCATTTTTACTTTAATTTTGGGACTATTTTATCCTCACTTTCACTGAAGGCCGTTCCCTTCCATGGCTCTCCTCTCCACAATTCCCAATTCCTGGAAGTTAGGAGGAGCAGAGGTGGAAAATCAAATTTATCCATGAATTATCAGTCTGCAGGTTTGAAGTTTGTTTGTCAGGGCAAACTGCAGATGTTTGTAGGGTATCTCCTTAAATCCACTCCTCCTATGAGAATCATGGACCCATTAAGGTTGGAAAAGATCTCCGAGGTCATCGAGTCCAACCTGCAACCAAAAGTCCAATGTTTGGTTGAGGGTTTTAATGTCTCCTTCCATCTTGGAAAGGTAAAATTTCCAGAAACACACAAATACACTGGAGTTTTAGGAGAAGATTAAAAGGATTTTGAGCACTTCAAATCAGAAGGAGGAAGACAACAAATGAGAAGACAGATTTGTGTAGAGAAGAGTAATTGAGAGCTTTCAAGTCACGCTTCTGGTCCATCTTTTTTTTTTTTTTTCCCAGTACACAAAACAGATCTGGAAAGGAAAAAAAAGTGGCTTTTAAGTGGATTTTGCTTCATTTCTTCACCCCCAGAATCTTATTTAGTCCATGGCTACCAGAATAACCTTTGTGACCTCATTTTCAAATGTTGCTCTTACCCACGGGATGATTTTGACCAAGGGAATGAAATTATTCTCCCATTTAAACCAAGACTTTCTCCCACTTAAACCAAGACTTTCTCCCACTTAAACCAAGATTTTCTCCCACTTAAACCAAGATTTTCTCCCACTTAAACCAAGGCTGCTTTGCCTCCATCCCTCCATGCAATACTGGAGATTTGGAGGTGGAGGGAGGAGGAATCCATCACATTTGAATTTTGGAGGACAATGCAGCTCATCCCAAGCACAAATCCTGTTCCTTTCACGTCAGTCCAAGATGTTCCCCCCCTCCTCATCTCCTCCTTTTCTCTGCAGCTTTGTGGCTTCATTCCTTGGGGGAAAAAAAAAAAAACAACAACAACTTTGGAGCAAGATAACCACTAAATAAACAGGTTTTTAGCACACCTGCAAATGGAACAGCTCCAGCTATTGGCAACTGCAATTATTTAATGAAGCAAGGAGTTTCCATTGATTTTGTGACTCTGGATGGAAATTAAAAGGCCTGTTATAATTAGCCCTAAACTCTTCTATTTATTATTGGGCTGAGCTGTGTCTGTTGGAATCTTTGTGGCTGGAAATGATGGTGCAGCTGCACCTTGTGCTCTGTGGGGATAATTCAGGTTCAAACCTACACCAGGGTGGGGTGGAGGAATCATTTATTTTTCCTTCACCAAATCTCTTATGCCAGAAGCACGGAGCTCATGGGAGGGAATTGGAGAAGAAAAGATTTCAGGGAGATCTTAGAGCTCCTTCCAATGCCTAAAGCAGCTCAAATCACCCCTGGCTTTGTTGTCTCTTGCCCTTAATGATGGGAGAGCTCTGGATCTTTTCACTATCCAGACAGGAGAATTTTCCCTTAGCCACCTTTAGAAAGTGCTGGTAAAATGCCAGTGGGGTTTAAAAAGGATTTGAGAGGGTGCAGGATAGATCTGAGTTGGTGTAAAAGGGATCTGAACCTCAAGGAGCAATCAAACAGAAGAAAATGTGGGAAAACCTGGAGTGGGACTCACGAAGTGATAAAGTGTGGCTTCAGGACACAGCAATGATTAAATATCCAGGCAAAGGCTCTACTTTGACACTGAATTACTTAAGATCCTTCTGGGGATGTTTAGAGCTCCCCATCCCAAAATTACAAGCTGGACAAAATGTCTGGAAGTTGCTCATTCAGCCTCCAAGCATTTGTTTAATCAAATCCTTAAGATCTCTGAGAAATGAGATTTGCCAAGATCCCTGGTGAGCTGTTGCACCACTGCCTCATCCCTCTAGGAAGAAATATTCCTTTTTCCCCCAAAAAATCGAGCTTTAATTTTTCTTTTCTAGAAATTGAGGTTCCTCATACTCTCTGGAGTGGAAGGGTTGATGTTTTAAAACCAGGTTTAGTCTGCATCTGATGCCCAAACAAAGAATTATTGCAGAGCTCTGAGTGTTATTAATATTTTTCATTCTATTAAGGTCAAGTTTTATCAATGTTCTGTCAGAGATCTGCAAGGGTAGAAGCCAATGGAGCAGAGAGGATGTGTAAATTGAATTATGTGCTAGAAACAATAATTAAACAGGAAAAAAGAATGAAGGTAAAAAAAACTCCTTCCCCACATGTGAGTCTGTGATGTCCCTGTGCCCACCACAGGGCAAGAAGGGTCAGGTGAAAAGAAGAATGAGGTGGGAAGGAATTGTGTCACCTTGACCTATAAAAACAGCAGAGTTTGGTGTCAAAATCATCTTTGGTAGTGGGAAGAGGAAGAAATGCCCTAAGAAATCTTTAGGTCATTCTTATAAGTCATGCAGGCCAATTTCCCACCCTCCAAAAACAGCTGAGCTACTGGAGGTATCAAATAATCAACCAAATCTGAATTATTGATAAACATGTTTTTTACATCCACCAGCACTGTGACAACATCTTTTTGGGGATGAAAACTGAAAATCGTGGAGTGCATCACAGAACCAGCCAGAAAGGAGAAAAGAGCAATTATGCAGATGCAATTTAGTGCTGAACTCTCTTTAATCACTGGGGGTTTGGGGCGCGCATAAAAGCAGAATTCTGACGTGATAATGAGAGATTAGGGTGTGATTAATGTGGGGAAAGAGTTGTTTGGTTGGATTTCTGTGATTTACACATCCACAGGGGAGTTTTCTCATGGGTCTGAACAGAGACTCTTCTCTGGACAGCACAGGAATAAACTCAGATGTTTGTGAAGTCAAACAGTGAAGGGGTTGTTCACCAGGCCAGCGAGGAAAATCAGGATAAACCCTGCTCAGAAAAAAAGCTGGAAATTGGGAAAAAAAGTTCTCCTTCTCAAAGGGCATCTCCCATCTCTTATTCCTTAGTACATTGTGTTTCAGCACCTTTATTTCAGGTCAAAGACTGTCATTGCTTAGCACGATTCCACCTTCCTGCTTTCTTTTTTTTCACCAAAGGTGTGGGATATTTTTTTATTCCTGCTGTTAAAAAAATATAATTCAGGACAGCTTGTGAAATAGAAAACATGGCCAGAGAAAAGATATATCTGTATATATAGAGAGAGAGAGAGAGATCTTTTTTATTTTTTCTGCTGTTCAAAAGGCAACAAAAATAATTGAGAAGCTGTTGGGAATGGCTTGGACATGTGATGGGAGATTGATCTGAAATTGAAAGATGAGCCCTTCAGTGATAATCAGGAACATGATTTCTTCAGTGGAGTGAGACAGAGCTTAGCAGATGACTCGATTACAGTTCCTAATTACTTATCAGATGCTGCTGTTAAAAAAAAAAAAATTTAAAAAAAAAAAAGGACATCACAAGTTCCAGTGGCTGGAAATTCAACTCAGCGAAATTAGAACTGATTTCAAGGTGTGCATCTTAAATCTTGAGGTTAAATCAAACTTCAGAGCAGACACAAAGTGGACGTGATAAATTCTCTCGTCATTTCATCTCTTTAGGGGAAGATTTTGTATTCCTCTATTTAAAAAAAAAAGGAAAGAATAAAAAAGTTTTTTCTGCAGTTTAAGAGTAATAAATAGGAGGGGGTTTGGATGTTGCTGAGACAAAACTTCGTGCTCTGAGCTTTGTAGGTCAGAGGAGGTTCTCAGAAGAGTTTTGCAAGGTTTGAAACCAAACCTGGGTTGGTTTTGTCTCCTGCTATTCAAAGGAAGTTCCTTTCTAACAACATTCAGCTTCAGCAGTAGCCCTTAATTTGTTCATTTGTTAATTTGTTAATTTTTAAATCTGTTGAAGCTGCTGAAAAGCCACCAGGTTATGGAAGTGCACTTGGATTGTGTCATTTTAGGACTGATCCAGGGTGGTTTCCATGTGCACATGGAATGGAAAAGAGCCTTGCAAGAGAAATATTCTGGGATTTGCCAACCCTCAGGTCCCAGAGCGAGGATGAGGGAAGTGCCCCATGGATGAGGTTGCACCTGGAGCCTTTCACAGGCGATTTTTACCTCCTAGAACTTTCCATGAGCCTCAGTCCCCAAAAGACAGCAAATTCTGGTTGGTTTTGAATAAACTGGGAGATCTCCAAGAACCACTGGTGGTGCAATAAATGCACAAACTCCTCATTCCTCTCTGCTGCTCGTGTTTTGTTGACTTTGGTGGGTGTGAGCAAAGACTGCCACAGCTCATGGGGTGCTGGAAAGATCCTAAAAAACAAAAAAAAGAAGATTAGGGCAGAAGAAGGAATGAATGGGTGGGGATGAATCTCTGCCAGGAAGTTCCATACAAAAAAAAAAAAAAATACAAACACAAAGGAGCAGCTGCCTCCTCGATTAACCAGCCTCTGTTGTCTTCATAAATCACTTTGTGCTGCCATATCTGAGCCTCAGAAATCCAGAGAAGTATTTGCACACTTAATTCCTGTTTAAGGAGCTAAATCCCCCTCGAAATCCTTCGCCTTGTAAAGACTTTGGCGGATCTGAGCCTTGTGGCTCTGAAAAAAGAGGGTCTGAAAAGGGAAATGCACAACCCTTGCTGTTGTGTAAGGGAACACAATAAAAGGTGAGGTAAAAAGGAAATACTGCTGGGGATTTTGGAAAAGTCACCATGGGACTTGCATTGCCCATGAGTAAAGGTGGAATCCCAGAAAATCAGGGAAAATCTTCTGGAGTGGAGGGGGGAATCCCAGAAAATCAGGAATAACCTGCTGGAGTGGAAGGTGGAATCCCAGAAAATCAGGAATAATCTGCTCGAGTGGAGGTGGAATCCCAGAAAATCAGGAATAACCTGCTCGAGTAGAAGGTGGAATCCCATAAAATCAGGAATAACCTGCTGGAGTGGAGGTGGAATCCCAGAAAATCAGGAATAATCTGCTCGAGTGGAAGGTGTCCCTGCCCATGGAAGAGGGGTTGGAATTAAATAATCTTTAAAATCCCTTCTAACCCAAATCATGATTCAATGAATCCATGATTTCCTGCATTTTGGTCCAGAGGATTTGGGATTGTCTGTTGTGACAGGAAAGCTTTAGATTGTTCAATGTCAATTTTTTTCTCCTCCCTGATGCAGAATGGGCTTTAAACCACTCACCTCCCACAGCATCACAGAATCAAGAAAGTGAATTTTACTCTGTGTTTTTTAACTCTGTGCCCATCCAGAGCCCTTCAGTGACAGGAACTGAATCTGGATCAGTAGGGAAACCCCACAAATCCCTGAATCAAAGGGAATCTCTCACTCAACCAGGCTGAAATTCCTGGTTGAATGAAATGAAAAATTTCATTTTTCCCAACCCATCCTTCTTTCAGCTCTGTGGCTGAACCTCACTCCTGGTCCCATGTTTATCCAGAACTCTGCACAACAGGAATCTTGTCTGAGGTAGACCCGAGGCCAACCAGCAGGAAATAATGAGTGTAAATCTGCCTTTTTCCCATATTAATCATTCCTGTACCTACCACGGCTCATTATAGGGAGACAAATGCTAACAGCAAATGATAATGAGTGTCAAACCACCAGAAATGCGAGAGATTCTGGCCTGAGGAGAAATGGATGTGACTCACAAGCTTGATCTGATCCCAAGAAGTGGGAGAACATTTCTCCCCACCTTCACATCCTTGTGGTGCTCAGTGATTTTACAAAGACCCTGCTGATTTGTGCAAGTCGACTGCAGGAAATCTGAGTTTATCTGATTTTGTTAATATTTTGATCCTTCCCGTGAAAAATAGCACGAGAGAATCGAATTAAACCAACACATTTTAACCTTGTTTCATTGGGGCTGGTGTAATGTTGAGCTCTCTAATTTGCAAAACTAATGAGTGCAGTCTGACCCAGAGTTGCTTTTTACAGTGTCAATTTACCCAGGAAGTCTGGAAAGCTGGGGCTCTCTACTTTTCTTTTTTTTTTTTTTTTTTCCCCAGTATTTGATTTGGATGTGTTGAACTGAAGCCCCAATTAAAATCCTACAAAGCAAAAAGAATCCAGAATTCTGCAAAAACATAACGAAGTTTCAAAGCCTTTTTTTACTCATTTTCCTCAAAGATACTCGCTGGGGTTTAAGCCAAGTCCTTGCTTTGTGAGTTTTCAATCAAGAGTGGGAAGAAAGAGGAAGAAAGTGAACAAATCACTGCATAAAGAAAGTAAAAATAAAGGGGACAAACTACAGACACAATTTGTGATTTTCCTTTCTGTGACAAAACCCATCTCCCACCAAACCGGAGCTCAATTCACTTTCTTCTCTGGTTAACACAAAACCAAAATCCAGTTTTCCAGGACTGCTTTATTTCCAGTGATTTTTAGTGATTTTTTAAAAGAAACAATTTCAGATGGAATTTTTAAACCTTTGATGCATTCGGATGTTCCCTTTTCGTTTTAGTTGTACGTTATATTAATCATCCCACAATATACAGATTATAAGGATGTAATGTTTCTTTCAGACCTTTAATGTGTTTCTGAATTAAGTTTTCAAGGTCTGGTCCAGTTAGAGAAGAAAATAATGCATTTATATGAATTTGGGGTAGTCCAGACACTTCACCTTTCCTCAAAGAGTGAATAGGAGCAAAAAGAAAAATATTCTTTCAAACGCACTTGGCTTTGTGCGACATAAATCTCAACCAGACCTCTGAGTCAGAGGAGAGAAAGAGAAAGAGGAGATTATTTTCAGTGTCTAACTTCAGACAAACCATTCACAAGGAAACTCCTGTGTCATCCAAAGGAGATGAGTCCCTTTCCAGAATCTGCTGATGAAAGAATTCCAGGCAAATCTCTCTGGAGCTGCTCCAGCTGGGACCACGAGTGGTGAAAGGGGACACCAGACCTGTTGTCTTCCCTCTCAAGCAAAGGCACGAGTTTGGGTGCTGTAAATGGACAGGGAAACACATTTTTTCTGGAAATCTCTGAGTCAGGAGACCAATATCGAGTCAGGTTCATTTCCAAAATGCCCAAACAGCTTCCCTTTAATCCTCGTCTCTGCTCTTCAAGAGGAGGGAGCAGAGAGAGGCGACTCTGAGTGTTTGGCAGCAAACAGGCAGTGCTCGTGCTCCTCATGGACCTGAGAGTTTGGGAATCACCGAATTTCATCCCACAGCAGCTCAGGGAAACAACTGGAGGCTGTCAGGACAAAAAAAGCATCACAAAACACAGGGAAGTGGAGCTGGAAGGAACCTCGTGGGTCAATGTGTGTGAAATAACAGCCAAACATCAGAGCAAACCATTCCATCAACGACAGCGTTACACACGAGGATATCAAGGGCTACTAATTTGTCCCAGGCATAAATATATTCAAGAAAGCTAAATAAAACCTCTCTGGCACTAATTAAACTTTGACCTGATTCTCAGGGATGAATTTTAATTGCCCCACGCTGCATAGCTTTGATTTAATTTCCTTCTGTTGGATGCGATCGCGTTTAAGCAAATCGCGCCCCATCGATTGGTGGCTGTTTGGAGCAAATGCTATTTATTTCCTCTGCAGCAAATTATTTTTAATGGAATTCCTGGAATTGCATTTAAGTGTGTTGCAGTTAGTCGAAATAGATTGGATTAGGGCACGTCGAATGAAAAACCACCGAAAACAGGCCGGAATGAAGTTGCATCAAATTTTGTTCAATTTAATGGGACAGTGAATTGCGTTTCCACCGAAGCGAGGACGGGGAGGCAAGGAGAGAAAAATGAAGGTTGAAGGGAAGTCATCAGAGAAGGGAGGAAGCTGGAAACAACTGGAATAAAGAGCTGAAGGCAACAGCAGTGCTGGAATATATTGGGGATAACACATTATTACACTAAACCCATCTAAATGTTTCTGTGGGAATTCAGGATCATCCAGTTCCTGAATTCCAACTCCCCTGCCATGGTCAGGATCATCTTCTACTGACAAACTTGCTCCAAACTCCAATCTGGCCTTGAACACTTCCAGGGTGTGGTAGTATAACTTATATC
>VZTZ01006565.1:8711-48174 GCA_013400955.1 Drymodes brunneopygia | reverse complement strand
TTCCTTCCTTCCAAAATTCCTTCCTTCCAAAATTCCTTCCAAAATTCCTTCCAGAATTCCTTTCAGAATTCCTTCCAGAATTCCTTTCAGAATTCCTTCCAGAATTTCTTTCCAGAATTCCTTCCTTCCAGAATTTCTTCCTTCCTTCCAGAATTCCTTTCTTCCTTCCCTCCCTTCCTGAAGAAGGGAAATGTGGAGCAAAGGTTCTTATCTGATTTTGATGGGTAATAAAATTAATTTCCCCAGCTTAGGCCTGTTTAGCCCATGATGAAAACCCTGAGTGATCTCTCCCTGTCCTTTTCTCGACCCACAAGGCTTTTGTTGTATTTTCCCAGGGAGTAACTGGAAGATGTGATGGATAAAAAATGAACTGAAAAATGCTGGAGAGCAGAAAGATCCTCACCAGGGAAATTTCTGCTCTGTAGCCTGCAGCATCTCCCTCCCTCCTTCTTCACCCCTTGGTATCTGCAGGGCTCTTTCTCTCACTCCTCTCTTACCCAGAATTTCTGCAGGTCTTTTTTTCCCCTTTNCACCCTCACAGCAAAGAATTTCTTCCTAATATCCAAACTAGTTGGAAATTTCAGAGGGCAGGATTTGATGAACAAGTCAGTCCCTGCTGACCTTTGTTTCTCCTGGCAGGAGCTTCAGTGACATCCCAGCCAGAGGAGCTGAAAGCAGAGTGACTTCAGATGGAAACCAAGGATGGAGATGCCAACAGACTCCCATGTCAGCCTGATGCTCCGCAGCCTACAGGAGGCTTGCAGGGGAGTATGGAATGTTCCCTTCCTTCCAGAATTCCAGAATTCCTTCCTTCCAGAACTCCTTCCTTCCTTCCGGACTTCTGGAATTCTGGAATTCCTTCCAGAATTCCTTCCTTCCAGAATTCATTCCTTCCTTCCATCCAGAATTCCCTCCTTCTAGAATTCCTTCCTTCCTTCTTTCCTTCCTTCCTTCCGGAATTCCTTCCTTCTGGAATTCCTTCCTTCCTTCCTTCCATAATTCCTTCCTTCCTTCCTTCCAAAATTCCTTCCAAAATTCCTTCCTTCCAAAATTCCTTCCTTCCAAAATTCCTTCCTTCCAAAATTCCTTCCAAAATTCCTTCCAGAATTCCTTTCAGAATTCCTTCCAGAATTCCTTTCAGAATTCCTTCCAGAATTTCTTTCCAGAATTCCTTCCTTCCAGAATTTCTTCCTTCCTTCCAGAATTCCTTTCTTCCTTCCCTCCCTTCCTGAAGAAGGGAAATGTGGAGCAAAGGTTCTTATCTGATTTTGATGGGTAATAAAATTAATTTCCCCAGCTTAGGCCTGTTTAGCCCATGATGAAAACCCTGAGTGATCTCTCCCTGTCCTTTTCTCGACCCACAAGGCTTTTGTTGTATTTTCCCAGGGAGTAACTGGAAGATGTGATGGATAAAAAATGAACTGAAAAATGCTGGAGAGCAGAAAGATCCTCACCAGGGAAATTTCTGCTCTGTAGCCTGCAGCATCTCCCTCCCTCCTTCTTCACCCCTTGGTATCTGCAGGGCTCTTTCTCTCACTCCTCTCTTACCCAGAATTTCTGCAGGTCTTTTTTTCCCCTTTTAAAATTTTTTATCCCAGAGGTGTTCCCGCCATTCCTGATGGACTTGACCTTGGCCAGCTGCAGATTCATCCTGGAAGCAGCTCCAGGACATCTCAGTTGGACATTGGGGAATCTTCTGGCAGCTTCTCACATAAACCATCCTTAGAGCCCCTCAAAACCAAAAATTTGCCACACAAACCCAATTTCCCTGGTAATTCAGAAAGGATCAGCACCAGGGACACCATGAGCTGCCCTCTGTGCAAATCAGAACGTTTCAAAAGCTTCAGAAAGCACTTTTAAAAAATTATTTTTTGCTGTTCTTAAACTTTTTCTCCACTACTTTCTTCCTGTTCATCCAATTAATTGCTTTGAAGGGAAACCTGCTCTTCTCCAGACCTATGGCAGGAGGTTGGTACTAAATGATCTTGAAGGCCCCTTTCCAACCCAAATTGTTCCATTATTCTATAAAAGAAATACAATCTGCATTTCTTCCAGCTCAGTCTTAACCGTGTGATTTCTAAACAGGAATATTTGGTGTTTGTTTGTGGATTTATTCAGTTACAACTTTGGGGTTTTTTTTAGTGTTAATGGCACCCCCTCCTTCTCTGCCCTTTTCTCTCACTGTGGCAGCATTTCTGAATAAACCCAGCCAGTTCTGCCGAGCTGCACATCACAAAGAGAGGAAAAATTCCCGCCAGTCCCTGCTGTCAGCAAAGGCTGATCTCCCCTCCCTGCCCAGCCACCACTCACCTTCTCCGTGTTTAATTCTCCCATTTTGCTCATTGTGCCAATTTCAGAGTGCTCTAAATGTCAGCACAATGTACCAGCAACAGTTCATGTCATCATTAACTGGGAGCCTTGAGGGAATAAGAACCAGAGAGCAGCAAATCTTTAGCGACGCTTCTTGATTTCTGGTAAACAGGGATTGTGCCTGTGCAGCTCTGGAGAGAGTGGACCTTGTAAAGATGTTCCTTTTACCCTAAAAATGAGGAAATATGGGATGAGAATGCTCTGTCTTCCTTGGGACTCACAGAGATTGAGTCTGTGAGTAGTTCCTGGTGATTGATTCTCCAGAAACCCTTAAAATTAATGGAATCGTGGAATGGTTTGTGTTGGACCTTAAAGAACATCTCGTTCCATCCCTGCCGTGGGCAGGGACACCTTCCACTATCCCAGGTTGCTCCAAACCCTGTCCAACCTGGCCTTGGACACTTCCAGGGATGGGGCAGCCCCAGAATCCCTGCACAACCTGTGCCAGGGCCTCACCACCCTCCCAGGAAGAATTCTTTCCCAATATCCCATCTAAACGTCGTATCGGATAAAGAGCTAAATTTATCCTCAAATTTAGCATTAGAAACCAGCCCGCAGCAAAACATTTCCATCCAAAGAGGTGGTCATGGCTGGTCAGGAAGAGGAATTGTTTATCTGCAGCATTCCTTGAAGAAAAACTACTTCAAACGTACCCCAAAGCTGTTTTTTAATGCAGAAATCTCAGTAGGAGAACAACAGCAACGCCAGCTTTGGAATCAAATCCCGGTGGAACGAGCAGGCAGACAGCCAGATGGCAGGAACTAATTTTGTATAAATAATTAGGGAAATTAATAGGTAAGTTGATAGAATAAAAGCATGAGAGGACATGGATGGCTGCATGGATGGACAGGAACGAGAGATGTGTCTAAAATAAGGAAGATGTCACCTTGTTGCTGGCCCAGGAGACTCTGAGCCACACAAATGTGTTTATTTTCTTTTTTCCAATGTGCCACAGCTTCTGCTTTATTTCATCTAAATTCTGCCTGTGGTGCCATCCCACAGCAAAGGTTCCTGGCTGACATTTTAAGAGATGAAATAAGGAAATACCTAAAATAGTTCTTTTTTTTTTAATTTAATTCAAAAAGAATTAGTTTGCATAAGCGCAGAAGCACAAGGAATAAATGAATTTCTGTGTGTGTTTCACTGCACTTTGCACAAGCTTTGCTTTTCCAGCCCTCTAGTGGGAAGGGAGAGGTATAAGGAAAGGATTTTCAGGATTCTCATCCTGTTGGAAATATTACTTTGTAGAGAATCATGAAGGTAGGAAAGACCTCCAAGATCACAATTTTTCAGTGCATGTTGCAGTTTTTCCTACTCCTCACCTCCAAAGCTGCTCCAGAAAACCTCACAAAGAGATCTCGGCTTTTTGTGACAGAGAATTCATGGAATCATTGAGGTTGGCAAAGACCTCCAGGATCATTAAGTCCAAAACATCATTGTGCTCATTAAACCACACTGTGAAGTGGTTTTTGAGCCCTTCCAGAGGTGGTGACTCCACCGCTTCCCTGGACAGTCTATTCCAACACCCAACCACTTTTCCAGTGCAGAAACTTTTCCCCAAATCCAACTTGAACCTTTCCTGGCACAACCTGAGGCCATTTCCCCTTGTGGATCCAGGCCAAGCTGAGGATGAGCTGTGTCCACGTAAAAGGCTGCAAAATTTGGGATAACAAAAACTTCCACTGATATTTCCTACAAACCTTTGCTAGCAGGGAGCAGCACTACGTAAAATATTTTTGAGCTTTAATCTCCTTAGAAGTTATACCAGGGGCTGAAGCAATAATTAGAATATAAATATTTTTTATAGAGGCTGCAAAGCATTTTTTGGGAGGGGGGGGTAATATGTAAAAATTGAGTTAGTGGTGTAGGGAAGAGTGAAGAATTGGTCGTGTGATGCAGAGGGAACACGGAAAGAATGAAAATGAAAGGACTCTGCTGCTGAGTTAATAGTGCTGATGGATGAAACGCCACTGGCTGAGCACATCCCAGCTTGTTATGCCTCTGCTCTGAGGCAAACGGAGCTTGAACAGCCTCCCTCCCTCAGAGAGCAAATAAAAGTGATTTAATTCAAACAAAAGCTGCTGAGGGCAAACAAGGGGAAGAGATACAGAGGGAAACGGGCAAGGAAGAATGAGGGGAGGCAGGCAGTGCTAAATGAATAAATAACAGACTGGCTGTGGGGTACTTGAGCAGGGCTGGATTACCAGGAGAGCAGGGAAGGAAGGAGCAGTTTCTGGAGGGGAATGACAGCCCAAAATCAACTGCTGGCAGATCATAAAATCATGGAATCATTGAGTCATTAAGGTTGGGAAAGACCTCCAAGGGCACCAAGTCCAGCCTTCAACCATATCCCAAAAAACCACATCATGAAATGCCACATCAGCTCCTTTTTGGAGCACTTCCAGAGTTGGTGACTCCACCACCTCCCTGGGCAGCCTGTTCCCGATGAAATTGTCCCCAGGCCATCCTGATTCCATCCCACCCCAGGGAGAAGATCAGAAGCATCCCCTGAAGCCACCAGCACCTCCCTCCTCCCACCCTCCTCTCTGATTTCTCTCTCTTTTTCTTAACCCTGGGTTGTGTTTGATTGCACGAGGCAGAAGCCAGGGGATGTTTGGTGGTTTTGTGCTCAGGGAATGTGGTCAGGAACCTTTTCTGGTCTCAAAAAGTCCCTGATCAGCCCTGAAGCCTGCAGAAATCCATTGTGCTGAGGTTCAATCCACCTCACCATCTTTCCTCCCTTTATTGTTCACTGGAAGCACATGAATAGTCTGCCACAGCCTGGGTATCAGAAAATTGAGTTTGCTTTATTTTTTTTTTTCTTATAAACCACAAAAAAAACCCCAACTGTTCAGAATTTGCTTTTCCCTGCTTTTACCTTATCACTCTCTTTCTTTGAGAAGCACAATTCACTTTTCATGCAAGCCCAAATTTCTTGTCTTTGAGCAGTTTCGCAGATAAGCAAGGAGAAGTGAGTGAAAAAAAAACCCAAATAATTCACAACTTATTCAAGCCTTAGAGGGAAAAAGAGAGAGCAGGGGGATGATGACAGAGCTTCAGCAAGAATTCAGAGTCAGAACTCAGTGAGGAGTGGCTGTCTGTGGGTGACAGCAGAGGAACAGCACTTTTCCACACCAACCAGCCCAGGTGATGCTATCCTGCCCCTCCTTTTGAGAAATTAAGACTTTTTTGAAGGTGTGGCCCTGCAAACAGGTGTGGGTTCATTCACTGAAAAATTGAAGGGGTTGCAGTTTATGTCAACCAAACAATGAAGAATCAGAGTGAGGTCACTCCTGTAGCAAAGAGGGAAAAACACTTTGAAGGACAGGACAAGGCCTTTGCTCTCATTCTTGGTGAAAAATGTGGATAACTCAAATAAAAATAAAGATTTTATTTATACCGTTATAAAGCCTGTGAGAAACTGCATCCAGACCTCCCTTCACTCCCAGGCTATTCCTTTGCTTGCTGAGTGAGACCCAAATTAGGAAAAATTTCTTCACCAAAAGGGTTGTCAAGCATTGGAATGGACACCCCAGGGAAGTGGTGGAGCTGCCATCCCTGGTTTTAAAAACAAAAATTGAGTGGATGTGGCATTTGAGGACATGGATAACGTGGTGAATCCATGGATTCATGGCTGGGTTTGGTAAGCCTGGTTTAATCCCTTTCCTCCTTCAAATCCAGCCTAAAACTCTTTCCATGATCTCTGCTAACATCTGCAAAAAACCACTTTTTCCCCTTTTCCTCTGTGAAACTCTCAGGGATTTTAAATCCAGGGCACTCTGAGGCAGCAGCACCCACCAGATCTGTTTTCCTCCTGGACAAATCCCTGTCCAAGCAGGCTGGAAACAGCACCCAACAGTGACCCAGACACTGCTCTGTCCCAGCAGGACAACATGGAGCTGTCACAGCCTAAGAAGAGTGAAAGATATTTTGATACCAGCTCAGAGCCAGAGTGCAAATGCCAGAGGCTTTGTTTTTTTGTGTCTGGGTTTGTGGAGTTTATTTTTAAATTCCTTTCCTTTTTCTTCTTTTCCCCTCTGCTATCAGACTCCGTTTCCTATTTTTCTCTTCATGCTTCCTTCAGTTTTAATTCGAACCATCTCCTTTGGAATTTTTGCCCCTTTCCACCACAACTTGCTTTTAAATAAGATGCTGAAGTTTTGCACCTCTGTGTCAGAGTTTAATTCCAACCTCAGGCCTCACAATCCTAACCCTTGGTTTAAAGATGAAGGTTTTTCCAGAGTTAAGGCAGCAGTTTATTCACAGCTTGTATTTCCAGGATAAGGATTGGGGAAAACAGCTCTCTGCAGGATGGAAAACCCAGGCTGACACTCCAGGAGGATTGTCCAAGAGGTAATTTAGGGAAACACCAAAGTATTTTCTCCTTTTTCTCTCCAGCAATCCTGCCCAGACCAGGATTGGGTACAAATTGACAACGTTGCCCATTTTCATCCAGAAAGGAGAAGGAGAAAGAAGAAAGAGAAATTGGGGTCCTTGTGTAACTTTTGGTTGATGTCCCACCTCAGAAAATACTTAAAACAGCTTTAAAAGGAAAAAAAAAATATTTTTCTCTTTCTTCATCCCCTCCTTTATCTGTGATAGGACAAACTGGACAACAGGAAAGGAAAATGACTTCCTGACTTGTCATAGAGACTGTGATGGAAATTCTGGAAATGCTCTGGAGGGAGAACTGGGAATGTCAATTCTGGAAGTAAAAGAAGTAACAAAGGTTAGGAGAAGGATGGCAAGTGTTGGTGACCCCAAGATTTCCTGCTCACTTCAATCCTAACCTTAAATATGTGGTTGTTAGTGAAAACGAGAAGAGAAGAGAAGAGAAGAGAAGAGAAGAGAAGANAGAAGAGAAGAGAAGAGAAGAGAAAAGAGAAGAGAAGAGAAGAGGAGAGGAGAGGAGAGGAGAGGAGAGGAGAGGAGAGGAGAGAGGAGAGAGAAAAGAGAAAAGAGATCTCATCAATCCATACAAATATTTCCAAGGTGGGTATCAATAAGATGGTGCCAGACTTTTTCCAGAGGTGCCCAACAACTGGACAAGAAGCAATGGCCATAAACTAAAACACAAAAAGTTCCACCTCAGCCTGAGGAAGAACTTCTTTCATGGAGGGTGGCTGGATGATTTCCAGAGGTCCCTTCCAACTCTAAATCTGTGATTCTGTAGGACCTGTTGCTTTCCCCTTTATCTTGAGGCATTATCTGCTCTTTCCTGAGAACCCAAGGACGCTGGGGTTTGTTCTCACAGTGCTGCACTGAAAAAAACGCTTTTACAGAGGGAAAATCAGGACCCAGAGAGGTGCTTGGTTACACCGAGTGTCTTTCAGAGAGTTAAAAAGTGGAACCAGGTCTACAAACCCCAGATCATTTGAGATGCATTCAAGTTGATTTTAAATTCATTAACTCGAGTATCAGTGTATTAACCGAGCCAGGATGGAATGGAGCACGAGCTAATTTATCCTTCTGGTGGGATTTTGCAGCTCCTGTTCGCTTTGTGCTGCATGGCTGGGTTTGAGTTGGCTCTGATATCTTTGTGACAGAGCTGCAGCTTTTATTCATTGCTCCATCCAGGGCTTGGTGCCTCTTCCAGCAAATCCCAGAGTTATTAAGGTTGGAAAAGGCCTCCAGGATCACCGAGTCCAACCTGTGACCGATCCCCACCTTGTCACCCAGACCAGAGCACCCAGTGCCACATCCAGTCATTCCTTGGACACCTCCAGGGGTGGGGACCCCACCACCTCCCTGGGCAGCCTTTTCCAAGTCTTGACAACCCTTTCCATGCAGAAATTCTTCCTGGACCTCCACTGGTGCAACTGGAGGCTGTTTTCTCTTGTCCCATCCTTTGTCCTCTGGGAGAAGAGATCGACCCCCACCTGGCTTCACCCTCCTGTCAGGTGTTTGTAAAGAGCAAAAAGGTCTCCCCTGAGCCTCCTTTTCTCCAGGTTAAACCTCCTCAGCCCCCTCAGCTGCTTCTCATGGGTCTCACTCTCTAGAACCTTCACCAGCTTTGTTGCCCTTCTCTGGACACACCCCAACACCTCAACAACTTCCTTGAAATGAGGGGCCCAGAACTGGACACAGAACTCGAGGTGCAGCATTTGTGCTGGGGCTGGGATGGAGTTCATTTTTTCCCAGAGCTCATCTGCTCAGCAATAAAAACCAGGATAAAAAGGAGGAGGAAAGTTGATGTTCATTTTTTGCTGTGTTTGTCATCTGGCGCAACCACCACAAATACGGAAACCCCACTTCCCAGATTTGTTATTGAATAAGGATGAGGGATTCTTCCCAACTGAAAACACTGAATGCACCTCAGAGGGCACATGAATCCAGAACAGGAAAATAATCTGAGATCCAGAAGTGGGTGATGTCATAGAAGTAATTAATTACAAGTGTGTGTTCAAAATATGTAGACAAGGCCACAATTTTGAAAAGATCGGTGTTAAATCAAGGTGAGCCCATCCTGAATTCCCACTCAGGGACACTGATTGGATCTGAACCCTGCCAAAGTCAGTGGGAATCTCCCCAGAGAGGTTTGGACTCCGTTCATTCAAAACTTTGCAGAAGAACTAAACTTAGAGCAAGTCTTTTCCAGGAAGGAAGGAAAATGTTGAGTCCTTTGTCCAGCCTAGGGTCTGAGATTTCAGATTTAGCAAGAATTATTGTTTTGTTCTCCTTAGGCCCTCCGAGAGTTGTCTCAGAATACAGAGAGTCAGAGAATCCTTAGGTTTGGAAAAAACCTCCAAGCTCAGGTCCAGCTTTCAACCAAACACCACCATTCCCACCCAAACATATCCCCAGGTGCCACATCTACTCCTTTTTTGAGCATTTCCAGGGATTGTGACTCCACCCCCTCCCTGGGGATACAAATATCCATATATCTGTATAATTTATACACATAACCACGCACGTAATGTCTGATTTTACAGCCACAAACCATTTCTTTTTATCCCAGTTTTTGGAGAGGTTTAGGTCATTGCATCTCAATGAAATCAAACAATAGGGAAAGCATCATCTCCCCGTGGAAGCTGCTCAAACACCTTATTATTTTGTCTGTCATACGAGCAGAAATGTGCATTTTGAGCTTGTGTGCATCTGTTTTGCCTCTTTTTAAGCCCCGTTTTCCATCTCAAAGAAAACTCATCACAATTCCAGTCTGGTCATCAAGAGAGACGTGCCAGTGGAAATGAGAGGAGGATTTTCCTGTACACAGCAAAATGTGTTCCCACCCCCAAGGTTGTTTTGACTTTATTCCTCCAAGCCCCAGGACACGCAGTGGATGTGTAAATATTTACATTTCATAAATCAGGCGGGGAAAGCCGCTTTAAACGCCGTCTTCACGCAAAGTGCATCTTCTTATCAAGTCAAAACGTGTCATGCAATGGCTCTAATGTGCCTCAGGTGCACTTTTAAAATGTGTGTATCTGCTTTCATCCCGTGCTCTCGTTATTTATTACATGTAGCGGTCGCAGTTCTGTCCCAGCCATGGGTGCCTGATGTGTTTTGATATAATTTATAAGCAGCTAATAAAACTCAAATGTTTATAGAGGCTGCCTGGGAGGAATCTGGGGTCTAACAACTCCTCTCAGTCAGCTGGTCGGCGGGAGAAGACAAACAGTGCTCTGTGATGAGTCATTAAGAGGCAATTTTGCAGAGATGTGGCTTGATTATATAAGCACAAATAATTCCAGCTGTATTTCCAGCCTTTCTGCTCAGGCCGACGGAGAGAGCAGCAAGAAAGAGCAGCTATTTCCATATCATAGGAGCAAAGTGAGCAGTTCCTCACTGCACAGGGTCCTTCATCTTCTCAGATTCGGATTTTCACTCAAAACTCATCCCTTGGAGCCCAAGTGTTCCCTAAAACACCCCTTAAACTGTTGGCAGAAGAGGCTCTGGTCTTCTCAAGAAGGAAAACCAGAAAATAGAAATGGAGAGCTTTGTGCTGTGTGGATTGTCTGGATAATAGGAAAAATTAGGTTGAATGCTAGGAAAAATTTCTTCACTGGAAGAGTGGTCAAGCATTGGAACAGGAAAGTGCTGAAGTCGTCATCCCTGGAATTTGAGTAGAAATGACATTTCACAGTGTGCTTTAGTGGGCATGGATGATCTTGGGGGTCTTTTCCAAATGTAATGAAGAATTTTATGATCCTGGCTTTGTTGCTGGTCTGGCATTGGCAGCTGCTCAGTCCCACCAGGCTGGAGATGGACTCCAAGTGACCAAACTTCCCACCTTAGCACGTCCATGCTGTGGGTGCAGAGCTGATGCCACCAAAATCCTTGAAACACATTTCTCAGGGCCTGAGGTGATTTTATCCACTTTTTTAGGCTCACCTGGATGACCTGCGAGCTGTTTCATGCTGATCTTTAATCCCAGAGGCAGGAGTAGATGGAGGCAGGCAGGGACGTTTGCCAGGGTGGTTGTTGAAGTTTCCTGGTCTCATGGACTGGGAAGAGGAATTTTTTCTTCTTCCCCAAGATGCTCAGATTTCCTTATCAAGGTAGCACAAGCCAGGGGCTGATTTGATTCTTTTCCCCCCTCAAGACAGAACAAACATTTAATTGTAGAGGGATTTCATCCAACAGGAATTTCTCCCATCGTCCTGAGCTTTTCACTCGCCACCAGTTTTGTTCTTCTCTCCCTCTGGCTTTTAGTTGCCCAGAGAGGAAAAGACTCACCCTTCACTGCTCAGACATGAAGAGTTTGGCAGAGGGGCTCTGCAAAAAACACTCCTGGACCAGTTGTTGTTGGGAATTAGCTGAGCTTGGAGTAAACAAACAGCCTGGATTCTTCAGAGTGATGGAAAGAGCAACATGAACATGCCTGTTTCTGTCCCTCTGGGCAATAAATGAACATCTCTGCTTCTCCACATGTTGAAGCCACTGCAGAAGCCTTGATTGATGTCACTCCATCACCTCCTGGATGTGGTGGTTTGGGAACAGAGAATGGGTCAAGCTTTGACAGCTCCTTGAATGCCCAGGTTGATTTCAGGCAGTAGCCACACACTGCCATGTGTGCATCCATGAAAACAGAAGGAAAACAGCAAACGTGTTTTGATTGCTGAATAACTCAGTGGGACGTGCCTTCAAATATGGAACCAAATTATTTTGTTCTGCATTCAGGCTTCAAGCTGAGAGAAACAAAAAAAAAAACAACACCTCTTTCATTCTAATCTGGCTTTTTTAAGTGTATTGAAATGGAAGATTAAAGCCTGAACTTTCCCTTCCCTCTCTTTCACACTGTGAAGGAAACTGCTCCTGACACATCCCGTGGCTTCTGCTGATCACTGATGAATGGTTCTCAGGCCATCCATTAATTTCAATTCTTTCAGGTTGTAACCTGCATCAGAGGGGCCAAATGATAATGAACATGCATTAAAGTGACTCGTAATGCCAGCATTCAATTAATTATAAACAGATTTTAAAAGGTATTTGGCCTTTCTGATGCCACTGTCATAGAAGCTGCCACTCAGTGCCAGAGAAAGGCCAGAAGGGCAGGGAAGACACCAGGAATTGGTGTCACATTTTCTCCTGTCACAGCCTTGGTTCAGGGAATAGGATTAAACCTAAAGGAAAGAAAGAGGAATACAGATAATTTGTCCTTTTTTTTGGGTTCTCCAGTTCAAAAAAGTCACTGGGTCAGACCAGAAGGTTGGGAAAGCTGGATATACAAAGATTTACAAGGGGGAGCTGGGAGAAGAAGATGTGTCCAAACTCAAGGTGAAGGAAAAATCTTTTCTTGCATGAAACTCCCTAAGGGGAGGATCTAGAGAAGATGGATCCCAGCTCTTGGAGATACTAAAATTTCGACTGGAAATTGGGTGACCTGAACTACTTGGCCCTGCTTGGAACTGGTTTTTGGACTGGTTACCTCAAAAGGGGATTTCTAACCTAAAGTATTCCGAAGTTTTATGTAAAGGGTTCCATCTGAATTGGGTCACCAAAATCTTCCTCCAGAGCCAGTGGGTGTGGAATTTAGGGTATAAAATCCAGTGAATATTCCTCTGTTTTTTGGAACTTCAAACATTTACCTCAAACAGAAGATGAAAGGCTCCAGAGTAGACACCAAATGTTACCAAAAAAAATAATAATTGTCCTTTTTTCTGTTTCTTCAGTCTCCCTACTTTCACTCTACTATCCTTCACTTTCCTAGGGATTTCTCAGCAACCTCTGTCTCCTTTTTCTGTCCCACACTCCTTTAAACTTTAAAGATTTTAACAGCAGCTAAAGTCTCCCTGTCCTGGTGTTAACACGTGTTTTGGGTTTGGCTGTCCCAGGACATGCACTCCTGAAGATTACAAATTACTTTGTGCTGTTCCTGCAGTCTCCTGGAATGATTTCACCACAGAAAGAGCTGGAACAGTTCATGTAAAAACATTTATTATCCATTTACCAGTGTCACTCTGCTCCTGACACGGCTCTTTCTTCATCCTTATGGATGGAGAAAACGTGTTCAGAAGGGAATAAAAACTCTTCTCTGGAACTCCAACCAGGATGTGAGGAGGAAAAAATGCCTTAAATATGATTTTTATCTGTCTAATCTCAGCCAGACCTGGTGTGTTCTCCCAACCAGTCATTTCAATCCATGAAGACATAACAGAAGAACATTGACCTCATTTTCTCTATGGTTGAATATCTTGATATTTTTATTTAGCTTTACGAGATAAGAAAGTGGCATTAATTCAATTCTTCCTGCTGAGAAACTGAGGCACAGGAGAAGACTGGGATTCATCTGCATAAATTTGGGTGTCTGTAACTTAATCATCTTAATTTAATTATCTTCATTCTCATTACAATTAAAGACAATCCAATCAACAAACTGGATGGGGTTTAGGGTGTGAATCACCTGACAAAGTGCACGTCTGGTTTAGGATGATTTAAGTCATAGGATGGGTTGGGTTGGATTGGAAAAACCTTCAAGATCATCCAGTTCTCTACAGTCTGAGTGGGATTCAGTTGCTTTGGCACTGAATTTGTTGAAACTTTAGTCAATCAATTTACACCCTGCTGGTCAACAGCCAAGAGGAGCCCAATTCCCTCCTCCAGCTCCTGCAGGACACTTTGAGACACCTAAAACAGCACCAGGAACCAAAGATCAGGCCAACGAGGTGACCCCACACATCATTTCTGCAATGAGGGTGGAGAGGCCTGGGAGATCAGCACAAATCATGGAATTACAGAATTGCAAAGGTTGGAAAAGAGCTCTAAGTTCATCCAGTCCAACACCACTGAACCCTGTCCTCACCCCCACCTTTTCTGAACACTTCCAGGGATGGTGACTCCACCACTTCTCTTCCAATGCTTGACGATGATGTCATTAAAAATTCCCAGATTTTAGTGCCCTGAATAACTTTCCCAAGGTTAACTCTGGTGCTTAAAGGTGCTGAAATCCCATCATCCAGCACTGAGGGTGAAGTGCTGTTCACTGTGCCCTGTGAAACTTGATGGGCCTCTGGAAAGAGAGGAAAACAGCTGGATAAGGAATTGCCCATCCTTAAGTCACTCATTGTTGTATTGTTGGATATGAAAGAAATACGTAGATTTTTTTAGTAGTAGGTTAGTGACTATGAGGTAGGATTAGGAAAAGGAGTTTATTTTTTAAAATTTTTTTATATTTATATTTTTTTAAGATAATTGTGGATTGGTTAATGATGTTACTACTTTTATAATTTTACAGGGTAAAGGTATAGTTTATTATCTTTCTCCGCCTTAGGGGAAAGGAATGAAAAACAATTTAGAAGTTTAAAACAATTTTGGTTGGTGACAAAAATAAGGACTACGTTTATAGAAAAGGTATGAGAACTTTTTCTACAGAAGTAAAAACATGGAACACTGCAAAAATCAGGGCGACAATTCATTAATGTAATGGCTTGAGGAAGAGCTTTGAAAAANGATGGTGACTCCACCACTTCTCTTCCAATGCTTGACGATGATGTCATTAAAAATTCCCAGATTTTAGTGCCCTGAATAACTTTCCCAAGGTTAACTCTGGTGCTTAAAGGTGCTGAAATCCCATCATCCAGCACTGAGGGTGAAGTGCTGTTCACTGTGCCCTGTGAAACTTGATGGGCCTCTGGAAAGAGAGGAAAACAGCTGGATAAGGAATTGCCCATCCTTAAGTCACTCATTGTTGTATTGTTAGATATGAAAGAAATACGTAGATTTTTTAGTAGTAGGTTAGGGACTATTAGGTAGGATTAGGAAAAAGAGGGGTTTTTTTAATTTTTTTATATTTATATTTTTTAAGATAATTGTGGATTGGTTAATGATGTTACTACTTTTATAATTTTACAGGGTAAAGGTATAGTTTATTATCTTTCTCCGCCTTAGGGGAAAGGAATGAAAAACAATTTAGAAGTTTAAAACAATTTTGGTTGGTGACAAAAATAAGGACTACGTTTATAGAAAAGGTATGAGAACTTTTTCTACAGAAGTAAAAACATGGAACACTGCAAAAATCAGGGCGACAATTCATTAATGTAATGGCTTGAGGAAGAGCTTTGAAAAAGGAGGAAAGGAGGTTCAGGGGAGACCTTATCACTCTACAACCACTAAAAGGGGGATAAGTGAGGTGAGGGTTGGTCTCTTCTCCCAGGAAACAATAGAACAAGGGGAAAGGGCCTCAAGCTGCGACCAGAGCAAGTCGAGCTTAAATATTAAGAAAAATTTCTTCACTGAGAGAATGGTTGAGCATTGGGATGGATTTCCCAGGGAAATGGTGGAGTTATCCCTCAAGTGGTTAAAAATGAGTCGACACTCCACTTGGGGATGTGATTTGGTGGATGGGGTGGTATTCAGTCAAAAATCGGACTCGATGATCTTGAAGGTGTTTTCCAGCCTGCAGGATTCCATGCAAACAGAGCTGCTCCAAAGCCTCCAGCTCCCTGGCAGGCTGTCACTCCATGTGTGGCTGTCTGGGCTGCGAGCACGAGGCGTTGGATGTCTGTTTATTTGTATTATTTATTAAGCAAATGATTTCTGTGCCTGGCATCTGGAAAAGCGCCATAAATAAAACACAGCAGAGTCTTAAATTTTACAGCCGTTCCCAGGCAAACGTCCCTCAGCCCTCCCTGCACTGTCACAACAAACCTCTGTAAATAACGTCCCCAGCCTGCTGTCAGTGCCAAAAGACATTGCAGAGCAAATCCAGCCTCCTGCCATCTTCTGGAGGAGAATTGGCAGGAGCTACTGGCACCAAAAACTCAGCTCTGCACCTGCAGGAGAAACTTCTTAATGAGGAGAGTGGAGTGCAGGAAGAGCAGATCCTCTCGTATTTGGGGGTTGCCACATGAACCTCTAAAGACAATTCCATCTATCTCCAGCTGCCTTCCAAATGGCTTTGAGTGAGGCACTGAAAGGGAATTTTTTTTGAAGAGGGGTGTTTTCCTAATCTGTCATGACCTGCAGTGGAGACAAAATATAAATCCACACGTTGGGTCAGACTGGGTTCCAGGTTCAGCCTGAAGTCCAGACTCTGCACCAGCATTGAACAATCAGAGCCCAGGTGTTCTCCAGAAAGGAGAGAGCTTGAATGTTCTTCACTCCTACAAAATGAACTCTAGGTCATCCATATGGTCTGGACAGCACAAGGGGAGCCAGGAAAGCTGCAGTTTATCCCAAAACACATTTTTGGAAGAAGTGGTCAAGTGATGTTCCCAGAATCTTGGGGTATTATACATTTGGAATGATGCATTTCTGGGTTCTTTGGTTGGATTTTATGCCTTGATAAGCTCACACTGTCCCAGACAATTCCAAGGGATGAGATATGAAGGAAATTTCTACAGGATTACCCTGTTCCAGAAAAATGGATTTATCATAACACCAGTTCTGTGTCAGGGGAGACCAGAGCTGGTAATTTTTAACAGAAGAACCCAGAGGTGATCTCTGAGCTTTTTATGCTGGGGTCTCATCATCCCCCTGCCATGGCAGACCCAAAAGGAGATCTTGGCTGGAGTTCTGAATCTGGTGATTCCAGGTTTGTGGAACAGGGAATCTGAGCCAGAATTGGGGCATTTCAATCTCAGAATCATAGAACAGTTTGGGTTGGAAGGGTTTGAAAATTCATCTTGCTCCAACCCCCAAGGCAAGGGCAGGGACACCTTCCACTATCCCAGGTTGCTCCAAGCCCCATCCAACCTGGCCTTGGACACTTCCAGGGATGGGGCAGCCACAGCTTCTCTGAGAAACCTGTGCCAGGGCCCAATAAATCCCAACAATCCAGGACAAGGGGGAATTATTTCAAATTGAGAAAGCACCTTTAGGTTAGATATTAAGAAATAATTCTTTATTAGGAAAAAATCCTTTGCTGTGAGGGTGGTGAGGCCCTGGAACAAGTTGTCCAGAGAAGCTGTGGATCTGGAATTCAGATTGTGGAACCTGATCTAGTGGAAAGTTGGGGTTGGAATTAAATGATCTTCAAGGCCCCTTCCAACCCAAACCATTCCATGATTCTGTGACTCTGTGACATTCGCTCTTGTCCTTCTCATGGTCCCACCTTCTCCAAAACTGGGATTGCTGTGGCTCATCCCCTTCCCACTGCCCATCCTCTCCTTCCAGCCAGGCCCCCAGGGAGGCACAGCTCATCCCTGAGCTCGTTATGTTCAGGTGGAGCTCAATAATTAACGACCCTCGCAGGAACCAGGGCTGCAGTCGGACTGAGCCTTCCAGTCCGTGCAGGAGGAGCAGGGCTTGAAGTAAAAGGACTTGTAATTAATGTCCTCTACGATATGCAAATGAGATTTCCTTGCCTTTAGATCAAAGGCAGCTAAATTAGTCAGACAAAAAAAGGGAAGAAGAACAGGAGACAATATTTAAATTAGAGAACTGAGGGAGGACGGTGCTTTTATTCCACCGTAATTTAGATTACAAATCTGCTCTCTCCTGGACCAGAGAGAATTTCTGTCTGCTCAGTTGCCTCATTTATTTTTGGCTCAAAGGAAGAAGTTATTTTGTTCAAATTTTCTTTTCTTTTCCTCTACGACTCAGAAAACCTGGAACAGAAACAGCTCTGGGAAGGAAAGAGCCAGGAAAGTAAAGCAAGACAACACAGCAGCAATCAGTGAGGTGATCACTGCAAGCAAACAGGAGCTCCTGGGAGTCTCCCAATTAGGTGGTTTGGGGAAAATTTTGGGGCAGAGACAATAAAAAACAGAGCATTTTGCAACTTGAATAAATTTTCTTTGCTCCTTACAGGAGGATGGAGAATGGGGTGGGTGATTCCCTGAGTAGGAAAGGAAAAGGGTGGATGTGTATTAGAGACACTGGAAAGGGAGAGGGTGTTTAGAGACACTCACAGGGATAAAAAAAGGCAGGAAATGGAAAGACCAGGATGTGATGAACACACAGAGGGGTCCTTAAAGAACAAAACTGGTCCTTTCTGGCTTCATTGCGTTACCTCATCTCTGATTTCATCCTCCATGGCTTCAGAAGCCTCTCTGGCAGCTTCAGGGTTAATCCTCCCCTCACACTCAACTGCAGAACACTGGAGAACCACAGAACTGCAAATCCATCTTGCATTCACCAATTTTTTCCCATCCATTGAGTTCCAGCATTACCCTGTGCTAAGACCTGCAAAAACCTCAGGCAAGTAGGTGTGGATGCTCCAGTCCATTGGGATGGCTTTCATCTGGTCAGATGCTGAAAGATTCCTCCAAATAAATGGCTGGAGGTGAGTTATTTTAAGGAAATTGAGAGAATTTGGCATTTTTAGGAAGTTGGGCACCTCATCTTAATAAGCCTATCTGGACTTGGGAAGATGAATCTAAAATTATTTATAAACTCTGAGTGGGCAGGTGATTTTAACTTGCTGCAGTCTGTCTCTAATGCACGATGTGGGATGACAGAAACAGGGAATCAGAGGATCATTTGGGTCAGAAAAGACTTCAAAGGTCATCAGGTCCAACCTTGAATCCAGCACTGCCAAGGCCACCGTGAAACAATGTCCCCAAGTGTCACATCTACACATCTTTAAACACCTCCAGGGATGGTGACTCCACCACATCCATGGGCAGCCTCTGCCAGGGCTGGGCCAGCTTTTCAGTGAAGGATTGCTCCAAATGTCCAATCTAAACCTCTCCTGATGGAACTTGAGGCCATTCCCCTCATCCTGTCCTTTGTCACCTGGGAGAAGAGACCAACCCCCACCTGGCTGCCCCCTCCTGTCAGGGAGTTGTGCAGAGCCAGAAGGTCCCTCCTGAGCCTCCTTTTCTCCAGGCTGAGCCCCTTTCCCAGCTCCCTCAGCTGCTCCAGGTTCTCCAGACCCTTCCCCAGCTCTGTTTCCTTCTCTGGACATTCTCCAGCCCCTCAATGTCTTCCCTGCCATGAGGATTCCCCATCCCACACTTGGGTGTTGTGTCCCACTGTCACACTTCACCTCCTGGTTTCTCCCTCTGGTTTTGTAATATCAATCCACAAGTTTCTCTTAGGAGATTTTTCCCCATTCTTTGGCACTCTCTGGGTGATGTCCCTGTTCAGAGAGCTCAGTTTCCCTTCCAGCCAGGAGACAGGACAGGCTGAGGCTGAGGAGGGCTAGGGTTGAATAGAATTGCCTTTATCGAGCTAACCTGATGTTTGATCTTTCTCAAATCACTTGCTCTCTCCATAATTCAGTTTTTCTTCCCCATCTCCCCCTGGAGTTGGTGTTGAAGTCATAACTCTTTCAAGGGAGGAAATCAGCTCCTTTTATTTTCCTTTTTAATTCCATACCTGCCTTTCTCCAGGGCCAATTTATTCGGTGTTTTTTCCGAGCCTTTCCCTCCGCACTGTGCCTGCCTTGCCCACTAGATGTCATGAAACGCTGAGCTCTCAGAGCTGTGGGCGATGGGGACTTTTTAGCTGCTTCGTAGCAAATTGCTGGAGTTCCTCCCTGGCCATCTGCTTTTTTGGAGGGAGCCCACTCAGCTGGGAGCTGTGAGCAAAAGCATCAGCTGCCGCCAGCGCCGTCCTATTTTCGGCTCCGAGGAATCACGACTGTTGGCTCGGCTGCCAGGAACAGCAGCTCCTGGCATTTGCTGGGGCTTGGTGAGCACAGGAGAAAACCCACAGGGAGAAGGGTTTGGCTTCAGCTGACCCATGGTCTGGCATGGGCAGCTCTGCAGATCTTCTAAGTCTTCCTGTCTGCTGCAGGGATAAATTTCCTCTCTTTGTTTCCGAGCTGCTTGGAGGAGAAGTTGGGCTGGGGGAAGTTGGGCTTGGGAATGGTGGAGATACTTTCCTGGAAAGGCACTTGGAGAGGAGGAATATGAAGTTTACTGGCTGGAGATGTGACTCATCAAGAGATGCAGGCTCTCCACAGCTTCATATGTAAAAGTCTTCAAGGTCTAAGCATTCCTTAATAGATTTTGGAAGCTTTCCTTATTTTTTAGAACTTTCCTTTTTTTTTAAAGAATTTTCCCTTCATTTTTCAGAGCTTCCCTTTCATTTTTCTTTCATTCTTCATGTGACTAGCTACCCTTTATCTCTTCTATTTTAAAGAACTCTCTTCTCTTAGGACTGGCCTGCAGTCAGCAGGATTCAAGTGAGGGTAGGATATTTTTTATTAGTTGCTTAACTGGAGAAAAGTGATGGTTCATGGAAGTGGCTGCTTATTTCCAAATGTTTTATTTCTTTCCCCTGTGAAGGAAAAGAGAGGATTTCAGCTCAGAGGTTTACAAGATGGAATTAAGTTGCTCCCAACAGAGGAGACATTTGCTAAGCCAGTTTTGTGAAGATTTAGATATCACCCCACTAATTTCAGGAACAGATTGCTGAGGGACATCCTGTCACCACAACAGGACACGTTCGTCCCTCTCCCTCACACCCAACACTGCTCCAGGTGACCTTGTTCACATGGAAAAGGTTGGGAAGATCCTCTTTGCTCCTGAAGCTCCATGTGAAGGTGCCACGTGAGCCAGAAACCCGAGCACATCTTCTCAGAGACTCGTGTTAACAGTTCAGCAAATGCAGGATTTTTCTGAGCCAACAGCTTGTCAGGCTGGAAGAAAACTTCCACTTTTCCATCATTGCATGCAAAACTCTCAGGATGTTTTGCAAAGATCCTGCCAGTCTCTCCCTGTTGGTGCTCTGGCCTAGTTTGTGAGTTTGATCAGGCCAGACAAGCCCCAGGAGGTGCCAGGGATGTGAATCCCTGGTTTGAGGGTGAAAAGGAGGGTGAGACTTTGTCCATATGGACTAAATCTCTTTTAAGGCCCTTCAGTTCTGGGATTATGAACAGATTCCAGCTGGTTTTATTTGGTCTTCTAGACCTGGGCTTGCAGCTGTGGAGATTCAGCAGCAGAGGAAGTGCAGAGAGAAGAACAGAAGATGGAAACAAAGATGATGAAGGGACCGGAACATCTTTGTTATGAGGTCAGGCTGAGAGAGTTGGACGTGCTCAGCCTCAAATCGAGTGGCTGAGAGGGAACCTCATCAATGTCCAGCAATATCTGCAAGGAGGGGTCAGAGGGTGGACCAGGCTCTGCTCCATGGGGCCCAGCAATAGGAGGAGAAGAAGAAGCAGGAACTGATGCCCAGGAAGTCCCACCTTGGTGTGAGGAAGAATTTCTTTCTTTATTGTGCAGGTGAACAGAGCCTGGAACAGAGACCAGAGAGGCTGTGGAGTCTCCCTCACTGGGAATATTCCAGACCCCTCTGGACACAATCCTGTGCCCTGTGCTCTGGGATGGCCCTGGGTGAGCAGGGAGGTGACACCAGATTGACCCCACTGTGGTCCCTTCCAGCCTGATCCATTCTGTGATTCTCTGAGAGCAACACCCATTCTGGGGCAGACAGTGGCTGCTGGCAGAAGAAAGGCTCCAAGCCTTTTGCTGGATTCTGGGGAAGTCACAGCAAAGCCCCAGTGCTTGACAGGTGAGCAAAACCTTGAGCAAACCTGTGGAAGGTCAGAAAGAGTCTGAGCTTCGTGAGGAAACGCCTGAAACTCCTGTTCCCCTACCTGAGAGTAGCCTGAGAGCTCCTGACTTGCCCTGCCCAGAGAAGCTGTGGCTTCCCCACCCCTGGAAATGTCCAAGGTCAGGTTGGATGAGACTTGGAGCAACCTGGGATAGTGGAAGGTGTCCCTGCCCATGGCAGGGGCTGGGATGAAATGATCTTTCAGATCCTTCCAACCCAAATTATTCCATGATTCTGTGATTCCTGCAGAGTGACAAAACCACCAGGAAGCCAGAGCTGGGCAGCAGAACCCCAGTGGCTGCAATTATTTGGGGTGACATCTGCGGGCAGCGTGGATGAACCACTTGCCCCAAAAGCAGCAGCTTTTGCCCCCAAAAACGGCAAACCCGTTTGCCCCAAAATCTCTGCAAGTCCCGCCTGTCCTGCATCCATCCCTGAGCTCCCTGCTGCCATCCTCATCCTCCCCGAGCCGATTTTCCCTGGATTTGCCTGCTTTGGAGCCAGGAGAGGGCAGCAATGCTCATGGACAGACACAGAGTCCCGCTGCTGTCCCTGCTCCTCTCCTGGTGTGGGGAGAGTCCTCTCCTGGTGTCCCCGCTCCTCTCCGGGTGTCTGGCAGCGACATCCCAGCGTCCTGGCCACGTTCGGATGGGCAGCGCTGTACAGAGGTGCCTTTGGGCACTTCTAGCTCAGGTAAATCCACGTACAAATCTTTTATTATTATTATTGCAAAGGGAAATTTCTTCTCCGCAGCTTGGTTTGCACAGGGCTGTGATTTAAAGCCCTCTCCATCATCCCAAGCTGTGGCCATGAAGCCTCTCCCTTTCTTCTCATGCAGATAAGACTCTGGATATTTTTAAGCGAGTGGTTTTGACTTAATTGCATTTTTTGATGAACACTTAAAGCCCTCCATGGCTTAGAAAATAAAGGAAATAAAGCCTTTTCTCCCCTCAGCCTCGAGTAATAAATGAAAAAAAAATAAGAGATTTCTGAAATAAAGAGTTTCCCTTAGTAAGCATTGATCAGAGTCACAGATCTCTGCCAAGCAGTGGGAGCCTCCACTGAATATGGACATGTCCAAAGGGCTCCATCTTGATATAAGAAAAAATTTATTTTTTTTTTACTACCAGAACAATCAAACACTGGAACAACCTTACCAGGGATGATGTGGAGTCCCCAGTCCTGAAGGTTTTCAAGTCCCATCCCTGGAAGCATCCAAGGCCTGGTTGGATGAGGCTTGGAGCAACCTGGCCCAGTGTGGAACCAGATGAGCTTTAAGGTCCTTTCCAACCCAAACCATTCTATGAATCCATGAAGATGGAATTGGATGAAGTGTCAACCAATCTCATCAAGGATCCCTTCTCACGTGGGAGATGAGAGTTTGGTTTCTTCTGCTTAAAGATCCCACTTGCTGGACGTGGGATGGGGACACAAAATCCTGGAGATGTCCCCCTGGGTGGGTGACCTTTAGTGAAGGAGCTCTCCCCAAGGTGCCTGACCTTGAAGTGAGGCTCTGCCCTTGCTCTTACCAGGTGGTGGCTGCCCCAATCCTCCAAAATCCCCTTCTGAGTCTATGATTCATCTGCCAGGATGAGCAAAAAAGACTTTCCTGCCCCTTCTCCTTCCCCAAGCCAGGATGAGCCAAAGCATCGTTTGTTTTAATGATGGAGCAAGAGAGATCCACGGGCATAAAACCTGAGCTGTGGAGCTGTGCCAATCCAAAGGCAGGAAAGGTGAGAGGGAAATGGCAAATGCCTCATTGATTTCCAAGCTGCTACACGATCCTGCCTGGGAGTCTGTGAAGCTGCTAAAAAAAAAAAAAAAAAAAAAAAAAAAAGAAATAAAAAAGCCTTAAGAGGACACGGCGTTGATGGGGAGTTGGCAGCTCCCTTTGTGCCGGCTGTTTGTTCTCATGCAAAGGCATCCAAACGCGGAATGTTTACCCAGTGGAAACCCCTTGGCATTGTGATTCCCACGCTGAGCCTCACACAGCTCGTTCCTCACCAGCTGGAGAGCAAAACACCTTTTTTACTCACCCACACCCAGCTGCTAGCGGGCCTGAAGGAGCTCGAGGAGCAGGGGCTGACCAGGATCCCTTTTGAGCCAACACAGACGCCCCTGACTCGCCCTCCTGCCCTTTTTTCTCCATTTCTGCCTTTAAATTTATAAAAGACACGAGGTACATTGCTTTAGTGGCAGGTTGATACTCAGTTCCCCAGAGTTTGATTCCCTTCTCTGCTGCTGATGTCTCCCAGGGCAAAGGGTCACTGCCATTAAGGCCACATCCCTGCGATGGGCAGAGGTGACACAGGGTGACATCAAAAGCACCGAGGCTGTGAATTTGTAGTGCCAAAACCTCCTCTGTCTCTCCAACATGGCCCATTAGCCAGGGCTCAAGACTAACGACTTTCCATCAGCCAGGGATGTGGGCAGAAGCAGCTGATGATTACAGACATCCTGCAACTCTTCCATTACAAGCTCGGGGAATTCTTCAGCAGGATGAAGTTAAAAGGGATGCTGAAAGATCTGTAATGATCCAGAGCTCCGTGCAAAACCCTCTAAAATAGGGCTTTATTTATAGAGAATTATAAAATCACAGTATGGTTTGAGTTGGAATGGGCCTTGAATGCTCTGAGCTCTCTCCAGTCTTCCTTGGGTTCCCTTCTCTAAAAATCACTTTTCCCTCCTGTGAAGACCCTCACCAGGACCATGGATAGCTACCACTGAATCTCCTTAAAATACCACAGAATCTGTAGGAGTTGCTCTTTATTTTTAATAAGAATCCAGACTGGTCTGATTTGGAAGAAAATTCAAGGATCCAGTTCCAACTGGCCAGCATCTGTTGTATAAAGAGTAAAATTTATTTATATTTATTTCTTTATTTATATTTCTCATTCTCATTGATATTTTGTGAGCCACTCCTGCTATTCTGGAAGATTTGTCGTTTACCTCAATTTCCCTTTCTCTCAATTTCCCTTTATGAGGAATAAAATCTCCTCTCTCTTTAATTGAAACTGAATTTCCTGAGCCCTCTTTCTGGACCCTGCAAAGTCCTGCTGTTCCCCCGTTTCCACCTTCAAAGGGAACAGCAGATGACCTTGCTCAGATCCTCTCTGGGGAGCTGCACCGAGAGCTGGAGGAGGGGAAAACCTCGTTGCTGCACGCAGCCATCAGCTCATGAATATGCCACTGTCAATTCATCTAAAGTCTGTTGGACAAATTCCAGCACTCTGCAGGGAAAGGGAAAAAAATAAAAAAAAAGAAAAAGAAAGGAGCTGGCAGAGGTAAGGGGATATGCCAGAAATAATTGTATCTTTTTTTTAAATTCTGATTCTCTGGGTTCTTTGTGGTTTTTGCCTCTTTCATTAAGTTGGTTTTTGGTATTTGCACTGGTTATGCCCATTCTAAGCTAATTGTTAGCATCTTGACTAATTATTAACATAGTGATGAGTGAGGATAGAGAGAACTCTGAGCCTTTTCATGGAATTATTCAGGTTGGAAAAGACCTCTGAGATCACCAAGGGCCAACAGTAACCCAGAACCACCAAACCACATCCCTGAGCCACATCCACACATCTTTGAACACTTCCAAGGATTGGAGACTCCACCACTTCCCTGGGCAGCCCCTTCCAACACTTGACCACCCTTTCCCTAAAGAAATTTGTCCTAATCTCCCATCTGAACCATTCCTGGTGCAATTTGAGGCTGTTTCCTCTTCTCCTCTCCCTTGTTACTTGGGAGAAGAGCCCGACCCCTTCCTGGCTGCACCCTCCTGTTGGTTCCAGAGTTCAGGCTGTTCTTTGCTTCCCAAGAAGAGAATCCTGGATGCCCAAGGAAATGCTCCACACACTGAAAGGCCACACTCAATGGAAAACAATTTCCCAGGAATTTCAGCATGCAGGGGAGCAGCTCCCAGGGGTCAGGATGGCCGAGCGGTCTAAGGCGCTGCGTTCAGGTCGCAGTCTCCCTTGGAGGCGTGGGTTCGAATCCCACTCCTGACAACTTCTTTGCCGGCCAAAACCATCCCCCAGGGAATTCTGCTGCCTCCTTGTGCAAGAGACATTCTTGGGAATCTTCCTGATCTGATCCAGCCCTGGGATTAACACCCACTATTGGTTGTTCAGGTTTGTTCAGTGATGAAGTTTGGAGAGTGTCCCTCCCATTAATTGACACCTGGCTCAGGTGGAGTTTTGTTTTTTCCACAGGATCAACACCTGGCTCAGGTGGAATTTTGACTTTTCAGGTAAATAAATAAATAAATAAAGCAGCAGCTGCAGCACTTAAAACAATCATTTTATCGCACCATTTTTTTCCTAATGCACGTGAGGCCTCATTGCTTTTATGCTGGAGATTCTTTGAGATGATGTTTTTTATTGAGTGTTTTATCCAGCCCTGCAGTGTTNTCAGGTGGAATTTTGACTTTTCAGGTGTTTTACAGGCACTGAGGCTGCTGGTGACAGGTGGGTCTCACCTGTCTCAAGGGGGAAAAGGGGAAAGTNTTTTCAGGTGTTTTACAGGCACTGGGGCTGCTGGTGACAGTCTCGAGGGGGAAAAGGGGAAAGAGTTCTAATCCATGAGTTTTGGGGGTGATTGAGGGCTTTAAATGAGGTTTGAAGAGGAAGAGGATAAAACCAGGCTCCCTCGGTGAGCCCAGGGGCACCATGTCAGTGTTGGGATTGAAATCCATCTGCTTGTGGCATGGAAGGCTCTACAGAGGGACCTGGGCAGGCTGGAACAATGGGCTAAGTGTCCAAAAAATGAGTAAATGTGGCACTTTGTGACACGATTCAACGGCCATGGTGGCATTCGGTCAAAGACTGGATGCGATGATCTTGGAGGTCTTTGCCAAACCTATCAATTCAATGATTCCCAAAGCCAGAACTCCTCTTCAAACCTAAACAAGACAAGACAAATAAATAAATAAATAAATAAATAAATAAATAAATAAAGCAGCAGCTGCAGCACTTAAAACAATCATTTTATCGCACCATTTTTTTCCTAATGCACGTGAGGCCTCATAACTTTTGTGCTGGAAATTCTTTGAGATGATGTATTTTATTGAGTGTTTTATCTAGCCCTGCAGTGTTTGGGTACTGCTGGTAGTGGAAATATCCTCATCTGTCAGAGCAGGAGATCGCAGCAATAACTGCTCCACTCCTCTTTCACAAGAGTTTTTTTGGTCATATCTTATCACCATTGCAATCAAATCCCAAATTCTGGATTTCTTCCACCGTTAATTTTCAAAAGCAGTAGCAAGTCCTTGAGATCCCTGAGTCCAGCAAATGAAGGTGCATAAAAAAAGCAGGAAAACTGGTTTGTCTTGAAAGGCAAAGAAATCAGACCAAATGAATCATCCCATCTTTGCTTTCTTAACAAAACCAGAGCAGCAGCACTTTCTGCAGTCTCAGGTGTGCACCTTCCTTTAAATATCATTGCCAAAGGACCTTTTCTGCTGAGGGGAAAAAAAGAGGGCAGAGCTGATGTCAGAGCAGAGATGAATTTCAAGCTTTAAGTTAAAAAATAGAGTCTCTTTTTGAGACAGGCGTTGTGGAAGGAACAACTTGGGAATATAAAACCAGGAAGGTTTTCGTGTCATGGTCAGAGTTGGTGACTCCACCACTGCCCTGGGCAGCCTGTTTTGATGTTTGACCACTCCTCCAGAGATATTTTTTTTACCTGATATCCAACCTGAACCTCCCCTGGAGCAATTTGAGGCTATTTCTCTTTGTCCTGCCATTAATTGTGTGGGGGAAGAGGCCAAGCCTTGTCTCTAATTAGAAAATCCATGTGCAACAGCTTTCTCAAAATCAGACGTGCTGGTGCAATCAGCAGTGAGACGCTTCCCCCAAAACTGCTGCTGAACAGAGAGGACTGAGTGTTTTGGGATCATCTGACTCCCACTGCGGAACGGTGCTGGTTCAGCACATCAAAATATCAAGTGAGTGTTGGTAAACTGCAGAGGATGGTGGGGAACAACTCCCAGTCCTTGAGAAGTCAGGAGGGAGATGAGATTAAAAGGGAACAATGTGTGCAATTTGTCTCGTCTCTGACTAAGGGCACCAGAACTGTCTGCAGGCATTTGCAGAATGTAAAAGCAACAAAGAGTGAGAAAGATTGGTTTAGAGTGGAACAAAGACTGTTATTAGGAGCAGTGGGAAGTGAAAGAAAATACAGCCTGAACTGCTTGGAGTTTAATGCATTCTGCTGTAGACATTCCTATTATGTAACTTCTGTATTAAAAACTTCATTTTTCCAGAAATATCTGGGGTTTTACAGAACAACTGGTGATAATTCATCATCCTTTGTTGCTATTGTTGTTGTTTGTAAATGGAAACAATCGAAAAAATAATTCTGGCTTTCAGTGCTGGACTAGAAAAGAAACACCATCTGTAGACTAATTTTTAATAAACAGGATTATATAATAAAAGAATTTAGGTTGGAATTTACTCTGATTCCTGGGTTTTTGGGAAGGCAGGAAGACAAAATCTTCTCTGGGCACACCAAGACTGAGTTCAGAGACAAATCAGAAACAGGACCATGAAGGAGAAACACTGGAATTTGATGGTAGAGAAGGAAATTGGTTGAATTCCCCAGGAAAGCATCCACTGCAGGAGAAAGACATCTCCCCAAAAATTCATCCAGGTTTTATACATATTTTTTATATATATATATATGTGTGTATGTTCGTACACATAGATGCACATATATATATTTATACATACATATAAATATGTATTCACACTTATAAATAGGGAACTGGTGCTTTTCACACAGATTTTTACAGGAAATCAATATCCTGCTCCCCAAATCCGGCTTGCAGGAGCCGGATGGTGGGGGAGATATTTCTTTTCTGATCCCATGAGGTGTAAGATCCTCCCCACCAAATGATGCAATCCAGAAAGAACTCTGAAGCTCTCGAGGAAAATTAGCTGCATAAATAGGCAGGTAGGTGGATAAACAGAGAGACAGGAACACGGAATTTGCCTGTTCCAACAACTTTTAGGAATACACCAACAGTTTCACAGAAAAAGCTGTGGTTTTCTGATGAGCCTTTAATATTTCAATTCACAGGAATTTTGCTTCATTTTTTCAAATTTTCCTGAAGTTTTCTTGAATAGCTGATCCCTGCACCATGGCCAGCACTTGGATTGGCATCCAAATATTCTGGAGCAGGGATCTCCTCTTGGCCACAGGACTCCAGGACAGCCTGGAAGTTCAGTGAAGTTCAGGAAATGGCCTGGTTTTCTCTTTTAAAAAGACCCAGTAGAATGTGGCAAGAACGTGTTCAGCTTCAAAAAACTGGGATTATACTTGAGGAAATCTTTCCCAAGGTGAATACCCTGAGCTGGGAGGGATTCACAAGGATCAGCGAGTCCAACTCCTGGTCCTGGACATCCCAACAATCCCACCCTGACCCTGAGAGCGTTGTTCAAACCCTTCTTGAGCAGTTTTTGGGCTGTGACCATTCCCTGGAGAGCTGTTCTGGTGTGACCAGCTCTGAGTGAAAAACTCCTGATTTCCAACCTAAATCTCCCCTGGCACAACTTCAGACCATTCCCTCAGGTCCTGTTGTTGGAAATGATACCAAGTTTAAATTTTTTTTGTAGAATTTCAGTCGGGGGTTTTGCTTGCCTTTGCCCCAGGGGAAGGGAATTGAAGTTTCTTTTCAGGGGATTTTCCATCAGTTGAGGTTTGATGAGTTTAACATCTCAACAGACTGGGGTAGCACAGAAGATATACAAAAAATAATGACCATTAATGACCATTAATGACCATTAATGGCAATTAACGACTCCAAACATCACCCCTGGTATGGTGGGAGACACTTGGTCTGGGACAAGAAAGATAAAAGAATGGAGAATAAGAACTTAATTAACATTGATGGTGAAGAAATCCATATCTAATAGGAACCCAAATCCTAAATTGCATAATTTGGGAGCAATGAGCATTGAACCAATGAATTTCAATGGGTTTTGACTGTATAAAATATATGAAAAATCTGGTAAAATTCATATGTGATGGAATGGTTTTCTCTGCACGAGTCGGGCAATGTGTGGATGAAATTCTTTTGTAACCTCACAGAATGGCCAGAAGTGATCCTTCTTTTTCCCTGGAAATCGCCTGTTTTTCAAATGGACAGAAACAATTCCATGTTTGAGCAGGAAGGATTTGGGGAGGGGGAAGGAGACACCCCAAATTCCAGGTGTTTGCAGTTGTCCAGGCAATTCAGGGGAGTTCCCAAGGGAGGCTCCGTGGTGGCACCCAGACAAATCACCTCCCACACGCCCTGGCTAATTACTGTTCTTAGCCCAATTAGCACACACCAATCCTCCCAGTGAAAGCAAAACATCTGCACCCACTGAAAGGAAGGCCCTGAGCTGAATCCAGAATGGGTCTCCTCTTTCCAGCAGGAAATCTGTGCTGGTTGAGGCTGTGCTTCCCTGCTGGAGCACAAAATCAAACCAGAGCTGACCATAAATACACAAAAATTGTGTTTCAGCCTGCTAAAACACAAGGAGGAGCTGCCACAGGAAAGTCAAAGGGGTTCCAGTCCCAAGGTTTATCCCAAACCCTGCTTAATTGCTGATAATTTACATGGGAAAAGCAATAATTTCCCTTTTCTTTCTCATTTGCACTCCAGTGTTAAGAATCCAACTGCATTTTCCCCCCTTTCAATCACCAGGCCCAACCATTATTCTGACAGGGCTTTTTCCAGCCTGATTTTGCTGTTGCTGAATAGTGGATGGTTTCTATTGCTAATTAGCATCTATTAAGGCTGTAATCCATCCATTCAAGCCTTGATGAATGGAGATGGAAAGGGACAAGGCATCAGAATAAATCAGAGCAGGAGAAACTGAGCTCTCCTGTGGGAAATCTCTCCGAGTTGGACGTGCCAGGATGTGTGCAGTGGAATTTAATATATGCACTGTGTATCATTGGTGTTATGGCTTTCAAACCTGTTGTTCATGGTCTGGATAATTTAAAACAGAGGAGTTGTGTTCCTGGGTGATCTGGGAACAGCTTCCTGTCTCTCCAGGATCCAATGAGAAACTGGAGATAACCAGGAAAAATGTAAGAACTGGGAAAAAAAAATATGAGTGGCATAAAATCAGTGTTCAAAAATCTTAAATTCCGTGATTTTTCCCAAATCTGAGGTGTTAATGGTCCTTGATAAAAGTTATAAAAGTTCTGCTGGGCAATGATATCCTGGGAAAACAGAAAATTTACAACATGTGGAAATGGGAGGGGCAAAGGAAAAACCCTTTTGCCTCCTCATGTTGTTGGGAAACAGAATCTTGGAAAGAAAAATTGTCAGTGATTCAGAAATTATGATTATTACAGAGAAAAGAGGAATGCAAATGTGGTCACTGCTGAAGGGAGTGTGATTTCCAGGGATAACCCACCAGGTGGACTCTGAGAAGCCTCAGACAGAACCCAAGACTCTGAGCCTTGTAGTGCAAATAGAGAAATCTTTCCCCATGCAAAAATGATGAATCAGAGCTTTTTTTTAATGAGGCATTTGAGAAGAAAACCAAAGGAAATACCTTGTCCCTTCAGTTTCCCAGCTTTTCCTTCACCTGACACCCCCATTTTTGGGATGTAGGATGGCACAGGAATCCTTCTTTTTTCCATATGAGCTGGCAGAAACCCCAGCAGGTCTTTAAAAAACATCCACATAGAAGAAACCACTCCTGTCATTCCATCCCATAGTGAAAAATCAGCTCTTACCCTGTGTCTTTCCTTTTTTTTCTGTGATCTCTTCGTGGGATACATCAAAAACCAAATCTGCCTCCAAACCCCATGCAGTGAGATTTCTCTGGCTTTATTTGGACAAAACATTTCCACGTTTTCCCATTTGGACAAAATATTTCCATGTTTTGCCATGGAAGAAGACTCCATATGTGGTGTAAGCTGGCAAAGCTGCAGAAATCCTGGCGAGATGGACCAACAAATACAGGCTCTGGAACTGGGATTGTGCTCCCTGTGGTGTTGGAGATCCTCATGTAATTCCATCTGCAGAAGAAATCAATAAAAGAGTTGATGGAAAAGACTGGAGGGGGGGAATCAAAACCCAGCTGGAATTAAATCTGGTGAGGGACACGAAGGGCAGCAAGATTTCTGCAGGAATATCGGCAGCAAAAGGAAAAGTGAGGAAAATGTGGGGCTGCTGCTCAGCAGGGTGGGGATTCTGCTGGCAAAGAACATGGAAATTGCCCAAGAAATCTTCATTGAAGTCTTTGCTGATGAGATCAGCCTGCAGAAATCCCAGACCAGAGCAAGGAAGATTTATCCTCAGGGGTTTATCAGACAGGGAACACTGAGACAAAAGAGCTTTGTGGAATGCATGGATGAGGACAGGATGGATCCATGGGAATGATGCCAGTGCAAGGTCACCCTCATTTTGTCTTTGAAAGGTCGTGGTGACCATGGAAGTTCCCAGGAGCAGAAGGAGGGAAATGCCACTCCTGTCACCAAGAAAGACAGAAAAGGAGGCTGATGGAGCAGCTAATCCTGAAAATTATTTTGGAACACACATTCAGTTCTTGGAATTTCAGTGAGGGAAGTTCATGCTCATTGTGGGCAATGCCTGTGGAAAACTGGAATTGATGCTGTGCTGAGATCCCTGGGTTTGGGCTGCCTGCTTGTCTGAGTCTCTTCACTTTGCTGTTTGCAAACTGCTCTGAGCAGAATCTGTTCCTCCAGTCCTCAACTGCAGCGGGATTTTGCTCCAGGTCTGGATCCTGCAACAGCTAAAATGTTGAACATTCCAAACCAGAATCATTTGGATGGATTGTCGACACCAAGAGCTGGGAGAAGTGAGTTTAAAAGGGTGGAATGACCCACTGGAGAAGCCCTTTTTATGAGGATCTTGGACAGCCCTAAGTAAAACTTGGACAATGTTCTCAGGAACGTGGTGATTCTTGGAGTTGTCTCCTGTGCAGGGCCAAGAGCTGGACCCAATAATCCTTGTTGGACCCTCAGAATATTCCACAATTTGGTGATCCTGGGAATTCTGAAGTTAAATGTTAAACACTCCAAACCAGAATCATTTGGATGGATTGTCGACACCAAGAGCTGGGAGAAGTGAGTTTAAAAAGGGTGGAATGACCCACTGGAGAAGCCCTTGTTATGAGGATCTTGGACAGCCCCACGTAAATCTTGGACAATGTTCTCAGGAACGTGGTGATTCTTGGAGTTGTCTCCTGTGCAGGGCCAAGAGCTGGACCCAATAATCCTTGTTGGACCCTCAGAATATTCCACAATTTGGTGATCCTGGGAATTCTGAAGTTAAATGTTAAACATTCCAAACCAGAATCATTTGGATGGATTGTCAACACCGAGGGCTGGGAGAAATGAGTTTAAAAGGGTGGAATGACCCACTGGAGAAGCCCTTGTTATGAGGATCTTGGACAGCCCTAAGTAAAACTTGGACAATGTTCTCAGGAATGAGGTCATTCTTGGAATTGTCTCCTGTGCAGGGCCAAGAGCTGGACCCAACAATCCCTGTGGGACCCTTCCAACTCAGAATATTCCACGATTTGGTGATCCTGGGAATTCTGAAGTCATTGCTGTCTGTGCTGGCACACGGATGAGGACATCAGGACAGAGGTGTTTGGATCCAGACCCAAATCCCTCCAGTCTCATATTCCCACATTTTCCTCTCAAGGAGTGCAAACCACATCCCAGAGATCCTGGTGGGAGGCAGGCAGGCAGAGCAGGAGGTCGTTTTTGCTCGTAGCCTGCTCCAAGGATGTTCTTCCAGCCCATCCCTGAGGGTTTGATCCATCCCAAAGTATTTTTGAGCTGGATTCAGACAGGATGACCTGGCTGTCCCCTGTGTTTGTGGCTGTTGCCTTTCCTGTGTGTTTTCCTTGTAATTTTTGAACTTATCTGACTCAAAACCCCTCAGGCAAAAGAGCAGAGATCTCCGAGGTTCTCAAGGGTTTTATTTCCACAAGATTCAAAATCAACAAGACACCAGCCTGTAGGGAAATAAACTTCATTAACTCTGACACTCACGGTGCCATTGTTTTACTCTCTTATTAACTCCCACAAAGGTGAGTAAGATCATTTCCCTCTTCAAATAAGGATAACAAACATTATTTTACATCCTGCCAGGCAAAGGATCGAAGAGAAAAATCTCTGCCCACTAATGTTGTTCCAGTCAATGCACAACTAAAATCGTATTTCCTTTGAATGAAAATCTTTATCCTGAGATAAAGACAAGTCTCTGGCCTCTTTTTGGAAGTCCTGGTAGAGGCATAACTTATATTGAGGGTAATGCAGAGGTTTATGAATGTAATAATAGACAGTTTGAAAGTCTGGATGCTTGGAAAATCAGTGTTGCCCAACCTGCGGTGTGTCAAGCACGAGGTATTCTGCAAAAACATGAAAGAAACCCACCAGAGGAGAAGAGTAATGACCCAAAATTCTTCTTGACAGTGAATCAGCCAAAATAAAAACCAGCAAATGAGTCATTTTTAGGTGTCTGAAACCCAAAAGCCACTGCAGCAGCACTACATAAACAGCAGCAAAAATGGCACTGGAAAAAGAGCTGGAGTGATGTTAAGAAAGGTTATGAGTCCCTGGTGTGAAAGTGCAATTCTTGTGTTCCTTTTTTCACGGTGTTGATGTTTCTCAGGAAGTTTTGGGCAGAGAAGTTGGGAGAAAAGCAAATTGTCTGAGTCATTTTCTGCCGAACGCTCTGACAAGGGAACTTTCCACTTCCAACTGTGCTTTTGAGACAGAGATAAAACAGGGGGTCCCTGGCCAGGTGGGAAAGTCAAGAAGAAGCAGAAATGAGGAAACTCACAGAAAATGTGTGACTAAGCCTCATGAAATATAAAAGAGAAGAGGCTTTTCCCCAGGGATCCTAAAAATGCAGTTTTGTTGCAATCCAGAAAACACTCGAAGCTGTCGGACCAACAATGGGAGAAATTGATCTGTTTTATAAGACAACGATCAAAGGACATCTTTGTTTTCAAATCCAATTTGGTTTTTTCTCATTTTCTCCAGCAGATCCAAAGACCTTTCTTTAAACAACACATCCATCAGGCTGGAATTCAGCAATGCAAACCTGTAGAGAAACAAAGATGAATCAATGAGGATTTTTTTTTTTTTTGTGCTTGCTTTAATTCAAAATTTGGGGAAATCCACTTCAAAGCTCTCTCTGACTCCAGGATCCATCACGTTGGCACTGAAGGGCCTCTCCAANAGACAAGTCTCTGGCCTCTTTTTGGAAATCCTGGTAGAGGCATAAATTATACTGAGGGTAATGCAGAGGTTTATGAATGTAATAATAGACAGTTTGAAAGTCTGGATGCTTGGAAAATCAGTGTTGCCCAACCTGCGGTGTGTCAAGCACGAGGTATTCTGCAAAAACATGAAAGAAACCCACCAGAGGAGAAGAGTAATGACCCAAAATTCTTCTTGACAGTGAATCAGCCAAAATAAAAACCAGCAAATGAGTCATTTTTAGGTGTCTGAAACCCAAAAGCCACTGCAGCAGCACTACATAAACAGCAGCAAAAATGGCACTGGAAAAAGAGCTGGAGTGATGTTAAGAAAGGTTATGAGTCCCTGGTGTGAAAGTGCAATTCTTGTGTTCCTTTTTTCACGGTGTTGATGTTTCTCAGGAAGTTTTGGGCAGAGAAGTTGGGAGAAAAGCAAATTGTCTGAGTCATTTTCTGCCGAACGCTCTGACAAGGGAACTTTCCACTTCCAACTGTGCTTTTGAGACAGAGATAAAACAGGGGGTCCCTGGCCAGGTGGGAAAGTCAAGAATAAGCAGAAATGAGGAAACTCACAGAAAATGCGTGACCAAGCCTCATGAAATATAAAAGAGAAGAGGCTTTTCCCCAGGGATCCTAAAAATGCAGTTTTGTTGCAATCCAGAAAACACTCGAAGCTGTCGGACCAACAATGGGAGAAATTGATCTGTTTTATAAGACAACGATCAAAGGACATCTTTGTTTTCAAATCCAATTTGGTTTTTTCTCATTTTCTCCAGCAGATCCAAAGACCTTTCTTTAAACAACACATCCATCAGGCTGGAGTTCAGCAATGCAAACCTGTAGAGAAACAAAGATGAATCAATGAGGATTTTTTTTTTTTTTTGTGCTTGCTTTAATTCAAAATTTGGGGAAATCCACTTCAAAGCTCTCTCTGACTCCAGGATCCATCACGTTGGCACTGAAGGGCCTCTCCAAACCCTTCCAGACATCTTGTCAGCAGTTCCTTGCTCTGCTGGACCAGTCTCATGCTCTGAGATATTATCAGGATGAGAGATATCAGTTTATTTCTGTTTAAACCAAATGTGTCAAGTCTGTTCTTTATAACAAGGGGCAAAGCAGGAGCTGTTCAGGGTTTTTAATAAGTGGCAGGCTAAGAATCCAATTTTTGTAACCCAATAATAATTCTTAGAATTAGGGAATGGGGAAGAGTGGGGAATAGATAGAAAAACCTTCAAAAATAGTGTTGATAGAGGTGCTGAAATTTTATGGAATCACAGAACAGTTTGGGTAAGAAGAGACCTGAACGATCTTCTCATTACAGCCCCAGGGACACCTTCCATTAAACCTGTTTGCTCAAAGAAAAAAGTGTTGGTGAGTTTATTTATATAAATATCCCCATGGATCCCCACCATTTGAGCAGCTCAGAACATTTGTGTTCACTCTTAATTGGTAGATTTTGTGAGCTTTGCTTTTTCCTTTTTTAGTTTCTTTCGTGTTGCAGTCGAGGCTCATCTGTTCCACGCTCCAGGCCCCGTGAGACACCAGGAGGTGAAATCTGCCCTTTGCTCTCACACAAAAATAATGATTCACTGGAGAAATTCCTTTGGTTCCTGCAGTATTTTAGAATTTTAGAGGTAGACTTGTATTCCTTCCTTCCAGAATTCCTTCCTTCCTTCCTTCCTTCCTTCCTTCCTTCCAGAATTCCAGAATTCCAGAATTCCAGAATTCCTTCCTTCCAGAATTCCAGAATTCCAGAATTCCTTCCAGAATTCCTTCCAGAATTCCAGAATTCCAGAATTCCTTCCAGAATTCCTTCCAGAATTCCAGAATTCCTTCCAGCATTCCTTCCAGAATTCCTTCCAGAATTCCTTCCTTCCAGAATTCCTTCCTTCCTTCCATCCCTCCATCCCTCCCTCCCTCCATCTCTCTCTTCTTTCCTCTCTTCCTTCCTCCCTTCCCTCCCAGACTCTGAGATTTTTCAAAAGCTCTGGCAAGTTCCAAACCCTATTTTTGCCGACTTCTGGTTCTAAACACTGATTTTGCTTCTCAGCTTCTCACACATTTTGAATCTCCAAATCTTAAAAAAGCAGCATCTGGCTCAGCAGGGCATTTCAAGACCAAACTCTCCAAGACCAGCTGAGCCCAACAGCCTGGAGGTGACTGAGCTGTGTCTCTTTATTTTGGGAATCTGCCTCTTGGAGAATCTGTTGGCTTGGAGAAACCTCCCCTGAATCCTCAGTTTCCCATCTTCAAAAAACTCAGCAAAGAAGCAAAAGTCAGAGCTTGTGTCAGGGCTGGGAGAACCGAAAGAGAGCCCTGGGAAGTGCTAAGAGCAGAGAATTTATTTAGGTTGGAAGGGACCTTCAAGATCATCAAGTTCCAACTCCCTGCTGTGGGCTGGGACATCTTTCAGCACCTTTCCCAAAATTTCAGGCAGCTCAGAGCTCCATCCAACCTGACCTTGGGCACTTCCAGGGATGGGAAATCCACAGCTTCTCTGGGCAACCTATGCCAGACCCTCACCTGCCGTGTTCTGTGGAAATTGGTCTCCATGAGGGCTTCTTTTTGAAGTCAAACTATTTAATTTTGACAAGCAAAGACCATTTCCAAGAACAATTCCCACGACAGGTAACAGGATTTAAGATGCCCAAAGAAGGAGCTGTTTCTTGTACTCCCATCTTTCTGCTCCTCTCTAACCGTGCCCGCCGTCAAAACAAGCGGCAGTGTTCCCATTCCAGTTTATTTTTACTCCAAGCAAACATCAAACCAAACAAAAATATCTCCTTGACTGCTCTGCACAGGAGATCAAGAGGGATGGCACCTTCAGAGCCTTGCTCTGTCCTTGCTACAAAGGCAATAAATCTGGCATTTATGGCAGGAGAGGTTTATTTTTAATGATCCCAATTCTGTTCCCTCTTCTTTGTGTGTCATTGGCACTGCTGGGGTGCTGGCACTGAGTGACAATTTTGGCTCAGCATCTTCAAACATGACCATGACAAGTGTTGCACCCCAAAATATCTTGGTTTACCGACTCCACATCGTTTTGATGTTTTCAGAACACTCAGTGCACCCAAAAATCCACATATGAGGGTGACTGCTTGAAGAAGATTGCAGCTTTGGGTTCTCTTTCTGCAACAATTGGAAGAGAGTGAATAATTAACAATAAGCACAAACCATCATGACAGGGACCACCAGAGCACCTGCTTGACCACAAACATCCTTTTCCCTAATGCATTTTCTCTAACCACATTTACTTCTTCTACTTTCAAAGATCAATTAATTCAACTTTGACCTCAATTTGGATGGGTTTGACCATTTAATTGCCTCCCTCCATGTACTGAAAGTGCAGTTTTGCTTTCTGCAAGGGTTCTCTTCAAGGTGCTCTGTTTAATATTCTGAAATGCTCTGGGCTAATCAGAATCACTATTTTGGACCACATCTTCAGATCAACCAGGGTTGTTTTATCTGTTCCTTAGACAGCAAAAAATCTTCCCTGTGATGGTGGTGATGCCCTGGCACAGGTTTCCCAGAGAAGCTGTGGCTGCCCCATCCCTGGAAATGTCCAAGGCCAGGTTGGAAGTGGCTTGGAGCAACCTGGGACAGTGGAAGGTGTCCCTGCCCTTGCCAGGGGGCTGGAATGAGATGATTTTTAAGATCCATTCAACCAATTTCCCGTAGATCCTTGATGCTTTATGATCTTTATTTTATGCCAGCGAATCGAAGCAGAACATCCTGAATTAAATACAGACAGCCCAGGAATGGTGCTAGATAATAAATTCTATGGTAAACAGGGAATCCCACCTGCTTGCAGGTGTCCCTCTCATTTTGTGGGATGAGAGCAATGGGCTTGGTAATGCTGCACCACTCAAAGTCATTTTCAAGGAATTCCCAGAGCAGGAAATTGCCACAGTGTGAGAAATATTGGCACAGATCTCCCCCAGCAGAGTTCAAAGTGGAACAGAAGGATACAAAAAGAGGAGCATCCATACTGAGGAATTCACATTAAATTGTTCTTTGGAATAAACTCAGTGCACAAAGAATGATAGTCCCTGAATGATTTTTTTTTTTCATGGTTAATAAAAAAAAAAGAACCATAAAAGAGTTTATTCTTAAATCATTGAGGAAGACATAGAGGGAATGTTGCTTCCGCAGCTGTCAGATTTTAAGGAAATGAGAAACACAAAATGATGGTTGCTTGGAAACTTGACAAATTTTTTTAGCTGCCTCTACTTACATCTAATTTTACAGATATAATGGGATCACAGAAAAATTTGGGTTGAAATGAACATTAAAGATCATCGAGTTCTGACCCCCTGCCATGGACAGGGACACCTTTCACTATCCCAGGTTGCTCCAAGCTCCATCCAACCTGACCTTGGACATTTCCAGGGATGGGGCAGCCACAGCTTCTCTGGGAAACCTGTGCCAAGGCCTTCCCTCCCTCACAGGGAAGATTTTTTGCTGTCTAAGGAACAGATAAAACAACCCTGGTTGATCTGAAGATGTGGTCCAAAATAGTGATTCTGATTAGCCCAGAGCATTTCAGAATATTAAACAGAGCACCTTGAAGAGAACCCTTGCAGAAAGCAAAACTGCACTTTCAGTACATGGAGGGAGGCAATTAAATGGTCAAACCCATCCAAATTGAGGTCAAAGTTGAATTAATTGATCTTTGAAAGCAGAAGAAGTAAATGTGGTTAGAGAAAATGCATTAGGGAAAAGGATGTCGCTGGTCAAGCAGGAGCTCTGGTGGTTCCTGGGATGACAGTTTGTGTTTATTGTTAATTATTCCCTCTCTTCCAATTGTTGCAGAAGAGATCCCAAAGCTGCAATCTTCTTCAAGCAGTCACCCTCATATGTGGATTTTTGGGTGCACTGGGTGTTCTGAAAACATCAAAACGATGTGGAGTCGGTAAACCAAGATATTTTGGGGTGCAACACTTGTCATGGTCATGTTTGAAGATGCTGAG
>VZTZ01006559.1:0-19320 GCA_013400955.1 Drymodes brunneopygia | reverse complement strand
TCATCCTGGTGTGGTGACCAGTTCATCCCTAATCTTCTGAGCTGAATTTTTCTACCAGCAAGAGGCTCCAGTGGTGGCCTGAACGACTTCACAGCAGCTTTTAAAAAACCAATCTCCATGCTCCCCAGCTCAACCAGCTCCACCAAAATCCCACCCAAAATAACACCTACATTATGCAGCATCCATTCTAACTTCCAGGCAGGAATGTAACCTGTTTATTCCCACCCTCCAAACTCTCTCTGTGTTTCAGCAGAGGGATTTGTGGTGCTGCAGGAGAGGTGCAAGGGCTGCCCAGAGCTGAACCCAGGACTCCCAGGGAGGAAATGCTGGTTTGGCTGTGTGCAGATGGGCAGCCTGTGCCAGCAGCTGCTCAGCTCTCCAGCATCTGCCACAAAATCTGCNACCCTCCCCAGCACCGGCCACAAAATCTGCACACCAAAACCAGAACAGAGCCAGGAGCTGACCCTGCCACAGGTGCATTTGTTCCCAGTATCAAACCACGTAGTTGTTGGGTTTTTTCTTTAAAATTCCTATCCAGGATAACCAAAAAAGCAGAAGAATGCATTGGCTGTTAATCTGTGTAAAACAATGTCAAATTCGGCTACAACTGCGTTGGTATTTTGGGGGTATTTACTTAACTTAATGAGGAATGTGATCAGCACTAATGGGGAAAGCACCGTGTTTTCATATGTGTATGCAAATGTAAGTAATTAGGATGTGCAAATGAGGAGTAGGTGTCCAGGGGAAGGTTGCTGTTTGCTTTCTCTCGCTTGTGCATGATAATTATCAAAATCAAATCTGAAAATGGCCCTCTCTTCTTTTACTCCAAGGTTAATAATACAATTCAGCGGGCTTTGAAAGGGCCAGGCTTGCATTACAGCTTTGGCACGCTTCCCAAAGTGTTATACAAATTCATAAACTGATCTAGGGCCTTTAAATTCTTCCCTTGGTGAGGCATTGTCCTTTTTCCTGACATGGCCAGCTGATCTGGACATGTGTATGACTGATATAGATGTTATTATTGTCAAACTCAGGTTTAAATTTAAGGTGTGAGTAAAACCAGCCCCAGTTTTCAATCAAGGGATAGAATTGTAGAGAATTTATTCATATTTGTACATCTGCTATTAACTGCCCATGAATCAGCAATGGGGTTTTTTTTTGTGAGGGGTTTGTAGAGTATTTTTAGAAAAACAGACCCCATGGAGTCATTGCTGTTGAAATCATCACCTTGAATATTTGTATATAATTGCTGAAATTAAAACTGTCAGAGTAGAAAATCTCAGTCGTGGAAAGTTGGGAAATTCTCTCTGTGAACAAGGGTTTGCCTCCTATGAAGTCTTTGATTCCATCAGTCCTGAGCCCACAGATCCTACAAAGAAAGTGGAACTATTAAACAGGATTCAGTTGAGATCCTGCAGCCTGCCATACACACTGGAGATGCAAAATAAGGGAGACAGTTCAAATATTGCACTAAAATACAAGGAAAACCCCCCAAAATTCTGTTATTTCCTCTCTAAATGTCCCCTTCCCCCCTTTTCTTTGCTTTGGTTTTTTTCCCCTTTTAACCTATTTGCTTTTTTTATGTTTACACAGTAGCCTTTACAATTATAACTAGATACAGTAAAGCTTTCAGGAAGAAAGACTGAAATCTGGTCAGTGCTTATAATTTCGACAAAACTTCCCCACTTTGAATGACAAAACAAAAACAAATGAAAAAATAAAGAACTGAAGCTGGAGAGAGAAACATTCATAAACCTCTACCTGTTGTCCAGCTGCAAGGAACTGCTCCAAACCAAATCCTCCAACAGCTCCCAAAGTGCTCAGCACACATTTGATAATGTAATTAACATTATAATACCTGACATGGTGAGCCCATGTCTGAGTGCAGTTTCACNAATTCATCCCTAATCTAAATATTCATCCTGGTGTGGTGACCAATTCATCCCTAATCTAAATATTCACCCTGGTGTGGGGACCAATTAATCTCTAATCTAAATATTCATCCTTAATCTAAATATTCATCCTGATGTGATGGCAAATTCATCCCTATCTACATATTCATCCTGGTGTGGTGACCAGTTCATCCCTAATCTTCTGAGCTGAATTTTTCTACCAGCAAGAGGCTCCAGTGGTGGCCTGAACGACTTCACAGCAGCTTTTAAAAAACCAATCTCCATGCTCCCCAGCTCAACCAGCTCCACCAAAATCCCACCCAAAATAACACCTACATTATGCAGCATCCATTCTAACTTCCAGGCAGGAATGTAACCTGTTTATTCCCACCCTCCAAACTCTCTCTGTGTTTCAGCAGAGGGATTTGTGGTGCTGCAGGAGAGGTGCAAGGGCTGCCCAGAGCTGAACCCAGGACTCCCAGGGAGGAAATGCTGGTTTGGCTGTGTGCAGATGGGCAGCCTGTGCCAGCAGCTGCTCAGCTCTCCAGCATCTGCCACAAAATCTGCACACCAAAACCAGAACAGAGCCACGAGCTGACCCTGCCACAGGTGCATTTGTTCCCAGTATCAAACCACGTAGTTGTTGGGTTTTTTCTTTAAAATTCCTATCCAGGATAACCAAAAAAGCAGAAGAATGCATTGGCTGTTAATCTGTGTAAAACAATGTCAAATTCGGCTACAACTGCGTTGGTATTTTGGGGGTATTTACTTAACTTAATGAGGAATGTGATCAGCACTAATGGGGAAAGCACCGTGTTTTCATATGTGTATGCAAATGTAAGTAATTAGGATGTGCAAATGAGGAGTAGGTGTCCAGGGGAAGGTTGCTGTTTGCTTTCTCTCGCTTGTGCATGATAATTATCAAAATCAAATCTGAAAATGGCCCTCTCTTCTTTTACTCCAAGGTTAATAATACAATTCAGCGGGCTTTGAAAGGGCCAGGCTTGCATTACAGCTTTGGCACGCTTCCCAAAGTGTTATACAAATTCATAAACTGATCTAGGGCCTTTAAATTCTTCCCTTGGTGAGGCATTGTCCTTTTTCCTGACATGGCCAGCTGATCTGGACATGTGTATGACTGATATAGATGTTATTATTGTCAAACTCAGGTTTAAATTTAAGGTGTGAGTAAAACCAGCCCCAGTTTTCAATCAAGGGATAGAATTGTAGAGAATTTATTCATATTTGTACATCTGCTATTAACTGCCCATGAATCAGCAATGGGGTTTTTTTTTGTGAGGGGTTTGTAGAGTATTTTTAGAAAAACAGACCCCATGGAGTCATTGCTGTTGAAATCATCACCTTGAATATTTGTATATAATTGCTGAAATTAAAACTGTCAGAGTAGAAAATCTCAGTCGTGGAAAGTTGGGAAATTCTCTCTGTGAACAAGGGTTTGCCTCCTATGAAGTCTTTGATTCCATCAGTCCTGAGCCCACAGATCCTACAAAGAAAGTGGAACTATTAAACAGGTTCAGTTTAGATCCTGCAGCCTGCCATACACACTGGAGATGCAAAATAAGGGAGACAGTTCAAATATTGCACTAAAATACAAGGAAAACCCCCCAAAATTCTGTTATTTCCTCTCTAAATGTCCCCTTCCCCCCTTTTCTTTGCTTTGTTTTTTTTCCCCTTTTAATCTATTTGCTTTTTTTCTATTTACACAGTAGCCTTACAATTATACCTAGATATAGTAAAGCTTTCAGTAAGTAAGACTGAAATCTGGTCAGTGCTTATAATTTCGACAAAACTTCCCCACTTTGAATGACAAAACAAAAACAAATGAAAAAATAAAGAACTGAAGCTGGAGAGAGAAACATTCATAAACCTCTACCTGTTGTCCAGCTGCAAGGAACTGCTCCAAACCAAATCCTCCAACAGCTCCCAAAGTGCTCAGCACACATTTGATAATGTAATTAACATTATAATACCTGACATGGTGAGCCCATGTCTGAGTGCAGTTTCACATTTCACACCTCACACCAAGGCAGGGAACACCTCCCTGTGCCTCCCAAAGGAGATGGAGCCAGGTTTGCTCTGCTGCACCTGAGTGGATGGGAGGGTCTGAGCTGATTGACGCCAGCTTTAAGTGACCCCTCTATTCAATTGTCCTAGTGACCCAAAACTTCAGAAAATGAATTTCCACATTTCCCTCCATCCAGAGCAAAGCTCTGCTCCACATTTGCATCCTGCTGTTCACTAAGCAAACATTTTTCCTCTTGGCTGGAACCCCGGGATTAGTGAAGGGCTTAGAGATGAGAAGGGCTCTTGCAGAGACAAAAACCTTTCAGGGAGGCACAAACTGGACTTGCAGCTCTGCTGAGCACTGTGTCCAGTTATGGACACCACAGCTGAAAGAAAATATGGTCCAGCTGGAGGGAACCCAAAAAGGAGGAGCAAGAGTGATCAAGTTGTTGGGTGAACTGTGGAGCTGAATAAAGCAGAGGCTGAGACCAAGAGTGTCTGTAGGACACCAGCATTGATGGAGACAGTGAGAACAGCACTGCAGGATGCTTTTGTGGAATGAAGGAGATCAAACCTGTCTGAAATGGTGCAGAAATAATTGTCCTGGTCTGGGGAAAGAGGGATAAGGGAATCCAGAAAGGAGGAGCAAGAGTGATCAAGTTGTTGGGTGAACTGTGGAGCTGAATAAAGCAGAGGCTGAGACCAAGAGCGTCTGTAGGACACCAGCATTGGTGGAGACAGTGAGAACAGCACTGCAGGATGCTTTTGTGGAATGAAGGAGATCAAACCTGTCTGAAATGGTGCAGAAATAATTGTCCTGGTCTGGGGAAAGAGGGATAAGGGAATCCAGAAAGGAGGAGCAAGAGTGATCAAGTTGTTGGGTGAACTGTGGAGCTGAATAAAGCAGAGGCTGAGACCAAGAGCGTCTGTAGGACACCAGCATTGGTGGAGACAGTGAGAACAGCACTGCAGGATGCTTTTGTGGAATGAAGGAGATCAAACCTGTCTGAAATGGTGCAGAAATAATTGTCCTGGTCTGGGGAAAGAGGGACAAGCCCTCCTGTGGAGTCCCCTCCATCAGTCCCACTCTTTCCAGATATCCCTGTGACATCCCACAGTCAGCTCAGTGTTTTGTCTGCATTTCAGCCTCTGTTGCATGGCTGAGGACAAACCTCCATGGGCTGCAGCTACAGAGCTGGGCATTATTGTAACAACCAAACCATTTCAGTCACTAAATTCATCATTTTCTCCAGAAACTTCAACTAAGACAACTATTAGATTAAAGAGACAGAGAGAAAAAGCAGAAGGAAAAACCAACCTGCTTTCCTTACCCCTTCCTACCATCCCATCCAGCAGGCTACAAGCCACAGCTCCTTCCATGGGAGCCCAGCAATCCTTGGGCTCTGCTTCAGGACTCTCCTCCCTGAGGTCATCTGTGCAGAAAGTGCCCATCAGCAGCCTCCCAAAGGCAGCAGTGCTGTGATCATTCAATACCCCAGGAGACAGCCAACATAACTTTAATTTCCACCTCAGTCTGAGGCAATGAAAAGCTGTGTCTTTCCACTGTCAGGCTCTAAGTGCCAGTTTATCAGAGGCTTTGCAAGGAAGCAATTTCCTGCTTCCTGCTTGAGTTCGTGCCAAGAGGATAAAGGGAGAATCTTTGAAGAAAGACTTTTTTTTTTTTTTCCTGCTGCTTAGCACAGGTGGAAGAAGGGGAGGAAAAGCACTTGTGTGAATTACTTGCCTCTGGAGAGGCAGAAATTTGTCCTAGAGGCTAAAAAGGAATATAAGATGTTTAAAGAAAACTTGAGTTCCCCCTTTCTGGCTCAATGTTAAAAGTGAGGCACTTCCCTGCATTGCACCAATCTGCCTCAGAGGGAACACAGGTTTTCCAGGAGCTCAGGCCTTGTGTGGCATCTCTGTGTCCCTCAACTCCAGTTTAATCAGTAAAAAAGTAACTTAAGTCAGTTCTGTGAAGCAGGAGCTGGGCTTAGCTGCCACCATCAACAATTTAGGCACTTAATTGAGGCATAAAAGTTTGCACATGGTGCCTAAGAAGGGACATATCCTTGAGAGGAGACCCAAACTGTCTGCAAAGCAAGGATCACATCCCAAGAAAGTGATTTTCAGGCAAAGGCACTTGAGCCAAACATCTTCACCAGTGCCAGATCTTATTCCCCTTGAAGTGAGTGGACTTCTGCCATTGCCTTCAACAGAAAAAGGATTCAGGCAAAAAGCCTCATTCCAGGCTGTTTGAATTTAAAACTGCAGCAGGGCTCAAGCCAGCAGAAGGAGGGCCTGAAAATAATGTATTTCATATGTTAAAAATGGGCTTGCTTAACTAAATTGACTTTCAACAATTGTTTCAACAATTAATACGTTGGAAAGAAATTGCAAAACTGCAGGAGTTGGGCTCGATGATCCTTGTGGGTCCCTTCCAACGCAGGATATTCTGTCATTCCTTGAGCCTGTGATTTTATGGACAAATTTACATTTTTTCTTAATGGATCTAAAGGAAATTACAGTTGTGACACATTCAGGGAGTGTGACCCTGGCCATGCCATTCTCAAGTGGCTTCACATGTGCAATTAAATGGGTCAGGTAAGCCACACTCTGAGTTATTTCAGATAACCTGGTTTTACCTCAAAATATAAGTGACATTAAGATCAAACAACATTCAGCCACTCAATCTCATGGAATAAGTGGGGATTTCTCAATGAACATCAATTCTGTTGCTTTTAATCTTTCACAGAATCTTCCAACATATCTTGATTCTGTTCAAGTTTGTGATTTAAGCCAGACCTATTGTGGCCTGTTTTCAAATATCTCAGGGTATGAAACTGGTAAATACACCCTAGAAATGACAATTGTGGCATTGGATATCCTGAAGAACCTCTGTGGAGAAAAAAACTGGGGAGCTCATGAACAGAATCCATGCAGTGACCAATACTTTCTAAAATCATCAGATTTATTGTACATGCCCATATGTTCAGTATGGAAATGCAGGAGCTCCAGTTTGCTGCCATTTACCCACAAATCTTAACTGTGGAGCAGCTCCCAATGTGTGACCATGCACAAACTCTCTAGTTTTATCTATTATTTTCCCCACAGAAATGATCAGCAGTTTGAAAAATAATTTCCAGGACTGCTAAATGTTCAAAAATTCCAGCTAAACTTTAAAAGGCTTCCCATACTGAGCAATCTAATTTTTTTTTTCCCTAGGAAGAGTTCAAGGACACATACAAGAAAACATAAAGTAGTCCTAAAATTAAATTCTTGGGGATTTTACCATCTCATTCATAAATCAGTGAAGCTTGGAAGCCAAGTAGGATTGTGCCATTTCTTCTCTTGGAAGGCTCTGACACACAGTTGTGGACTTCTTGAAGTTGGAAAATTCATTTTAATTTCCATCCTGAGTTTGCTCAGGTTTGGGCAACTGCCCGTGATTTTTCAGCCCATGATCTACAGGTGGTCCTCAGGGAGCTTCTAGAGGCCAGCACAGAGCCAAGAGATGAGCATTAACTTTACAGGAGCCACAATCCCACCTGGGGGACATTTAGTTGTCTACCAATGAGCTAAAGAACGAAAATTGTTAATTCCTGTGTCAGGCATTAATTGTGTCACATCTCAAATTGCTGTTTGCACATCCCATTGCCTAACCATGAACTGGTGGACTGCTGTGCAGTGATTTTGGGGGCTGTGAAGGTGTTTTAGTTCCCTGTTCCACATCCCACCCTTCCAGAGCCATCCCCCTCCCTCCTGTTGCACTGCTGGACACAAAAGAAACACGCAGACTTTAGAGCAGCAGTTCAGGCCACCAGGCAGGACCACCAAAAAGGGGCCTGCCCTTCTTTATTCTCTTATATTTATAATCTTTTTTAAGACAATCATGGATTGGTCAAAGAGGTTATTACCTCTATAAGTTCACAGGATAAAGACATGGTCAATCATCTTTCTCCGCCTTCGGGGAAAGGAATGAAAAACAATTTAAAAGTTCAAAACAATCTTGGCCAGTTAGGAAAACAAGGACTGTGTTTATAGAAAATGTATGAGAACTTCTACTACAAAATTACAAATATGGAACACTGCAAAAAGCAGGGTGACACCTCCCAGGATAATTCTGAGGTGTCAAACACCTCCATGAGGAGGAGTTTCACCTGGCTGGGTGTGACCCCCAGTGCTGGCACCACTTCCAGCCAGGATTGAGCTTTCCCAGGGGAGCACTTCCACAAACACCACTGGGGTTCAGCATTTCAGCCCTCAGGAATGTGGTTTATAAACCATGAGCTGCAGCAGGATGCACTGAAGCATTTCAGGTCATGTTGATATTTGGCTGCATCTTTGAATAATTACTGCTCGGGTGCACAGCAGCCATTAAACACAACACAGACAGATCTTTTTTTTTTTTTTCTCTCTGCAAAAACAAAAGGCCATAAAATACTCATGTCTGCCCGTTCATTACTCTGACTTTGCTATGGTTTAGGGCAAAAAAGTCCAGTAGTGTTTAGAACAACAGCAAACAGGCTTAAGCCAGTGTTGTCACCACCACGTTAAAGCTCTTCACTCTGCCCTAAATGTAACCAGGGTCCACCCAAAACTCTCACAAAATGGTTTGAAACCCTGATGTGTTGAAGGGCTCTTTTTTTAAAAACCAATTTCAGCTTCTACTCTTAAATAAGAAGCCAAATCCACATCAAGAAACATGCTCAAGTGTTCATTTTTAGGAGAATGTTTTGTAGAACTGGTCTAAACCAATTTTTCTAATGAGAATTTCTGTTGGGGAAAAAAAGGTTGCTTGAGTTTTATGTGTACTATCTGGGTGTTTCTCAGAAAAGAAAAGAAGCCCCTGAAGTAAAATGCAATTTTTCAGAAGAACAAAGCATTTCAGGTGGGTTAAACACCTCCTTTAAGATGGTATTCAATTGCTGATCTCAATTATGGTAACCACTTTCAAAAGATGGTACATTTCAGTGAGGATCCTAAAGGAGGTTTGGTGGCTGTTTCTCCCCATGGGGAAATCATTTCTTAAAAACCCCAACAAAAAAACCAAGCTTCCAACTTCAACAGGCAATTGATATTCTTGAAGACTACCCTTCATTTTACGAAAAAGCAGGATTTTCAGGAGGAAAATTCACTATCTCTGAAGATTAAATTCATGAACCCAACTACTTTTAGTGCATTAAGTTGAGCAGGTGATAACACCACACAGATAAAGTCCTGCATTGATAAAGTGCCTCTACCTTGGTCCTCTACAAGAGTACACAGGGGCATTTTAACAAAATCAAACCTACTGAATCACAGCAGGGATTTGGATATTCTCTTTTTTGCCTCCACACTTAATCCAAACCTTCTGTTGTTATGGATCCTATCTATTGGAAAATATTTTAAGGGAATATATGAGGCATGTTTAGAAAGATAAACACTTTCTGAAGGTATTATCAGCCCAAAGCTTGGCCCCCACTGCAGGAAGTTTCTAGAACAGATAAATTTGATATTCCTTTTATATATGTCTGAGAATTGATGTAATTGTGGGTTATTTCTGCTGGCTTTTCTCCAGTTACTATGAGAACAGCAGCTCCTTCCTAGGTGGAAGCAGAGATTATTTCAAAAACTTCATTGCATTACACAATTCGGTGTTCGGAGAAAAAACAATAACCTGTGATGGGACCCAAAGAACAACTCATAACTTGGTCTCAGCAAATCTTTTGAACCAATAAAGAAACTCCCAAGGAACCTGTGGAACCAGAATCTCTTGTTAACACAGTGTGAAAAACAGGCAAACTGCCACAAACAATTAATTCCCAGCACTTCTGAGCTTCTCTTTTTATAGGGACTTTCTTTTTCCTGAGATGCCTTTCCAAAGGTAGTCAGGTATGTTGGACAAATCTAAATGGCTTTAAAATTTTAAAAAACCCCAAAAGATTTGTGATGAGTTCTGTGCCTTGCTATTTTACCTGGTGATTTAAATAGCATTTTGCCTTTCTGGCTAATTTTTAGCAGCCTTTTACTGGAAATAAATACATTTTAAGATAGGTTTTATCTCTGCTATCTCCAGCTTTCTGGAATTTCACGGTCTGGCTGAGATCTCACTTTGGCACTGCCTAGAGAGAAAACACCTTCAGCAGTCTCATGAAGTAGAATCTGTAAGGAGTCACTGATTTCATTATTTCATTGGTGGTGAGGAAACCCAGAATAAGAACCCCATGATGTGGAGCTGCTGGAGTGAGACCAGGGAGGCCAAAGAGCTGCTCTGAGAGCAGGAGCCCCTCTGCTCTGGAGCCAGGCTGGGAGAGCTGGGGGTGCTCACCTGGAGAAGGGAAGGCTCCAGGGAGAGCTCAGAGCCCCTTGCAGGGCCTGAAGGGGCTCCAGGAGAGCTGGAGAGGGACTGGGGACAAGGAGAAGCTGCCCCTGGAACCCTGGCAGTGTCCAAGGACAGGTTGGACAGGGCTTGGAGCAACCTGGGACAGTGGAAGGTGTCCCTGCCTGTGGCAGAACTTGATGGTCTTGAAGGACCCTTCCAACCCATTCTGTGATCCTTGGATGTCACAATTTCCATTCAGCAGGATGAGTCTCATCCTTAAATTTCTTTTTCTTACGTGAAAACCGAGATTCCTCGACAAGAAGAAGAATCCTGGAGTTGTGGCATCAACCATGCTCAGCCCCCAAGAGCAAAATTGCCAAAGCAATTTTGTCATGCCTGATGAATAAACTGCTTTTGTTTCTCAGAAGCAATAACCTGGTATGAAATGTGTGCCCCTGGGCCCCTTCCTGCTCCCAAAGGCAGCATAAAGGGATGTGTTGCTTTATTTCATGGCAGGAATGCACCAGCTGGTCACATCCATGATCCCAACCATCCAACAGCAAGGACAGCTGCAGGCTGAGGTGTGGATGTGGAATCTCCCTGAAAAGATGCAGGATGAGGGGAATGTGGATCAATAACTGGATGCATCCAGCTACAATTATTGCTGAAAGTTGACCCTCCCCATCTCTACGGTCTCTCCCAGCTGAACATTCTTTTGTAGATTTATGTGCGTCCTTAAGCTTTTCAGAACAGACTTCCCCACCCACAGACTATAAAACTTAATTAATCAAACACATTTTTCCAGGGCTGGAATCTATAAACCCAAAAATAAAGCAAGAAAAGGACTTCTGAACAACTGTGTAGAGTGAGATAGAAAATTCATCCAGGCTAATTCCTTACCTCTGATACTGTCGAGTGGCAGACCTTGAGGGATAATTAATAAAACTTTTGCAGTGAAATCTTTTCCCTGGCAAATCCTTCAGGCAGACACTGGCATAAGGACTTGTCACTGCAGTTAATGGTTCCAAACCTGTATGTGCTCCTTGGAAAAGTCTTGTCAGGTTTTGAGCACAATCATTCAAATTTCCACAGCTTCCTGGGGTAATTTAATTACGCTCCATATGAAATACTGTTTCACTTTGTTTGTTTTGAGCTGCTTGCCTGGTAATTGAATTGGATGTCCCCTATTCTCTGTATTTCAAGAAAGGAAGAGTAATGATTCCCTGCTCACTTTTTCAATGTCACTCATTGTTTTCTATGTGTCTGATCAAGTCCATCCTGGTTGTTGCTAAGCTAAAGGGACTATTTTATAGGATTTTTCCTTACTGCAGCAGTTGTTACACACCTCTGGCCATCTTTGCCATCTTTGTGTGGGTTTTCCCCCCATTTTGAGGTGAACTATCCATCCTGAGATAATTATAACTCTCTGGAGACACACGAGATGTGATTTCAAACAGGATTGTGGTGGTGGTGTGGATCTCCATTCCCATCCTAATGATCCCTAAAACCCCTTCTGCCTCCAAGCACTTCCTAATTGCTGCCCCAGCCTGCAGAGTCTCCAAGATCCCTGCTCTGGCTGGCAATAATTAATGCAGAGCCTTTCACTGGCAATGGATATTCATGGTGGATTCTTTCCACTTGGGTCCCTTTGTGTTTAGCAACGCTTAATTCCATCTGCCTTTCCCTTTCCCAGCCACCCCTATCACAATTCCAATGGAAAACTATCCAGAGGAGTCACATTTGGTTCTTACACTGCTTCTGCCAGTGTCCACTGAGATCAGCAAAGAGGAATAGATGGGTGTTCAGCTGGATTGAGTTGCCATAGAATTTACAATGTTTTCAAAGCAAAAAAAAAACCCACTTCTGAAATGGAAATGTTTTCCAACTGTGTTCAGCAGCTGAGCTGCACATCCTGGAGATTAGAAAGGGACTGCTTTACCCACAGAAAGACTTGATGGCAACACCACAAGAAAAGAAAGTGGCACCACAGCATAGTTGTTCAGACACATTTTAATTCAAATTGGATGGGGTGCTGGGGGAGGAAATGCTGAAAGCCACAGAAATAGAATTTTTCCTCTCTTGCTTCAGTGTAATTTAAAACATCAAACCATTTTTAATGAGTTTTAGTAAAGCAAGTCTTGCCTGCGACCTTCTATGCCAAAATTTAGCCTGGAGAAAATTTTCAAAGCTGATTTATAAATCCTATAAAACATGGAAGTTGATGGTGGAAACAGTGAGCTGTGGGCACCAGTACTTTTGCAGCCTTCTTTTTAACTTTTTAACCTAAAGAGAGGCTCAGTAAGGTGTATTTAACTTGTATCCCAGTGCTGAAATTCTGCCTGAGACTTTGTCCTTATAAAAATGTGAGTTTGATCTGTTCCGCTTTGTTGGGATCAAGGAGAAAACCACTTCAGCAAAATAAAACCTACAGAGGGAATCGTGAACCACCAAGCTCTTACCTTCAATAGATGGCCCTAATTCACAGAAATAAACAGCAAAAAGGCCAAAAAGCTGCCTGTGTGGAAAGGCAGCTTCCAGTGCTGTGCTGAAAAAGTGGTTTCTGCAGCCATTTCTCATTCTGGTAAAACATTGAATAAAGTCTTCAAGCTACAGACCTTCTTTCTGTCAATATGGACAGGGCCTGCCCTGTGAGTGCAGTGTTGGGTCTCTGGGAGACAACTGTCCTGCAGATAATTAGTAATGACTGAGTTAATCAGTCATTTTTTTTCCTTGAGAGTTAGTAATAATAGGATTTTGCCATCATCAGGTCACCTGTGCAGTGCTGCCTTATCGATTTCCTCGTCGACATTTCAGACGCTCCGGACCCTGCACACCAAAATGAAATTTGAGATAAACCAAGGTCCTTTATCTCATAGCCCTGAGCAGTGATCAAGGCCCCAAGGCTGTCAGAGCCCAAGGAGTGTTTGGGCAATGCTCTCAGACACAGGGTGGGGTTCCTGGGACTGTCCTGTGCAGGGCCAGGCCTTGGACTGGATGATCCCTGTGTGTTCCTTCCAACCCTCCTCTCTCCTCAGTCTTTATTTCTTCTAATTTCCCCATCCAAATGTACAGATATGTATAGAAGTTACATAAACTCAGGGAAAAGCAATTATTTATAACAAACCAAGAATAAATCACAGAATGACAGAATCCTTAAGCTGGAAAAGACCTCCAAGAGCATCGACTCCAATCTTTGACCAAACACCACCATATCAACTCAACCACAGCACTAATTGCCACATTCAGTTGTGTGGATAAAATAATTTTGGTTGGCATTCACTTTCTTTCTAAATTTTTACTTTATACAGTGCCAGTGTCCACATGTGAGTTAGTGGTTTAACAGGAATTTACTGTACAGACCATCACAGTGTGGATTTCAAAGTGTGGTGAGATAAATGATTTATTGTAAGAGCATTTCTTTCTCTTGGCTCTAAAGGGATGCTCAAGAACCAACTCAGAGGTGAACTCCCTGCCCTGTAAACACCTGAGTTCAGAGGAGCTGTCTGTGTTCTCATTTCCTTTCCCTACAGGAACAGGGCATGATGCTGTGACTCCATTCAGGCAGCTTTCTAGATTAACAACTGAAGTCTCTACTAATTAGTTAATAACCACTTACACTGATCAACTTTGTAAGAATTTCACGGACTTCAAGCAAATGCTGTGAGCACAAACCTGGCTAAAGACAGATTTTAGCCCCTCTAATCCAGTTTAGAGCCACCCCCATGGTGATTAACACTGAAGAAAAAATAGGGAGAAAAGTTCAGCAAGGCTGATGACAAACAGCACTCCAGGGAGCAATAAGAAAAAAGTGTTTTTACTCTGCACTGAGCAGGGTTGGCAGATGGAGGTGGTGGTGGTGGTGGCTGGGCTATTTTATGATTCTATTGTTTTCTTGTGCATTTTATATTTTTTTACTTCATTTCCAAAATAAGTGGATGGGAGCCTGGAGATGTGGTGAATATTCATTCTTAGCTCCATTACTTACTGCTCTAAATTAAGTGGTTTCTCAACCTCCCTGTACCTCAAATATCCCACTTGTGAAACAGGACTTGCCCTTTTATGTCTATGAATCACCTTGGGATTTATGGAATGGTTATCACCATGTTCAACACAAACCTAAGAGCTCAAAACATAAAGTCCTGATCCTGGTGGTCACACTGCAAACTGTGGGGACCATCCCTGTTCAGACACCAGTTAGAAACTGTGAAAAAAATCTAAGCTGGTTTTCTCTGGTTTTCCTGCCCACCCAAGGGGAAAAAATAAAAAAGAGAGAAAGGAAAAAGGGGGGAAAAAAGAAGCACTTCAAAAGGCAAAATCCCATTGCCCAAGAGCACGAGATGTTAAAGTCTGCTGTTCAATATGTCTGTGGCTCCCAAGGTAGGGAGAGATCAAAACTGCAGCTCCACCACCTCTGCTTTACAATAACACTAATCACATTAGTCATTTCACAAGAAGAACTCGCTTTGATTTTGCCTTTTCATTTTTATCTTTAATGGGTAAAGGTTTGAATAAAAAATTGTAGGTGTGAGGTGGAAGAGCTGGTTGTAAAAAGGATGAGGCTGCAAGGCAGAGGCTCTGGAAAGGGTCACCACCTACAGGGAAGGTTTAAAATTTGACCCAAGGGTTCATTAATCTGCTTAAGGATGTCTGTCAGCTCCTACAGTGTCCTGGCTTGGAAGGAGTTTGTTTCATTTCAAAGCTTTACTCTTCTTTTAGAGGGAAAAGCAAAAAGATAAATAAAAAATAAAGCATAAGCAGGTAAATACTTCATTTTTCACTTCTAAGAGTTGTGTCACTGAAAAGGCAGAAGTCTGTTCTGATATTGCCGGAACCCCTCAGCAAAGCCATCAACATTATGTCAAGGAAGAAAAGAGACAACAAACCAAGAAGTCAAAGAACCTCAGGGTTCATTCTTAACACCTTAATTCAGTTTTCTGTGCCTGTTGCTGNCTTGGCAGGCATCCCACCTTGATCTGGCCAGGCTTCTTTTGTGCCAGAGTCCCTTTTTCCCCTTTTGGGGTTCTTCTTTGGGTGTTCAGTCCCTGCCCTTGTCGATGATCGTGAGGCAAATAACAGATGAGGGACTTCAGTTCCGTCTCTTACACTGTGCCAGGTTACAGACTGAGGCCTCTGAGTTCAGATACCTCTGAAGTTCTCCAGGAGAACTCAAAGGAGTTCAGGTGTCTCCAGAGCAGGACCATCTACTGCCTGAGCCTCACCCTTAGTGCTTGCCAGCTCATTTGCAGTGCTTTGCATAATTGGGTGTTGCTTTCCTGTCTGTTGAACAGAATCAGGCCCCTGATTTTTGGTCGACTGACTCTGAAGGAACAGATCAAGACAAATGAAAAAGTGCAGAAATGTGTGTGGCAGCCCAGGCAAGCTTTTCTTCTTCACATCAAAAATCTCATCATAGAATGACAGAATGGTTTGGGTTGGAAGGGACCTTCAAGACCATCTCGTTCACCCCCTGCCATGGGCAGGGACACCTTCCACTATCCCAGGTTTTTCCAAGCCCCCTCCAAGCTGGATTTTACAAATATCACTACATAAATTACTGCAGCACCTCAGTTTCCAAACCCCTGGACTAACTTGGTTTCCTGACTAGGAGAGAAGAAGGATATGAAAATTACTCTAGAAAAAGCAGCAATTCCCAAGCTCCACAAATCTTTTCAGCTTCTGGTATGCACAGCACATCAACCCAGTTTGTTGTCCCCTGAAGGAAGCTATTTTCTCATGACAGTATTAATCAGTTTTTCCCATTGTTTTCTTATTTTTTCCCTTCCAAAATCCTTCTTTCACCACCTCCTTCATTTCAAAGGCATTAAACAACATGCAGGCCTAAATAGCCAAATTATGCCATCAGTTTCTTACTGTAGTCTCCTACAAATGAATACCTGAGAAAAATTGTGCTTGATTTAAGAGGACTCACTCTAAAATCTTTTAGCTTGGGTAGAGGTCTAACAAGCCTTCATGGAAAAGACAATCCTCTTTATTCTTCCCTTTTTTCTGGTTTTGTTTGGGGGTTTTCTTTGTTGTCTCAATTGTTTCTACATCTGCAATTGCAGTCCAGGGCCAGAAACTCAACATTTATGAAAAATTAGAATGTGCAGCTTGTGGTGGAAGGAGCTGAATTTTGCAGAGATGTGAAGATGAAATATAAAAGTTTAGGGAAGTGTGTTCTGTTTGGACCCCTGGGACAAAGCCCTTGTCACTGCCAGAAGTCAAGAGGTGATTTCAGCAGGGGCCATCAGGCTGGAAAAACCTGACCTGCAGAGATTGCAGTTGTGCCATGGCATGAAGGGAGCAGAAGGGGCTCCCAGCTGGATCTCAGCTGCACTAATCAAGGAAATTAGAAATGCTCTGGGTAAAATCAGAATCAGAGCTGGCAGTGCAGGAGGAGTGCCCTTGGCTCAGGGTGCTGTGCCCTTGCTGAGTGGGGAGGGAAGGCTCTGTGCTCCCCTCACCCATCCCCTCAGGATCTGGAGTCCCAGCTGGGGTTAAATGAGTCTCCTCTCCTGCAAAAATACAAATTTGGCCTTTCCTCTAATGTGGGCAACGTCTCCAAACCCCTGGCATTTATATTTTTTTCTCTGCAAATGAGGAAACTGAGGCCCAAAGCACTGAAGTGACACAGTCTGATCCTTCTCATGGGACATCATTTAGGATCTGCTCCAGTTCCACCCCCCATTTCCATCAGAAAGTGAATAAAGGCTATATTAAATGTTAGTTAAAATTTAAAACTTGAAATTTCCAGTGGAAGGTGTCCATGGCCATGGCAGGGGAATTGGGACTAGATGGTATTTAAGGTCCTTCCCAACCCAAACTACTCTGATTGTGATAATATTTGGAAAAATAAAAGCATAAACTTTCTTTGTTTATTTAAGAAATTAATTTATAAAAAAGCAAATATTAATACATTCAAGTGTCTGAAAATGACTGCTAGGCATTAATAGGAACAGTTTAAATGGCTCTACACTCCATTCTAAGGAACTCAGCATGGAAATAGCTCCAAAATGACATAAACAAAGTGCAGGTAGTACAAATTCCTGAAAATATTGGAGCATCAATGTGCTCTACAATGCAGTCACAAGTGTCCAAAAGGATAAGAATAATAAGAGTTCTGTCTGCCTGGAGAAATGTGTGACTCAGGCATCAGGCAGAGGTTTGCTGCTATGATATAATAGAGCTGTCACCTTTTCATATGTGATGCCAACAAGAAAAAGAAAAGATTCATGGCTCCCTTCTCACTCAATTTTAATCAGACTGGGGGAGGAGAACATTGTGGAGGGGGAGCCACCATATGCTGGGGATATTTGAGCATAAACAGACAAATTACCATTGCTGTTTCTGTGTCTAGGTCTATCTGCTGCCCTCTCTCCATTGTGGGGTTAATAAGAGATCACTGAGGGAAAAAAAAAAAAAGGAGCAAACAGTGTCTCTATGATAAGTTCTGGACCAGCTGTCTCAGCTGGAAATCTTGGACTTTTACCCAAAACATGCATTATTTTTAGCTAAGAGGTGCCTGCTCCTGCAAATGCAGGCAGGTTTGTTTTGCCTCCCACATACAAATAATTTAATGGGTTTCAGGGGGCTGCCTTGCCTGTGAGCAGTGAACATCTGCTCAATGCTTGAAGGAGCAGCACCCGAATTTTCCAAATGAACCTCGTGACGCATAAAGCAGTAACTGACAGACAATAACTGTGTAAAATTAATTCACTCCATATGTGTTTACAAGGCCAAGAAAGAAAACTAATGGAGAGAGAAATGTCGTTTTCAAGAATCTGTGAGAGGGGGTTTCACAAGAGGTCCATAAAGCGTCTTATGAGGAGGGTAGGATGGTTTGTCAGTGGATTTGTATCATGCTCATCCCTGGGGTAATTCCAGTGTTTGATGTTTGTGGGTTCCCCATTCCTGGAAGTGTCCAAGGCCAACTTGGACAGAGCTCTGAGCAACCTGGTCTGGTGGAATGTGTCCCTGCCCATGGCTGGGGTTGGAAGTGGATTGTCTTTTAAATCCCATTCAACCCAAACCATTCCAACACTTCATGTTTCTATAATTTTATGTAGGAATTAGGAAGGGAAAGTGTTGCTCTGTCGGACACGAGACAATCAGGCAACTCAGGAGCTCAGCCACCAAGGCCGGGCAGAGAGCAAAAAGAGCCCCAGCCTCTCTTTATTCTTATATTTATACCTTTTTACAGACAGTTATGGATTGGACAAGGAGGCTGCCACCTCTCAAATTCCATAGGTGAGAAACACAGCCCATCACATTCCCCATCCCAGAAAGAAGAATGAAAAACAACATCCAAAGTACAAAACAATCCTTGGCCGGTTATAGAAACATGGATTGTTTACACAAAATCTATGAGAACCTTTGCTACCAACTATAAACACAGCACTCTAAAAAATCAGAGCGACAGGAAAAAATGTGGGAAAATTGGCAGAATGGCCCTTCAACTCATGATCTGGGCTGGGACTCAGTGCCTTGTTCCATTCCTATCTCTACGGTGTCAGAAACCCTTCGGAACCTCGGGAGTTGTTTCACCACAACCTCCAGAGCAGCTCTCGTTGTTGGCTTTGAATCCCTCCCTGCAGCACCAGACCCCACTAATCCAGTGAAGGATACTGCTTTTTACCAATGGAAAACCCTGCTTTTTTCCATTAGAGACCACTGCTTTTTTCCAGTGGAGAACACTGCTTTTGTCCAATGGAGAACACTCCTTTTTACCAATGAAGAATACTGGTTTTTTCCAATGAAGAACACTGTTTTTTCCAATGGAGAACCCTGCTTTTTTCCAATAGAGAATACTGCTTTTTACCAATGGATAACACTGCTTTTTTCCAGTGGAGAACACTGCTTTTGTCCAATGGAGAACACTCCTTTTTACCAATGAAGAATACTGGTTTTTTCCAATGAAGAACACTGTTTTTTCCAATGGAGAACCCTGCTTTTTTCCAATAGAGAATACTGCTTTTTACCAATGGATAACACTGCTTTTTTCCAGTGGAGAACACTGCTTTTTACCAATGAGGAACCCTGGTTTTTTTCCAATGAAAAACTCTGCTTTTTTCCACTGAAAAACACTGCTTTTTTCCAATGGAG
>VZTZ01006547.1:0-17944 GCA_013400955.1 Drymodes brunneopygia | reverse complement strand
CCCTGGGCTCCTCCAGGCTGGCCCTGGGCTCCTCCAGGCTGGCCCTGGGCTTCTCCAGGCTGGCTCTGTCACACAGGGCAGCTGTGCAGGGAGGCAGCCCAGCAGGAGCTCTCACAGAATCCTGGGATAGCTGGGCTTGGAAGGAACCTTTGGAGCTCAGCCAGCCCAGCCCCCTGCCCAGGCAGGGTGACATGGAGCAGTGACACAGGAACGTGTCTGGGTGGGTCTGGGATGGCTCCTGAGGGAGACTCCACACCCTCCCTGGGTAGCTGTTCCAGGGCTCTGCCCTCCTCCATGGAAAGAGGTTCTTCCTCACGTTGAGGTGGAACTTGTTGTGTTTTAGTTCATGGCCACTGCTCCTCGTCCTGTCACGGAGCAGAGCCTGGCACCATCCCCTGACAGCCCTGAGAGGGATTTGTATGGATTGATGGGATCCCCTCTCAGCCTTCCCTTCTCCAGACTGAGCAGGCCCAGCTCCTGCAGTCTCTCATCACCACAGAAATGCTCCAGACCCCAAATCATCTCTGTGGCCTCTGCTGGACCCTCTCCAGCAGCTCCTGATCTTTCTTGGGGATCAGGACTGGACCTCGAGCTGTGCCTCACCAGGGCTGAGTTCAGGGGCAGGATCCCTCCCTGTCCTGCTGCCACACTTGTTCCACGTCCCCTGCCATTCCAGTTGTGAGTTTATTTATATAAATCATGGAATCACAGAGTGCTTTGGATTGGGAGGAACCTGGAAAATCATCCAGTCCCACCCCTGCCATGGCAGGGACACCTTGCACTGTCCCAGGCTGCTCCAAGCCCTGTCCAGCCTGGCCTTGGGCACTGCCAGGGACCCAGGGGCAGCCACAGCTGCTCTGGGCACCCTGTTCCACACACAGGAGTGTTTATATGTGTGTGTAATTCATGGAAATTCCCTTATTCAGCTGTTGTGTGATGGGATCATTCTGGGTGAACACACCTCTGAGGGAATTGTCTTCTCATTAACATTTACACTGGGGAATTTGGGTTCTGCAGGGAAGCCTGAGGAGCGTTTTGCTTGTTCACAATTCATTGTGTTCCATCAGTGGAAGGGAGACAATTCTGATTTTTTTATTGCTGAGATGTGCAGCTTTTCTCTTACCTGCATTCCTATAAAAGCTCTGTCAATACACTGGTGTGGTGACAGTGATTTTAAAAGCTGCAGTGGGGCCTGTAATTCCAGTTGTTTGTCCTTGTGGAGGGCAGGTGTGGTGCAATGGAGGTACAGAAGCTGGGAGCCAGTTACTGGAGTGCTGAGTGCTCTAGGTGCTGGTTTCACCCCAGAAACCCATGGGGTGACAGCCAGAACGAGCAGCAACATCCATCACAAAGGGACTGCTGGTCAGGGAGAGACTTGGCACAGCTTCTCCAGCAGGCTGGGGAATTGTGCCAGCGTGGAATGAGGAGCTTTTCCCCTCTTTTGTAGTGCAGGCAGACTGGTGTGCTCGTGCTCTGGCTGAGGGCTGGGATGTGGGCACTGTCTGGGTGAACCTGTGCAAAACAGTCCTGGGCCTTTCCTTGGAAGGCTGTGCTGAAAATCCTGATGAATGCTGTGGCAGTTTCCTGTTGCTGTTCCCTCCCACATCCCAGAATCCATGGTTGGAGTGTGTGTTTCAGTGATCTGGTGTTGGGATTAGTCCTTCTCCCCCTCTGGAGACATCCCAACCCCACCTGGACACGTTCCTGTGTCACCTGCTCTGGGTGACCCTGTCTGGGCAGAGCTTGGACTGGATGAGCTTCAAAGGTCCCTTCCAATGCCAGCTGTCCTGGGGTTCTGTGATTACATAAAATGTTAAATAATTTCTTTAATTCTTAGAGGATATTCTAATGTCTCTCAGCTGTTTTTTGTTGGATTTTAAGGGGTTTTAAGCTGTGGGACATCGTTGTACCACTGTTACAAATGCCAGTGAAAGCCACAGCAGAACTGTTCAGGATTTAAGGTTCTGTCTGGTCCTGTGCATGTGAAACTTGAGTGTCCCTAATTCTAGTGTCTTCCTCCAATTCCCAGGATGAAAATCTTCTCCCCAGAAAATATTTTGAAGTGGATTTTCCAATGATCGTCGCGAGAAAAATCCATAATATCAAGTAAGTGTGAGGCCTGTGTTCAGCTGTGGGAGATAGTGCCATTATTTCATCTCTCTGCTGAGAAACTCTTCATGTTCTGGGATGTGAGGGTGGGCAGGCCCTGGCACAGGGTGCCCAGAGCAGCTGTGGCTGCCCCTGGATCCCTGGCAGTGCCCAAGGCCAGGCTGGACAGGGCTTGGAGCAGCCTGGGACAGTGGGAGGTGTCCCTGCCCATGGCAGGGGTGGCACTGGATGGGCTTTAAGGTCCTTTCCCAAACCATTCCATGATTCTGTGTAGAATAAAGGTTCATTGTGCAGGCAGGCTCTGCAGCCACTGCTCCAGGTTGGGGAAGGTGATGTGTGAAAGCTTCAGGGAGCCCAGCAGAGCTCACTCTGTGGCAGGGAAGGTCTCCTGACAATCAGAGGTTCTGAAGTGTTCCCTCACTGCTGAAAACAGCACTGAATTCCCTGTGTGCCTGCTCAGTGTGAGGCAGGACAGCTGCTGCTGCAGGGGAACATCCTGTTGGAATAAATCCATCAAAGCTCATTGAGGACACATCACAGAGCACCTGGGTTCCTCTTGAAAGATTGCCTCAAACCTAAAAGTAATTGGGTATAAAACTCAGCTCCAACTTCCTCCAGCTTGCAAAGGTTTTCCTTTCCAGCAGAGGGCAGAGATATTCCCTTGGCTGCTTCTGACACACACACACTCACACACAGACACACACATATATGTGTTAAGAAAAAAAGCTGTAAGCCCACTGTTAAACAGGCTTAACTGCTCTGAGATGCTTCTTCCTTCTTCCCACAGATCAAAACCTCCCCTGTCAAAACCAATTATGGAATCCCATTCAGGGGACTCTCTTCTAATAGGTGAGTCATCTTCAAACTCAGTCAGTGATGTACTGCAGCACTTTAAAAACTTTTCTGATCATTTTGTTCTGCTATGTGGGCAGGCTTTTAATGTTTGAAATGCTGTTTGGACAGAGAATTGGGAGGGAAAAGAGGCTTTTTTCTTCTCTTGCAGACTCCTGCCCATTTGTTCCGTGTCATGTTAGAAATGTCTTCTCTTTAAGTGGTTTTATTCTGGCAGAAAGTTGTGGGGTTTTTTCTTTTTCTCTCACATGTAGCTCCTTTCCTGTCACAGGAAAGGAAAAAGTGCTACAGAGAGGCATAGATACTGGATTAAAATATCTGTTGAGTGTTTATCTGCTTTCTGTCTCATTAAGAGCACAAGTCTTTACATTTAGCAGAGTTTTCACAGCAGAAACACAGCCTGCACAGTCCAGGCTCAGGAGCCAGTGCTGTTTATTGCATTTTAGTATTAAAAGCATAACAATTTCAGGTGGTGTGTTGTGGTTGTACTCTCTTGGTTTCTGACCTCATTGTGGAACAGAAGGTTGTGGACTCCCCATCCCTGGAAATGTTCAGGCCAGGCTGGACAGGGCTTGGAGCAGCCTGGGATAGTGGAAGGTGTCCCTGCCATGGCAGGGGTGACACTGGATGATCTCTAAGGTCCCTGCCAGCCCAAGTCATTCTATAATTGCATGTTTGTGTCAGGACTGCACTTGAAAACCTTTTTACTTGTGGAAAATTCCCTGGGTTCCATGGAGTTCATGTTCTCAGTTCAGAGGCTGAGCTGTAGTAGGTGCTTTGGGCCATTCAGGAGGGGCAGTAATTCCCTGCAGCCAGCACAGGAACTGCTCTGTGTGAGCTGCTGTGACCCTGGCACAGCCTGCAGGGCTTGGTGCTCCCTGTGTGCCCACCTGTGGCCCTTACCTGGGCACAGTTCTGGCCCAGCCTCTGGCACATTCTGCAGATTTTATTGAGTCTTCACTGCCCAACCTTGCCAATGTCCCTCCAAGGGCAGAGCTCTCCCCTGTACCCTCAGGCCTCCAAAGATCAAAGCCCAGTGCCCCAGCTCAGAAAAAGAGCCCCTGGGGACCCCTGGGTTCCAGGCAGGCCCTCCTGGGGCACATCTGACCCCAGGGAGATCTGCACCAGCACTGTCCCAGGGACACCCACAGGCTCCATGCCAAGGGCTGGGTGGGGTTTGTGTTCCTGGACAGCTGCAGGTGCATCTGGAGCAGCAAAACACCTGCAGACTCATCAGCCTGCACTGTTGTAATCTAGGGCTGTGAACAGGCAGCTCCCACAGCACTGGGCTGTACTGGTGGGACTGGTTTCTCTGGAGCTGCTTCTCTGGTTCCTTCTCAGTGCTGGCTGTTAGAACCTCAGAGTAACAACCTTGCTGTTCCAGGCTGCTGTAGGCTCTGCTGCACCCAGATCTGTGGGATGGAGCAGCATGTCCAGGACATGTGGAGGTGGTGGAAGTGTTGTGGAACTCCAGTTGGGATTGACAGATCAGATCCAGTGAGATCCCTGGGAGCTCTGGTTTCAGGATCAATTACTGGAACTGCTTCGTGGGGAAGTGCCAGCAGAAGAGGTGCTGGGATAAGTAGATAAATCAAACAGATCAGCAGAGACTTCTTACAGATCTAAAGGGACTTGACAAGGAATTTACTCAGCTGCTGGCTGGTCTGTGCCCTCTCATTTAAAGCTGTCTCCAGCTGGAAGGGTTTGGCTGTGGCTTGGATGGGAAATCCAGGGAGCCCCAGGCCAGCAGAGCTGATGTCTGTACTGAACAAATCATAGGAGCCCTGACAGACAGACTCAGGGCAGCACAGGGATGTGTTCAGAAAGAGTCACCATGGCTCTTGGGAAGGTAACTTGTGCTTCCCAGATCCACTGGAGCTCTCTAAGTCAGCATATCTGTTGGAAAAGGACATCAATACAATGCTTGGATTTCGAGAATGTGTTTTGACTGTGTCCCTTGCCAAAGTGTGCCAGAGAAATGGCACAGTGGTGGTGGGGAGGGAATGGTTCTCATATGGATGAGGAGCTGGGATGGAGGGCGAGCATATGTTGTTAATTTTCGTTATGGAGGAGATGGAGATCTGTGCTTGAGGATATGTTGTTGTTCAACACCAAGAAAAAATTGGGAAAATAGAGTGATTAGTAAGTGGCAGCTTGTTGGCAAATCCAAACTCTGAAGAGTGGTAAAGAACTGTAGAAGTATCTTGTGAAATTAGTGACTTGATGATGATTTCAATGTGGATTAATAGAAAGTGATGCACATGGGGGGAAAAACAGTTTGTGCCTCACATGTAAATGATTATTGCTGCCTTCCTGCAGGATCTGGGTATTAGAATAAATAAATGGATAAAAGCATGAGCTCACTAATGGTCCAGAAATACAAAGAAAGTTTAAACATTTTTGCAAAAAAAGCTAGAAAACAACTTAGGTGCCAGTGTTGGTAGGTGCTTCCTCTCTTTGACTTTTCCCTTTGGAGCTGCTGTTGGCTCCTGGAAGTCTGGGTGCCATCCTAGGGAGAGCTTTGGTCTGACCTGGTAGAGCTGTTAGACTGTGGGATATTCTGGGAATACCAGGGGTGTCAGGGGCACAGGGCAGCAGCATTGCCAGGTAGGGAAATGTTACTCATTTCTGTGGGGATGGGGGCCAGGATTTGAGAGCCCTGTCCCTCCCTGTGCCTGCCTCCCCACACCAGTTCACACTCCTGTCCCTGGTGTAGCAGGAATGATTTGGTTAGAATTTTGGTTTTGAGTTGTGCTAAGTTGGATTGGCATTATTCAGGTTCTCCCACTGCTTTTGTGCTCACCCTGAATGTTCTGATGCCATGAAGCTGCTGCTGATGCACAACTCCATTGGCTTCAGGGCAGGCTGTGCTGGGCAGGCCCAGCCCAGAACTGGTGCCAGGAGGTGACCCCATCCCTGAGCAGCTCCAGGGAGAGCAGTGACAGCCCTGTGACAGCAGATTGTGTTCAGAGTTCAGTGGCACTCTGTGCTGGGAGGTCAGGGCTGCACCTTTGTTACCTTGGCAGGTGCAAACTGCACCTCCTGAGCTGCTCCCTTTGTGTGCCTCTCACACCTTCTGCCCTGCCTGTGCCAGCCTGGGTGCAGCTTCCCTCCATCCCCAGGCTTTGCTGTGACCCAGTGTGGGTGTCAGGGGGACCTGCAGGCTTTGTGTGGGGCTGTCCCTGTGCTTCCAGGACAGGGTGAGGGTGTGGCAGTGCCCTGCTGGGCTGGTGGAGTGAAGGCTGAGCTGGGGCAGGGCAGTGGTCTCTGCCCTCCTGCAGAACAGGCTGCTGCTTTGTAAAGCTGCCAGAGGTACCTTAGCATGAAAATCCTAATGAAATCAGCCTGAGTCAATAGTATCCTGCATGCTGTCTCTTGGAAAACCTCCAGGAAATTGTTGCACTAATGTGAGAAGGGAGTAAGAGAGGAAAGCTGAATCCTTGTGGCAGAGGAGGAGCTTGGTGTGCCTGGAGGCTGCAGGGAGGGCCTGAGGGCACCTCCAGCACGGCACATTCTCCTCACATTTCTGTCGAGGAAAAATTCAATGTGCTGAGGTCAAAAGGCAACTATAGGCAGCTCCTGCTAGTACTGAGTTACCACGAGCTTGTCTTGTTCTATGACTGTGAAATTTGAACTGCTTGTGTTGTTACCTCTGTGCCAAAGTCACGGAAAATAAACACACAAGTGCGTGCCCAGAGCAGAGCAGGGCATTCTCTATTGATTATCCCTGGAGAGCTGAACCCTGTGCCTGGGCCAGGACAGCCTGGCTGGGGTAGGTGGGGTGCTGGGGCTCATCTTTCTCCTCTTCTCTCTCCCTTCCCTCGTATTTCTCAAATTCAATCTGAGTTTGGTGTTTCTCAAACCTTCACTTCAGCCAAGTACAGAGAGACTCTTCGTGCATGGCTGAGGGTGAGCATCACACAAATCCCCAGGGCAGCTCTGGAGGAGAACACCCAACCAAACAACCTCACTAAAACACAGCACGAGGTGGTGGTGCCTGGGCAGGAATTAGTGCCTGGAATATGGGATTTTCAGTGGTTTAAGCCACCAAATGTCAGTGGCTGTGCCAGCATGAGGGCAGCTGGCCTGAGTCACAGCACTGCAGTGAGAATGAGCAGAGGGGTTTGAACACACACACACAAAATCAATTCAGTTAAAACAAACTCTTGCTCCTCAGGAGAAATCAATGGGGACCACGTGGCTGTGCTGCCAAGCTGGAGCTTGGTTTTCCTTTTCCAGCTGCCCTGAGGATGGGCAGGAATTGTAAAATCCATTTGTAGCCAGGCTGCTCAGTCTTGGGCAGCAGATTGCTCACTTTGGTACTGCACAGAATATCCTGAGTGGGAAGGGACCCACAGGGAACATCCCAGTGCAGCCCTGGCCCTGCACAGCACAGCCCCAGGAGTCTCCAGCTCTGCAAGAAAACAGGAGTTGGTGCCAGACCATGGACCAGCAGTGCAGCAGGTTTGGGATGTTTGTGGATGGATTTCTGGCTCTAGGCTGGGGACAGTGGCAGTTCCAGCTGTCCCCAGCTGCCACTGCCCTGCAGTCAGTGAGTGTTTGCTCCCTAAATGGGACGTGATGGAGGAGCTGAAGGATGCCCAGTGAAGTCTGATCAGACTGAAAAGGGGAAAATTAGATATTGAGGAGAAATCCTTCCTGTGAGGGTGGGCAGGCCCTGGCACAGGGTGCCCAGAGAAGCTGTGGCTGCCCCTGGATCCCTGGCAGTGCCCAAGGCCAGGCTGGACAGGGCTTGGAGCAGCCTGGGACAGTGGGAGGTGTCCCTGCCATGGCAGGGGTGGCACTGGATGGGCTTTGGGGTCCCTTCCCACCCAAATCATTCCCTGACTCTGTGATAACAATGCTTAAATCAATGCAGTGTGAGCAAGGCACGTTTACTTCCACCTTAGAGTCTTTATCTCTCCTGGATCACTTAAAATGTTTTGTGGTTTATTTCTGGCTTTTATTTCTGTTCTTTATGAATATATTTGTGTGTCCAAGGCTGGACAGGGAGCTGGCATTAATTCCCTACTAATTGTGGTGGCTGACGCTCGCTGTGCCGTATCCATGGACAGAAACCAATCCCTATTTAAACACTTCCCTGTGTGTGGTGGGGTTTTTGGGTGGCTTTTTTTGATGCCATTATCATGGCCTTGATGTAATCACTTAAATAGAAGGGTGTGGGAAGTAGTAAAGCTATTACAGAACATGCACATGGAAAAAGCCTTGACTCAAAATGTTGAATCATTTGCTGCACAACTTTTTTTTTTTTTTCCTCTTTTCTTCCCTTGTAACTCTCTTTCTGAACTGTTTCTGATTCCTGGATCTGCTCCCAAGTGTTGCTGGAATGGCAGCTATTGTCACTTGCTAGTGCCACTTTTGGGGAGTTGGTCACTTGAAAACTCAACAAAGGTGCATCCTCTGGAATGTTTGATCACTGCTTGATGTAGTAATTGGGAAAACACACACTTGTCCCCAATTTTTTTGTTCCACTCTCCTGAAATGGAAACCCCTTTCATCCTGTCCCTTCAGCCACTTGGCTTCTCTTCTCTCCCCACTCCAGCTGTGCCAGGGGAGGCTCAGGTTGGACATCAGCAGGAATTTCTCCATGGAAGGGGTGGTCAGGCCTTGGCAGGGACTGCCCAGGGAGGTTTGGAGTCCCCTCCAGGACAGCTGAGGAGTTCCAGAGCCATCCCAGTATCCCTGCAAGGACTTTGGCTCTGGGTGGGTTTGATGGAGCACTTGGGAAGTGTCTGCTGTGGGCACTGGGCTCCTCTGGGTGCACTCAGTGCTGCTGGGTGTCAGAATTACTGATGGCAGGAGGTTCTGCTGCTGCTGCTGCTGCTCCATCCCAGCTGGGCCAGGATGGCAGGAGGGGCTCCCTGGACTCTGGGATTTCTCCCTCCTTCATGCTGGAAAACATCCACAGGAATTTGCTGCCTGTTCTATCCCAGGGGAATGGCTGTTGCTCAGAATACCTTCTCTGATTTGACTCATTCCCTAAATACCACCACTAAATCACACCAAAAGGCTAAATAATAACTTTCCTTTGGCCCCAAGTCTATGTGTGCTCCCCACATTTATTATATAACTACCTATATAGTTAATTAATATAGCTATATCTGCTGTTAATATTTGAAATATTGTCACTCTTAGCTTAGCTCTTCAGAAATTGATATACATAAATTTGGGCCATCTAAGAAGACTCCCCAAACAAAACAAAAATCCTGCCTTTCATCTTCCCATTTTTCTTCTCTCTGCATTCCTGGGAACCATGGTAACAGCTGGGGTAACCTCTCTGCTTCAGCAGAGGGAGAGGGGAGGCTCAGAGCAGGGTCTGCAAAACACCACTGGGAAGGGAATCCATGGCTTAGAAAGAAGATTTTGCTGCTCAGAGTTTGGTGTAACAGACCAAACTTTGGCTCCCAGTCCGTGTGTTCCCGTGGAGTTTTTGTGATTCACAACTGCAGCTCTCCCTCATTTGTAAGGTCAGTGTCTCTGAATTCCTGCAGATTCCCACAGCCTGGACTCCAGCAGATATTCCATAGTGGGAGCAGACCTCCGTTTCTCTGCAGATCTGGAGGAAAAGCTAAAGAAACACAGCTTGGATGTACAGTAAGATCACAGGGGTTTAATTGGTTGGTTTTTTGTTCTTTTTTTAATGAAGGCTTGTGGCAGCCTTTGTCCAAGGCCAGGCTGGACAGGCCTTGGAGCTGGGATAGTGGAAGATGTCCCTGCCCATGGTAGGAGTGGTTTTTAAGGTCCCTTCCAACCCAAACCATTCCAGGATTCTGTGATTTCTGAGTTTTATCTCCGAAATTATTTTCTGTGGCCTCCACTTAAACCCCTGCTGTTCCCCAAAGCTTTTGGTGGGACCACTTGGGATCTGAATCCCAAAGCTCCTCTGGGGTTTTCTTGTTCAACGTGAGGCTTTGGGGGGGCAGGAGTTGAGTTTGTGAGTGGATGATGGACAGACCTTTCAAATCTCAGCAATATAAATAGCAGAGATCTGGCTGGGTGGGAGAGAGCATATGGGGAAGCAGAATGCATCAAATTGCCATTTAATTCTTTACACTTCCATCCTCTGAAATGTTGCCTTGCTTGCCTACATTGCTGCTCCTTGTGGAATTTCTCCTGCTTCTAGTGACTTTTTTTTCCCCTTTCATTGCAGCAATTAAAAGCAAACTCAATAATTGTGAAGAAAATCACTTGTGTGGATGTCTATTTTTGTTGTTTTGTGGATGGAGGGGGAAGAGGCAACGTGCAAACTACGGATTACATTTTGTTAGATAATAATATGTGAAGATTATTTTTCAGATACTGAACAAATTTGTCTAATTAAAATTCTTCTTGGAACTTTTTTTTAAAGAGAAAACTTTTTTGTTTTTCAGTTTGTAATTAATGCCTGATTTCACTGATCTCTGCAGGAGTGTGAACTGTGTGTACAGGGCACAATTGTCCTGCAAAAGGGAATTTTAACACACCTCAGTTCCTGCTCTCAGAGAGGACCCACAGAATGCACATTTTTCTGTGCTCAGGGCTGAATTTGGGGAGATTATTTCTTAAAATCTCTGGTTCACAACCACAGAAGTCTCCTGTGGTTCATTAATTCACAACTGCCAGAAAGCCCAGTTTCACTCAACGTGCTGAAGAGATTTCATTCAATCTTCAGTGTCTGGTTCATAAAAAATGGAGCTCTTTCAGGGAATTCTGGGGACATGAAATGACTTGCTTGCTGACAGTTCTTAGTAGATTTTTCTTGTTCTTTTGCTGCAAATGCTGTTCTCCTCTGGCTTTGTTTTGCAGTTTGCCAACGCTGCTGGTGGCCGAGTGTGTGCTGGTTTACATGACCCCCCAGCAGTCTGCAAACCTGCTCAGGTGGGCAGCAAGCACCTTCCCCGTGGCCATGGTGATCAATTATGAGCAGGTAAAACCAAAAGGGCATTTTTAGACCTGCATTGTTGCCATTAAAATTGCTCTCGTAGGGTGGGAGTTATTGAGGAGTGAGAGTGGGCCATGTCCTTTTGTGGGAACAGCAGTTTCTGCTGGATTTCTGGAGTAATGTGTTTTAACTTGGAGCTTGGTTTGCTCATTGTAGAGAAAATACAGCTATTCTGAAAGACAATTTCTGGACTATGTTGAAGCAAAATAATTGAGACTTAATCCAAAAGTGGAAAAAACCATGGAATATTGATTTAGCTAAAGCAGAGGAAAAAAAGAAGTGATGCTGAGTGCTGGCTCTGGGTGTATAAGGTTACATAATTACCTCTGTGTTCTTTGGCAAAGTGGAGCAAAAATCACATCAGCACGAACTCTGCTTCTCCCTGTGGAAGTGAAGCAGTGCCTCAGGGGGAACTAGGTGGCTCCAGGAATTAGAAACAGGATCTTCCAAGCTGGAAATCACTGCTGGAGAGCTGAACTGAGTTGCTGAGAGCTGGAAGCAAGGACAGTTGTGCTGCCAGCCCTGGTGCCCATGCCAACAGTGCCACTGTCCCCCTGACCCTGCCCCTGGGGCTGCTCCTGACGGGGAGGAGGTGGCAGTGGGGAGTGACAGCTGCTGTGGGGACATGCCACTCACTGTCACCCTGTGCATTTTGTGACATGGGCAATCCAGGGGTTTAGGCAGGCTCCTGCTTGCCCCTGTTGTGGTGGGAAGGGAGGGGGAACATTTTTGTCTCCTTCTCTACCCGAGGTGAACATGAGGGACCGATTTGGGCAGATCATGATCGAGAACCTGCAGCGCCGCCAGTGCAACCTGGCTGGGGTGGAGCTCTGCAGCTCCCTGGACTCCCAGGTGAGGGGCACAGGGCTGGTGGGGCTGGGGCTGAGCTTCATTAACCTGGCTGTGAGCTCTGAGTGTGCCCTGGGCAGAGTGGGGCAGTCACTGAGCCATTTGCTGGCCTCATGATCCTGGAATCAGGGCATGGTTTGGCTTGGAAGGGACCACAGAGACCATCCAGTGGCACCCCTGCCATGGCCAGGGACACTTTCCACCATCCCAGGCTGCTCCAAGCCCCATCCAACCTGGCCTGGGACACTTCTCTGGGCACCCTGTGCCAGGACCTCCCCTCCCTCCCAGGGAACAATTCCTGCCCCATATCCCATCCATCCCTGCCCCCTGGCAGTGGGAAGCCATTCCCTGGGTCCTGTCCCTCCAGCAGTCTCTCTCCATGTTTCTTGTTGGCTCCTCCAGGTCCTGGAAGGCCACAGTTGGGTCAGCCCAGAGCTTCTCTCTGATAGCTGAGTGTCAGTGGTTGCACAAAACCTCCTGGCAGAGCCCAGCCCTGCCTGGCCCTGCAGGGATCAGCAGCCCACGTTTAGGGAAGAGTTTGGGAGCTCTCCAAAGGCCAGGAAAAGCAGCTGCCCTGTGAAATCCTTCAGAGGGAGGAGCTGTCCTCAGGTCCCCTCCCTGGAATCCTGGGAGAGCTGTGCTGCCCTTTGTTTTCCAGAGGGAACGACTGCAGGTGAACGGCTGGGAGAACGCCCGTGCCATCGATATGATGAAGGTGTACAGCTTCCTGCCACAGGCTGATGTCAAAAGGTACCACTTTGGGACCCAAAAGTCATCTTCAGATGCCATTCCCAAGGTCCTTCCCATCCCTGTGTAGCGTGGGGTCCCCTGGTGTGACAGAGAGGAGGCTGCAGGAAGGTGCAGCCCAGGGAGACACAACATTCCTGAGTGAAGCTGTGCCTGGATGGATGATCCAGAGGGTAAATGCTGCCAGGAGCAGACTGGCAGCAGTGCTGGCTTCTCTGGGTGTGACATAAGGCATCTCACGACAGAGATTTGCAGATGGGAGATGCCACAGAAATGCTGCTTTGACTTTTTGCAGTCCCCAGGATGCTCCTTGTGCAGATTTTGGCTGGGGTTAAACCACGACACGTTGAAATCATGAGGGGGAGACTGCTCAGAGCACAGAGGGGAGGTCTAAAGGCTGTTTAACAGTCCCTAACCTGCCTGGATTTTGTTAATATTTCTGCATTAAGTGCTGAACAGTGGGAAACTTCAGGGAGGAACTTCTTAGGGATATAATGTGAAATGTGAATTGCTGTGAGTCATTCATAGTTGGAATTAGCTGGGCAAGTTACCTTGGTCAAAAAAAAATCACATATGGGGGTTTCTCAAAGCCTGGAACTGAACAGGTGAGAGTGGAACTCAGAGGTGGTTTAAATAGGAACAGGGGTGTGTGGTGGGACCATATGGCTCTGGTGGAGACAGAGCTCAAGCTTTCTTTGCAGCATTTTTGGCTACCCTGGATCTGTTCAGCTCCTTGCACTTGTTCCACATTGCCAGGAAATAGGGTTATGTAAACTCTGTCCTCCAGCAGCAGTGAGGCAAATCAGGCTTTAGAAAACTCTATAGCAGAGTGTTCCTCTGCAGCACTTCACACCTGGCAGTGCTTTTAGGAACTTCTGCCTCTTTAGATCCTGGGATTTGTGAGGGGTTACACAGATGGCTCCTGGAACAGGGAATTCCAGGGATGAGGAGGTGAAAGCCCCCTTTGAGTCACTTGTCAAGGGTGGGAGCAGTGGTGGCATCATGGACAAATACCTGTAATTGTTTTATGGAAGTTAATTGCTTTTCTGTCCATAGCTTTCACTCTCATGCAGTGAACAGTTCAGTAAAAAATTCTGCTGAGAGTCCAGCTCAAATCCCAACTTTTATTTTATTCCTGCAGGATAGAAGCCCTTGAATTCCTGGATGAAAAGGAGCTGTTTGAACAGCTGATGCAGCACTACTGCATCTGCTGGGCTTCAAAGGACAGCAGCAATCTGGGTAAGGTTCCCCAGCAGCCAGGGGTGGTCCCTGCCATGGAAATGTCCTGTGGGGTTGGGATGGGATTTTCCAGCAGCTGTATCCCAGATCCTTCTGTTCCAGTCCTTGGGCTGGGAGCACCTCCCAGCTGGGGATTGCTCCTGCACAGCCTTGGGAGGGTTTCTGGGCACCCTGTCCAGCACAAGGGGAGTTGGAATTTTTCCACCAGAAGATGCCGTATGGGGTTTACTTTAAATAACTGCCTGCTTTATCCCATCAGTGCTAATTGAAAGGTTTGCAGATCCCATGCATGGGAAGTGCCATATGGGCACACGGTAAATGAAGGCACAGTGTCCTGACAACACAAAAATAAATTTGTATTGCTTATCCCAGCCTTCTCTGCACTGTCCCCATTTGCAGCCATCTGACACTGGAGTTTTCCACGCCACTTTCTCCCCAAAGGAAAAAACATTCCCTCTGAAATGAACTGTTTTTTCCATGTTCCTTTTGTTCTGAAAATTTTGTCTCTCCGAAGCTGGAATTTCTGTGAAAGAGAGAGACTTGATTGAGGCTTTCTGTAGCATTTGGATGTTGCTGCTGCCCAAGAAATGATAAAATGAGAGGAATTGTTGTTTGGGTGAAGGATGGATGGCCACAGCCTGGGTTTGTCCAGATTAGAAAGACAACTCTGTTGCACTCAGTTTGTCTCTACTTCTGGCTGCAATTTCAGGGACTTCAGTCTTTCCAAAAAAACCTCTGCCTGCCACTTGTATCATTTCCACCCCTCCATCCTCCCTGCCCTTCCCTTGCTCCTGACAGAGTATTCAGATTTTATTGACTGTTCCTTAGCAAATGGGAATAGATCTGGTCTCTGCAGCCTGCCTGGGCAGCAAAGCCTCTGACAGAGCTGGTCAAAGGAGATCTTCAAATAAAAACTGGTAAAAGGAGCTTTTCAGCTCCTTGTGGCTGCTGCTGTGACAGAGCTGCTGCCTTGTCATGCTGCTCTCCTGAATCCTCCAGAGTTCTGAGCTGAAAAATCCATATTTTCCATTGGATTTCTTCAGGCTGGAAAGTGGTGACTGGAATACACAACTTTGTTTTTATTGGAGCCAAAGCCCAAAAGTTCACCTGCCCATAGCAGCCCCTGTTTTGGGGATCTCAGCTTTGTTCTTTGCTGTGATTAGAGAAGGGCTGAGGGCAGTTTGGGGTTCTGAGGTTAAGGGGTGCAGGGTGTCTGAGAAGTTACAAAAGGCAATTATCTCAAAGGAGATAATCAGTGGACAGGACATGGACATGCCTTCATCTAAAATGGGCTTTTTTCTCCAGTGTGAATTCACTGCCCTCATTAATGGTGCTTTCCCCTGCTTTGTGTTCCTGATTTCATGGGCAGACCCTGAGGTTCCTGAGCATTGTGCTGTTCCTTCTGCCATGAACAGCTCCAGTGCTCCTGCAGATTGGCTTCATCAAATTAATTGCTGCCTCACCATCAAAGAAGGGTTAAAAATGCACAACCCCACCTGTTTCCTGCTTTCCTCACACCAAATCCTTTATGTTTGACTTTTAAAAAATGCAATAACTCTCAAAGCATCTTTGTTGCTGCATGTACTGGCCTGGGTGCACTGAAAGGGCAGGAGGATGAGAACAAACCCTCATTCCTCCCCCTAAAAATCCCTTTTTTCTCTTCACACAGGTCTGGCAAGCATCGACTTCTGAGGGCTGCAGGGAGGGGAGCCCTGGGGAGCCCCGGGGCTGCCTTGGCTCCAGGGAGATGTGGAGAGGATGGGATTTGCACGTGCCAGCCCCGGGCTGTGGCTGGGACAGCTCCTGGTGCTGCTGCTGGGGACGGGCCTGGTGCCTTGGGGGGGGTTCCAAGGAATATTTTCTGTGAGCAGGGCTTGCCCCCCATTCCCAGCTGTGTCACAGTGACTTGCACAAGGTGTCTGTAACTCCTGTTCAAAGCTTGCCTTCCTCAGTCTCAGCCTGGCAGTGAAGTGTCCTCGGGTCCCTTGGTGTCCTGGGGTCCCTTGGTGTCCCCCTGGTGTGTGTGTGGATGTGTCACTGCTGTTTGTGCAGCACAGGGGGCCTGCCCTGGCCAGGGCTGGGCACTTCTGTGCATTTTCCTTCTGTTCAGGTCTCATTTTGATGGAAGTGTCACCGTGTTGGCTCGTCCAGGCTTCACTGCTGTGCAAGGCTGTCACTGCTGCCTGTTCTTGCAGGGGAAGGGTGAATGAAGGAGGAGAGCCCTGGCTGTGTTCAGTCATGTACAACAAACTGGAAAGCAGGCTGGGTTTAACTGGGAAAGGCTTAGCTTTAGTGGTTTCAGCACTGGGATGGTGAAGAAAGAAATTAATCTCAATTTGCACTGCTTCTGGTAGTATCTTTACACCAGTTCCTCCTTCTCTCTTTCCCCTTAAAAGAAGCAAAACGAAATCCCAACAGCAATGAAAGCCCTTGTCCTGTTGTTTGAAATTGAATCTTGCAACCTTCCTATGAGAAAAATAATAAATGTTTAGTATTTATAATTTGTCTCCTGTCTTACTTGCTGGAAGTGACCGATTTCTGTCTGGTTTTGTGACATTTTTCCTCTCACCAAAAGCATCACCTGGAGGATTTTTTAAAGCAGTTGCAGGCAGGCCCAGGAGAGCTGTGGTTGCATCCCTGGCAGTGTCCCAGGCCAGGCTGGACAGGGCTGGGAGCAATGGGACAGTGGGAGGTGTCCCTGCCCAGGACAGGGGTGGCACTGGATGAGCTTTGGGGTCCCTTCAACCCCAAACCATTCTGGGATCCTGTGAAATGACCTTTCTTCCTTCAGGGATTAAAAATGAACCCAAACCCCACCACTCAACCACAGCCCTGCAACCCCTCTGCAGTGCAGGAGCCCTCCTGAGCTGTCAGTGATGCCCAGAGGCACCAGGACTGTCCTGCTCATTTCTTGGGAGTTAAGTGAGGAATTCAGAGTTGCATAAAAGCCCTTCTCTGCTATCAATTTAATTTTGGCCAGACCCCCTTTGGGACCATATTCCCTAAGCCTCCTGTAGCATCTTTCTGAGTGGGAGCCCAGCTGGAGTCACATCTGCTCTGGAACATCCAAACCTGTCCTTTGGAGCTGGTCCCACCTGGGAAACCCCCCCTGAGCTGCTGCATTTTCATCTCAGCTGCTTTGAGCTCAGCTCATGGTGGAGATGTCCTGAGCTCCATCAGTCTTTTGTGTCTTTTTTGTCATGATTTAATCCCTTTGTGTTTGGGAATAATGTCTCTGCTGGCATGAGGCAGGTCCTGGTGCTCATCAGTTCTATTTTGGGTGCATAATTTGCTCTCCTGAGGGGAACCCTGCAGGATGCAGCCCCAGAGCAGAGCTGCTGCCATGGGATGAGAGGCTCCACAGTGCCCTGGATCATTTGGCTTTGCATCCCCAGCTGTGCAGCATCCAGCTGGAGGAGGGAAATCACTCCTGCACAAACTCCTGCAGCCTCTCCTCAGCATTGCCAGCAGTAGGGAGGAAACTGGGTCACCTTGTGCTCCAGGGTTAGAGCAGATCAAAGGAGCTGGGATCCCTGAGCTGCTGGGGGAGGACAGGGTGGGCAGCCTGGTGCTCAGGGTTGTGCTGACTGAAATGGAGAAATAAATCTGTCCCCTCTCTCCGGGGAGTGTTGGATGTGGAGGGTGCTGGGGAGCTGCTGGCTCAGGAAGCTTTTCCAGGCAGGAGAGGGGCTCAGCCTCTGCTGCTGCTGCTGCTGCTGCTGCCTTTGGGATGGGATGGGATCCCTGGAGCTGCCCCTGCATCTCTGCCTCTCCCTCCTGCTCCAGCCTGGGAAATTGGGGAAAATTCCTGCATGGAAATGCTGTCACATCTGCCCAGGGCAGGGCTGGAGTCCCCATCCCTGGAGGGGTTTAAAAGCTGTGTGGATGTGGCAGCTGGGGCTGTGCTCAGGGGTGGCCAGGGCTGTGCTCAGGGGTGGCCAGGGCTGTGCTCAGGGGTGGCCAGGGCTGTGCTCAGGGGTGGCCAGGGCTGTGGCCAGGGCTGTGGCTGATGGTGGCCAGGGCTGTGCTCAGGGGTGGCCAGGGCTGTGACTGATGGTGGCCAGAGCTGTGTCTGATGGTGGCCAGGACTGTCTTGATGGTGGCCAGGGCTGTGGCTGTCCCTGGGTGTCCCCAGGCCAGGGATGGGGAGCTTTGCCCAGCAGGAAGCTGGTCCCATGTCCATGGCAAAGCAAGGCAGTGACCCCT
>VZTZ01006495.1:20000-45066 GCA_013400955.1 Drymodes brunneopygia | reverse complement strand
ACTATTTCATAGAATCATAGAATCCCAGTCTGATTTACATTGGAAGGGACCTCAAAGCCCATCCCATTCCACCCCTGCCATGGGCAGGGACACTTCCACTGTCCCAGGCTGCTCCAAGCCCTGTCCAGCCTGGCCTTGGACACTCCCAGGGATCCAGGGGCAGCCACAGCTTCTCTGGGCAGAGATTCTAAAACCAGTTTTACCCTCAAATTTGCAAATTAACCAATATTAACCATAACCAGTACCCAATTATAGGTAACCTCTTCAGGTAAAGGTGAGAATGTGCTTTCAGGAGATCTCTTGGGGCTTCATTCAGAATCTGAATAAAATGAGGGATAAACCCGAACTTTCTGGATCTGAACAGGGAAGAAATCTTGCTTTTTAGACCTTCTGTGGTCACTTAATGGAAAAGGAATGAATGGCAAGGAAGGGAACTGCTTCAACCAGAAAGATGTGGTAGCAATTTTCAGAAATGATGAAAAGTTTCTGTGATGCCAGTGGAGTGGCTTCTTGATACTTCTTATGAATACAAGAGAAAACTAAATTGCAGGGGTAAAGAAAGGCAAGGTAAGGACTCAGGGAAAACTTCTGGACTGTCAGGAGAGTTCCCAACTGAAATAATATTATGAGGAAGTTAGGAAAGCTCTGTTACTGCAGGCATTTCAAAAGAGTTGAGCAAACATCTGACACAGGCACTGTTGATCCTACCTGGAGGCAGGGATGCATTAGGTGACCTCTCTTGTGCTGTATCCTCTTGGATTGCTGATCCACATCTTTCCTTTCCACCTCCTGGATGTCTTCCCTTGTGCTCCCAGCCAGGAATGTTCACTAATCAATCCAATCCCCACAGTTAATGCTTTTTCTTTAGGTAGGCAGTTGGCTTCAGGAATCAACTGCAGTCCTAATCAAAACAAATTGTTAATAAAAACACTCAGCATATGTGAGTCACTCCTCACTCACTGCTGTGGAGTTGTGGTGTAGGATAGACTGGAGCCACAAACAACACTTGGAATAAAAAGAAAACAATTCAGCATCACTGACAACACTGTTTATGAACTCACTTCTGTCTTTCAACACAGCTTTGCATCATTTTCAAAAGAAACAGGTATAGATGCTCTCAATCTAAACATATCAATTTTCTTTTACTCATTGTTGGTATCAAAAACAAAAGAATCTCACAGTTAAAAAGTTTTTATTACTTATAAAGATATATTTTTCAGCCCTAAGGGTTAGCAGCAGATATTTATTTTTGCTCTTTTCATTTTCTTGCTTTCCTGTCCTCAAAATCACTGAATAAGTTTACATTTTACTGGAGCACACTGGTGCCATATAGAATATTTTGCAGTGTTTTCTTCAAGGTTTCAATATCAAACTTTCTTACAGGTGGATAAAACATTCTTTCCTAGACATTCTTGACGCTAAAAATAAGTTTATTATATTACAGAGAATGAACTTAGAAAGTTCCCTTTTCATTTGGAAAGGCCAAGAGACCTGAAACAATATTTTTATAGATCGTATAACATTAATTTAAATTAAGTCATTTGCCTCAAGAAAGAATATACCTGTCTAAATGGGGTTCAGGAGTTCTTAGATAAATATAAAACATTAGGAATTTTTTTGCTAGTGTTTGCTTTTTGTTTTTTAGTTTTGGAAAGCTTTTCTATTTCCCTGCTGGGCTCAGACAACACACGAATATTTTCTTTCCTTCACCATCCAACGTCTACACAGAGGGGAGAACAGAAACTTTATCAGCATTGGTTTTTATCTGGCTGCCCTCTTTGCTCTGGACACGTTTTTGCCAAGTTAATAACTCAATAACAGTAACTGGTAACTCAATAATAATCACATTTGATAGTGCATTATGCAGTAGGGTTTTCATTTGTCAATCTTAAAACACTTCTCCAAGGAAGCCAAGTCCTGCACCGTGTGATCACTGGGATACAGACTCCTGCTGGAACTTGCTCCAGGGCAGGCAGCAGGGTCACAAGGGGAGCAGAGCTGACATTTCCTTGAGTTCTCCCCTTCACTTTGACATTCCCAGGCCTTTCTACCTCATCACTCAGCCTCCATGTTGGACAGTTTAGATAGATCCAAATATATATCCAAATATTTCCTATTGATACATCCACTTATTTTATTACTTCAGGATGAAAACGCCCAGCAATGCCAGTGATAAGCAATGTGTGATATTGGGGATGTGCTGCTTCTGAAGGTGGTGAAGGGTCTGGAGAGTGAATCCCATGAGGAGCAGCTGAGGGAGCTGGAGAAAAGGAGGTTCTAAGGGGACCTCCACAACTCCCTGATGGGAGGGGACAGCCAAGGAACAGGGACAGGATGAGAGAAGTGGCCTCAAACTGCACCAGGTGAGGTTTAGGTTGGACATCAGGAAGAATTTCTCCATGGAAAGGGGGTCAGGTCTTGGAAGGGGCTGCCCAGGGAGGTTTGGAGTCCCCATCCCTGGAGGTGTCCAAGGAATTCCTGGAGGTGGCACTCAGTGCTCTGGGCTGGGGACAAGGTGGGGTTTGGGCACAGCTTGGACTCCATGGTCTTTGAGGCCTTTTCCAACCTCAGTGATCCTGGGATTATCTATTCAATCACCAAAGATCTGGAGTAACTTTCCACAACAACAGAAAATGAAAATCAGAGCAGGCCACAAACATCACTTTTAGTACAGACAAATTCCAACTCTGTGCATAACAAAAGTATCCTTATTATTTACCTCCTTCCTAGAGGTTGTTTAAATGCAAAACACCTACCTTGCTGTCAGGTTGCTACGTTATTACTCACTGGGTAAGAAGCCTGCATCAAGGAATCGTGTGGGGATTTTACTTCCTCTATTTTACACCAAATTAACTGCCTATTTTCCTGAGTAATGATAGGCTGCCCTAACAATAATAATACATTCAAATATCAAACTGGTTTGGAATACATGTACATGCACACCGTTTCATAATACTGCGCTCAAAAAATGCACGCCCTTGTAAAAAGAAAAATATTGGAATAAATTATATAGGTCCACAAGACAAGTTTCTGCACTAGAACATGCAGTAAAGATGTGCCAGATTCAGGAGATTGTATCTGGACAGCATTTAAATCAAAGCAAAAGGACTCCTATTAATGTCCACAGGACACGGAATTTACTCAAATCTATAAATTAGCTCAAAAGAATTAATTGATTTCTTCCTATTTATACCCAACTTTACTTTGTAAATTTTGAGGGGAAAAAAAAATCTGATTTCATAAAAATATTCCAGCAATTTGATCCTTCACTATATTAGCATACTTTTAAAATGCAAAACTAGAGTTAAATGTTTTTAAAGCCAGCTCTTTAGTGCTTCTCTTCAAATAAAATCACTGGTTTAGTTGCTGAACTGGAGTTTAGAATCAAATTTTTTTTAAAATGTTGCACAAAGGAAAAAATAGGTGGTTAATGAACAGTTTTATATATAATTTTCTGTAAAATATTAGCATTTCAGGCAACATCCAAACGTGAGCTCCCTTTGTAGAGCAGATATGTGGCAGAGATATTCACTGTTGCTTAAGTAATCTCATATTCAAACTACGACACAAGGCAGTGTTTAATGTTCCAGAGCTTCAAATGATGGAAGAGAGGGGTCTTGAACCAGTTATGCTGACTGGGAGATGGCATTAAATTCGTTGTGAGAAATCCAGGGTGAACTACTTAAACTTCATCTTGAAGGACTCCCTTTAAAAATTATCTTTAAAAAACCCAAATACACATGAAAAAACCAAAACCAAAACAACAAACAAAAAAAAAACCAAAAAAATTCAATCAAACAAACAGAAAAAAACCAAAAAAAAAAAAAAAAGGAAAAAGCATAACTCAAATTCTGACTCTGCAATCCAAGGTGCACTTTAAAATGTGACAATTGGTACTTACTTTCTGCAAAGCATTTCAAGCCTGAGATTGCCAAAAGGATGGATCTCCAGGTGGAGGGATCGAGTCAGTATTTGGCATGTCTGACTGGGATGTGTCCAGCACAATATTTCCTCACTATCCAAATTTCTGGTGCAATTGCTGTAAAAAAAAATCTTTTTTTAAATGGAAATATTTTGATTTTGCATCTAATACGAGTGTGATTTCTTAGTTACCGTCAGTTAATGTGTACAATGGAGGAGTAAAGATTAGAACTAATTGCCTACCGTATTTCATGACAGGAACAAAAATAAGTTGCATTAAAGTTTAACAAACACAAAAATGTACCTTGAAACCAAGTGAAACAGAACAGGCAACTTTTTTGTTCTTTGGTGGTAAAAACCCAAAGTTTCCTTAAAGTAAATTATCAACAGAAAACAAAAATCAAACAAACAAAAATCAAACAAACAAAAAAATCCCCAAGCTACCGGATTGGTTTTGGATTGCCTGTGGTCTGCAATTTTATGTGCAAAGTTGGAATCCAGGGGGAATCTCTAAGCCTTCGTATAGAAACTTTATAATGGAAATGCTGTCAAATGCTTAAGTACAGCAAGGCAAATGGCACAGCTCTAACATGTTAAAAAAAATATGAAAATGCTCTGAACCCAGGGTGAAGGCGAGCTGTCTTGACACTGAACATAGAAAGGTAAATGATTGGAACTTTAATTACTTTGATCCGTCATGCCTTGTAGCTATATGTCAGCTAAGCCAACAAAACTGACACAGAACAAAGGCCATGACTGTTTCAACATCTTAACTCATTTCTTATGGTTGATTAATAAGTCTATTGAATGAAACATGTGATGAGAATGGAGGAAAACATCAAGTGCGTGTTTATGCACACGCGCAAATCCCACGTGTGGGACTGGACGTCAGGGGGTGTTGGAAGTTGGGGTGAGGTGGGGATTTGTTGCACTGTCGGACACGAAAGAAACACGCAGACTTCTGAGCAGCAGGCCAGGACCAGAAAAGGTCCAGCCCTTCTTTATTCTCTCATTTTTATATCTTTCTTAAGACAATCATGGATTGGTCATGAGGTTACCACCTCTACAATTCTACAGGATAGGGACATAGTCTATCATCTTTCTCCGCCTTAGGAGAAAGGAATGAAAACAATCTAGAAGTTCAAAACAATCTAGGCCGGTTACAAAAACAAGGACTGTGTTTATAGAAAATGTATGAGAAATTCTACTACAGAAGTAAAAACATAGAACACTGCAAAAACCAGGGCGACAGGGATTGGCCTCTCCTCTCAGGCATATATAGATACAGAACAAGGTGAAATGACTTCAAACTGCACCAGGAGAGGCTCAGCTTGGTCATGAGGAAAAAACTTTTGAGGAAAGAGTGATTGAGCATGGCACAGGCTGCCCAGGGGAGTGGTGGAGTCACCATCCCTGGAAGCGTTCAAGAAATGAGTGGACATGGCAGTTTGGGATGTGGTTTAGTGGGGGTGTTCAGCTGAAGGTTGAACTTGGTGGTCTTGGAGGTGTTTTCCAGCCCTAATAATTCCACGCTGCGTTATTTGAGACCGTGGAGCAGCAGGCAGTGGCACAGTCAGGATTCAGCTCTTACCATGAGTGTTGTTCCTGGGAATGAAGGTCCATGAGCCATCCAAGGCCAACCTTTGGTGGGACATTGTCCTTCTCTAGGACATGCTAATGTTTCCATGACCCCACATGCAGTAACTCCTGGAATATCTCCCATTCCTTGGTCTCTCATTAGTTATGGATTAGCCTCAGTTCTTGATAGACTGAAAGTCCATTACCTTCAGCAGTTTCGTTGATAACAGGAAGCCCCCAAAGACAGAGGAGAGCCTGTACTGTTATAAACACCCTTTCCACAGGGATCTCTCTTCTTCCCTTTCCAAACCCCATCCTCTCCCCGAGTCCCTGACAGCCCTTCAGTTGTCTCACACAGAAATCCAAAAGGACAGCTCATGTTTACGACTCGTACTCCAGTGATCCCTTTCATCCTTGAAGGATGCTGCTCATCTGCCAGAATGAGGCAACCACGAACTTCTGACCCAAACCTGGATATCCAGCTTTCACTTTAATTTCCTCTCTGCACAAACTTTTCAGCCCAGTGCTGATTTCAGGGGTGCTCAACTCCTATGCTCAATCTTAATAAATGTGATTTCCAAAATTATGACCTAATGGACGCAGTTGTGATGAGCCAGAATTTGGCCCCTGCAGCAAAATATAAAGCCAATCATGGTATTTACAACAGGGAGTATGAAAACATTTGTTCTGATCAAAAAGTTTGGGGGGTGTAGCAGAGATGGATTTCTGAATTTGATTTATATTTGAATCCAAGCATGAATTCAAACAGTCAGTGCTACTTTTGCCAAATTAGAGAATAAAAATGAGGTTTAATAAGTCAAATATTTACCTGAAATCTTGGGAATGGTGTCCACTAACTAAATACAATAAGCACATGTTGAAAAATATAATTTTTTAAAAAAAGGAAAAGAAAAATCAAGAATGAAATAACCCACAATTACTGACAGTAACTGCCTGCTGGTGTCTTGCCCTTTCTGTACCTTCTCTTTCTCCACAGCTGGCCTGCCCTGGCTGGCTGGATCCACTTTTTGTCATGGAATCTGACAAATTTTAGTTAAAGACACTTTACACATCATCAGATACCGGTGTTTTATATTCTCCCATGTCCCCAGACCTTATCTACTGCAGTCCGCTCAATTCTAATGCAGGGAAAATGAAGGTTTCTAGCGTTTTCTGTAAGGTAAAATGTTGGATAGCTTTACAAGCTTTGCCTTCACAAAGCTCATAGAAAATCTGGTGGGTTTATTGCACATTAGAGACTGAGAATGGAGGTGTAGGGTGCTCATTTTTTTGTTCACAAATCCAAGATATTTTGAGAAATAACCCACTCTGCCTGTGTGCAGTAGCTAACCTTCACCCAGCCTGTGTTACCACCACTCCATAAATTTCACTGACTCTTCCAGGCCTTCAGAAATGCTGTCTGGAGAAGATAAGGTGGATTCAAGAATATTGATGCACTTTCTTCCAAATATTCTGTCCTTGCTTGGAAGGATTTGAAGAAAAAGTGACAAGGGGACCCAGAGGAGACACGAGCTGTGTCCTTCCACATTATACAGTGAATAATAAGAACAGAGCATTGTTTGCAAAAATCATTCCTGAACAGAAAAGGAGGCTAATTCAAAATTAATTTCATTTATAATAAATACCTCCACCAGCATTTTTATAAATAAAACACCAGGAGTGATTATTCTACTATGTATTTACAAGAAACGGGCAATTCTTAAAAACAGTAGAAGGACAACCCAACCCTCAGAAGTTCAGGACTGACAGATCCTAAGGCACCACCCACCTTGTCAGAGTCATTGTGGGCCCATCTTGCTTCCAACTCAGTCAACATATGTTTTACTATTTACCTTGATAAGTGGAGAATCGAGCCCAAATTTCTGTCATTTCTCCCATGGGCATCTCTCTTTTCTCCCTTCAATGACTTTTTAAAGCTCCCAGAGCATGAAACATCACTTTGATGCTGCATCACATCCAGTTAGGAAGCTCTGGCATGTGGTGTTACATCTAAACCAACATGCAAATGTAATCAGGGCTGACACGGCGTCCCAATAAAGCAGTCACTCAGCTTTGAGGAACTCGAACAGACAGCTTCTAAAACAGAGATTCTCACAGCCACAGGTCTGGGCTTTTGGGAATTAAACTCTAAGCCAAACTTAAAGAAAGTTTGAGAAGTATCTTAATGGTGTTCTATGCCGGTCAGTGTTTAACTGGCGTTTGGATAATGCACTTAATAATACGCTTTAAATCTTGGGCAGCCCTGAAGTCATCAGGCGGTTGAACTAGATTATAATTTTAGGTCCTTTCTGATTAAAATTCCATTATTTTCTATTCCAAAGTCTCAGTCTTTAAAGCTTTCCCTCAGGGACCTGAAGTTGACCATGGAGATCTGATGGAGAAAGCCCACAACCAACACGTTGCCACTGGAGCATTTAAGCTGCTGTGAAAGTTGAACTCCCCCATCAAGTAACATGCTCTAGGACAAGACTAAATGGCATAAGTTGCACCAGGAGAAGTTTAAATTGGATATTAGGGAATATTTTTTTTCACCAAAAAGGGTTGTCAAGTCCTGGCACAGCTGCCCAGGGCAGTGGTGGAGTCCCCATCCCCGGAGGGATTTAAAGACATGCAGATGTGACACTTGGGGACACGGGTCAGTGGCAGCATTGGCAGTGCTGGGGGAACAGTTGGACTCCATCCTACAGGGCTTATCCAACCCAAACAATTCTGTAATTCCATGAACATGCTGCTCTGAGGGTTTTCTGCATCATCTCTACAACACCAGCAGCCTCAGCCAAACATTCCCAAGCTACCGAACCCAAGAACGGGAAAGGTGGGAAAGTGGGATTTTTCTCACCTCTGTTCCAGCTAATTCTTGTTAATACTTATTGAGAAAACCATATTGTGCTAAAATCCTTTTGGGAAAAGCTTTTGCCACATCCCACTCACCCGCCAGGAAGATTATGAGTCCTATCAGGGTGGGAAGACCTTCTCCCCTATCCCTGTCTAGCATGACTCCCCCCCAAAGGGCTCCACAAGCTTTGTTAAAGCAAATCTCACGTGCTGATGGTTGTTCTCTGCCCCAACCCTCTGGATCTGGGTTAAGGACACCAGATCCCATGGCAGGGTTTAGCTGCCCAGGCTTTCATGTCTTAAACAGCCCATCCACACTTGTGTGGGCCTTTGTGCAAGTGTGACCCTCAGCATTCCGCCAGCAATATTGATTTTGGCTTTACAATGCCCCTGTTATCCCTATTCTAAAGACGAGGGGAAAGGCACAGCTAAATCACTTATCAGGCCTGACAAAAACGAGCGAGTGTCGGAGCTGAGAATAGAAACCAGATCACCTGAGGTTTCATTGCTGGGAACGGTTCCCCTTCCCTCTTCCTTTGAATCTCTGTTTAGTTGTGGGGCAGGTCGTTGGAAATGTGGGCAATATGCAGATATGTTTTCTTTCCCAGAAGGAAATCAAGCTTTACTGGCTTCACTTTCCAGAGGCAGCCAGTCTGCTCGGGCTGCTGAGGTTTGAGGTTTTTGCAGCTCTCACAGGACGCTGCAAAATCCAGCAATCAGACCTGTGCAGCCTTCGGAGGGGATGGCAGAGCACAGGAACTGCACATTATCTAAAAACAGGCTTGCACAATATGTTTCTATGGACATCAGAAACTAATCTTTGAAATGGTCCCTGATGAGGGCTGGGTTGGCCCGAGCTGCCTTCTGAAACCGTTCCAATTCCTCCTTTGCATCCGGTGTGTGTTTATTGGAGAAAGAATAAGTCCTCGTTTAAATTCTGCACATGGATTTGCACTGTGACCTTTCTAGCTGTTACCTCATGGCTATAGCTGAAATTGGTAATAAAATGCAGCTCGGGATGAAGAACTGCTAGGTGATTTTACACAACTATAATTTTACACTCTCAAAAGGCAGAATGTGTAATTCCTTAAGCCACACACGGGAACTCGGTGATACTGGGCTGGATTTCTGCTTTCAAAGCCAGCACTGTGTGAATAAAGCCAGCTCTGTCCAACAATACAAATAATGAGTTAAACAGATATGCACAGTTTAGCTGGTCCTGATGCAGTGAGGAACCAAAGGGAAACCCCACTGAAATAAGGATGCTGCACCATTACAGGTATAAACAGCTCCCACAGCGGAGAGCTGAGCATCTTAGTGCTCTGATTTCTGTTTACCTGCAACTCTTACAGTTTTTTTTCTGAAGAGTCTCCCAAATCTGAAACACTTCAAACAATTTCCAAGACATCCTAATCATGTGTGAAAAAATAGAACACTGTAATGACTGACAGTGAGAGTGAACCTTGAAAACTGTAATTACATTTAAACTCTACCTTTTCTTATACTATTTTATTACATTCCATTTTTCTGATTTTAAGACTCCAGTAAGGAGCCTTTGAGTTTTGTGGTGGTCACATGCAAAGGAAGCCAGAATATGGACACTAAATATTTAATGTCACCCTGCTTCCCTATAAAGTCCACCCAGGCAGGGCTGTGCTGCACACAGAGAGCTCTAAGCTCAGTGGGCTCTGCCCAGCCAGGGGTTCAACTTCACTGTCCCACCAGTGCAGATATCATAGAATTATCAGAGAAACATGGAATGGTTTGGCTCAGAATGGACCTTAAAGATCACCTTGTTCCACCTCCTGCCATGAGCAGGGACACCTTCCACTATCCCAGGGTGCTCCAAGGCCTTGGACACTTCCAGGGATCCAGGGGCAGTCACAGATTTTCTGGACAGCTGTGCCAGGTTCTCCCCACCCTCACAGGGAATAATTTCTTCCCAATATCCCATCTCTCCCTGCCTTCCAGCATGAGGCCGTTCCCCCTTGACCTATCACTACTTTTGACCGTTGTCAAAAGTCCCTCTCCAACCTTCTTGTAAGGTAAAACTATTTCAACATTTCCTAAAAGAGCTGAACAATCAAATCCCAGTTCCTTGTTTAAACAGAAAGGCAGAGCTCAGTGGAAAAGCCATTCAAAACCAGATTCTGAAACACTCACACCGTGCTATCAAATCAAGCCATGGGTACATTCCTAACCCCTAAAAAGGGCCAACAGGTGTTTAAAACCTAAAAAGAATTAGCAGAAAGGTGGCGGCAGAGCAAAGCAGCAAGATATTTGCCATCTCTGTACCCTAAATTCCCCACTCCCCGTGCACCTGCAGGGAAGGAAATACTCATCTGAATTTCAGAACTGACAGAATTCAGAATTGCCACTCATGCAGGTCGTGGGGTGAGATTTAAACCACAGGCACACTCTGTAACTGCATCAGCACCTCTCTTTCCCACTGCACATTTATTTATTTCAGCTGACAGCAACCTCCCTGTCCAGATTTGTGGTGGCACAATACATTAGGAAAACACTTCAGAGTTCAAATTTGGGTTTCAGTTTAGCGATTAGCACCAGTATAACAAAGCCCTTGAGCGTTTCTAGCACCTCCACTGATCTGAGAAGTACCATAACTAGTAACCCTTAGGCAACAAAACACACTGAATCTGGATAATTCTGAGTTTACAGGCAGTTCCCCGGGAATCACTGCAGATACTGTAGTGGCAGAGATGCCTGGATTTTGTGTTGGATTTTATATAAATTATATGTATTTTTGGTTTATATCTATAGCAAACCAATCACAGAAACCCCCAATCCCAGCACCACTTATATTGATGTGACATTTCAAAGTAGAAATGTTGCACCAAACATTTCTATTTCTATTAATGCAAACACCAATCTCCAAAAGCATCAGATAGATACTGCACTTACTTCATTTTTAACAATTTTCATAGGCAACAAGACTGAAAGGGATCCTCTGGGTCATCAAACCCATCTCACTACCAAATCCAGTTCATAATTGCTTTCCTAAACTGCTCCTTGCTCACCTCAGAGCCATGTTTTTGCTTTCACAGATTATTTGGAAATGTCACCTTTCAAATGGCTAAAAGATTTCTGCTTTCTTGATGATCTGTTGAAATCTGTTCCACATTTTTTTGTGCCTACGCTGCCTTTTTGGTTCAAACACAGCTCTGTGAGCACATCCAGAAATAAAATGGGTGTAGGTGAACAATCACTCAACCTGCATAAGAATAAATCTGGGCTGTAGGTGTGCTGGGATTTCAGCTCATGCTCCATCCCTGTGCTCACCTCAGCCTTGGGATGATAGAAATGCCACATTTAATTTAAATGTAAGATCAGAGCACCTCCAGAAGGAGCAGACTCTGTTTCACAGGCAAATCCACCTCTGTCGTGTCAGGTCCTGCATCAGAGAACCTTTAGGTGTGCTGGGTCAATTTACTTCTCTTTGAAACCCAACAGAGTGAAGAAAATAATTTATCCAACTGCTGTTCCAGCATTTCTTCATTGTTCCTGACTAAAATAACATCATTCACTTAAGTGTTGTCCAGTAAAAAGTTCTAAAAGAAACAAATATCCAACAGTCTTATGGGATATTTACTGACCCTCTGAAAATGTTTCTTAAAATGTCTCATATTTCCTTCCTCTATAGCTGTAAAATCTGATTGCACAAAGAATTTCTTGACCCAATAACTGGTGGATTTTAACAACTCCTGAAACTTCTACTTCTCACTTTGGAGATCACCTGTATTTTTAGGATGTTTTAATTTAGAAATGAATTCCTGAGGTGACATTTTAGTAGGTGTATTCATAAAAATCCAGTAGTATTTTTTAAAAATGGTTTCATTTCTGGAAGCACCTGTAGAGCTTTAATCCTATCAAAATTCATTATATTTTTTGTTATTACCATTGCTTTGCCCTTTAAAAGCAAATCCACTATGTTTTAATGAAATTACAACTTCTTTTTTTTTTTACATATATTCTAAGTATTCAATTTGTTTAAAGTGCTCACGAGGGTTTTTTTCCCCCTAGAGGTGATTCATTCTTCCTTTTTTATCAAATTATTCTATAGATTTTCAATACATTCATGCAGGATCAAGTCTAATCTAAACACTGGGTATTTTTGCAATTTCATTAAGAAAATACAGAAGGGAAGTGCCTTTCTAGTTTCTCTGTCAAGGCAGAACAGTTTCCAGATTTTCTTTTTGTAACACAGAAAAATTAAAATATCCTGTATCTTTACATTAATTCCTAATTTCCATATTAAAATGTTTCTGTTATTATAGAACAATATTAAAGCAAAATAATAGATTTTAAATGACAAAAAACCTCCTTCAAACCTCAGCACAGTGTCTCAGCTCATTGGGAATAATCTTCTCCGCAGTGTGATACTGATAGTTGAATTCCAGATTAATATTCATCTGTAAAAGAAGCACAAAAAGTCAGAATCTGGCTCCTGAAAGGCATCCTGGTCTTCTCCTGGTGGCCTGAAGATCCAGGACCTTGACAATGTCCTATCCCCAAATACAGTTGTGATCCCAAAATTCCCCCAGGGTTTCTGATTTATATATATATTTTTTTTTTGCAGCATAAAGAAGTGCAAACAATTTCTATATCAAATGGGAAGTGGTTTTTTTTTTCAAATTAAAACGACAACTCGCTCAAAATATTATTCAAATACACGTAGAAAAAGCTTTCCAAAACACTCTCCCATCATAACAACAGCATTCATTCTGAGTGGAATGACATCTCTTCTTTACCCAGAAATTATGGTTTCATTTTTATAGGTCCAAAATACTCTTTTTTAAGTAGTAATGAAGCAAACATTAGAAAAGTCTCTTTTTAATTTCTAGAAAACAAACAAAAATATTTTGTACAGTTCTATTTTTCAGTTGCAGGATAAAACACTCCTTTTATTCATATTTAACTGATAATTATAAAGGAGGAAGAGCAGCTGAAGACAGAAAGGGGTGGAGGGAAAAGGAAATTACATGGGTTTAAGTTGTAGGAAATATTTATTATTTTATTCCTGTAGTTTAGACATCCTGTAGTGAATTTTGGCAGATGCTCTACAAAGCCAAGCAGGGACTCAGAGCCTCCAGAAGCCACCAGTGAAATCTCTTCTTCCTCCAAAATGCAGATGTCAGGCTGGTGATACACCAAGGACACCAAGAGCAAAGAAAAGTTAATTACTCAGACTGGTTCCTATTGCAGAAAAGAAAATAGAAGTTTTAAAACAAGTTTTGCAACAAATGTGGGTCCCCTCGTGTTTTTACCTCAGAGTTTCACTCCTTGGTGTTGCAGAACCTTCCTACAGCACCAAGCAGGGATTTGGGATATGAACTCTCAAGCCTTCCCCAAAAATTCCCAATTCAACAGAAACTGACTCAGAATAAAACCTTAACTATTTTTTTCCCCTATATAAGGCAGTGGTGTCTTTTTATGCTTCTATGCTTTAGTGTCTTTATTACTAAACAAGTAAAATTAACAAAAAATATTGAAAGGGCTGTTTTTAGTGGGTCATCTTGCCCTAAAACAATGGCATGAAGCAGGTTTAGGAGAAACCACTTCCATTATTTTCCATTAAAAGAAAATTGATCTTCCCTAAATGTCACCAAAAATAGGACAAAAGCAAGAAAGAAGTTTCATCCTGATTATCCTTTGAAGTGTTTCATCTCAAAAATCATAAATTCATGCAACACCTCTCTCTGCAGCCAGGGATCCACATTCCAGCTCTTCATGTTTTAACTCAGATATTACAATTTTCTGCTCTCAAATGACTGTGTGTGTGAAGCAGGGCATGGATAGGATGCATTCTACAAATGAAGACAGAAAAATCCAAAGTTTAGGTGTTCCAGGTGGAGGAAGGACAGCACCTGCAAAACATCGTCATCCAAACTTCTGGGGATCATTTTCAACTCAAGTTCTACACAAGGGGATGTTTTACCCCAATAACTATGATTAAATTTGATCAATTGATCAAATACACCTCAATTATCACATATCGACAAACCATGGCTTTCAGCAATTATCCTTTCCATGATTTCAAAGATGAAGTGGAAGAGGAATAACACTACTGTACTTCCCAAATATTGAAAATCATACAGCTGTCCACTCCCAAAACAGAAATTTTACTTAGAAAAATTTAAGTGGTTTGGTTTATTTTTTAAAATTTAATTTCTCAAACCCTTTGCAGATTGGAAAATTTATCATCATTCTTTGTCACAGAATTTCAGTTTTGACCTGTTCAGTTTTGACTTCTGGGTGAGAAAGCTTTGATTACAAAGCTTTGAATAAGACATTTGATTAGACATACATGTTATAAAAGCCATGTGAGTAAATCCCAGAACCGAAGTCCAACTTCCACATCCAATCATTTTCCACAGAGCACTCTCCACTCATCTTAAACACAAAACTTTCCAAGCCAAGAGCAGGTTCTATTGGCACTTTTCAATGCTCAAGGCTGCTACTGAGAGGATATTTCCCTGCCATATTCCATGTCATCCCTACTTATTCACAGTGACTGTGGGATGTTTTATTTCTATGAAGTCTAGAGAAACACTTACTTTATGTGGTCTGGAGTCTGCTCAGAAAGATATTAAAACTAAGAAATTGGAAGAGGGATTGGAAAAATTTCAAATAGTTGAAGGGGAATTGGACAAATTTCAAATAGGTGAAGGGGAATTTGTCCATCTGATGATTCCACAGTGCTCCTCCACGCGACATCTCCAGAGAGTCAAAGCTCGATTCGAGGTTTGCCGCACGTGAATCAAAGAAATCCACGGGCAGGGTATCCTGATCATCCCTGACAACTGCACAACGAGACAGAGCAGTCCTGGGGCACGTGGCTGGATGTAACTGCACATCAGCGAGGGCTGGGGATGATAAACAGAAGAGCAGTGCAAAAATACACTGTGGTTGGCAGCTGTGGGTGAGGAGGAACTCTTGGCACACCCGAGCGCAGAAGCTTTGGTGGAGGAGGATGACTTAGCCAGGAGCTGCTGGTTTGTGACTCTGACAAGTGTTTCCTTTCAACGTGGATGATGTGCTGGAGCTGAGTGTATTGTTACACCCAGATTGACAGCTCACGTTTCCAGCCCTGTCCGTTTCACTCGCGAGCAGCAGGCGTGTGATGAAAGTCTAATGGCAGCGACGCTTTCAGCAGAGCTCTGTGGGGGAAATATTCCCTGAAAGGTTTGCCCAGCTCGGATGCACCAACTGAAATAAAAGCAGGATGGGAAGGTGATGGGATGGATAAGGACATCACAACCACTGGCTCCTGGAAATTGGGAAAGCTGAGGCGGCCAACAGAGCAAAGACATTGATAATTATCTCCATGTACTTCACATGAGTTCAGCTGCTGTCCCACACACTTCTGAAGTGCGAAGAAATGCAGATAAAATAATCCAAGATCAGTTTTCCTAATCCAAGTTATCTGACAGGCAACTTAGATCCACTAACAGCCTCCAAACCTGCACAGGCACCACAGCAAAATTCTCATACACAGAGAGGGCTTGACAAAAGTTGATGTTTGATATCCACATGGCCAGGAAAAGTCCAGGAGAATCCAAACAAGTTTTCCACAATCCCTCCTGAGCAGTGCTGGGCTTCACTTGGGTAATGCCCTCTCTGATAGGAGCAGCTGACTCAAGGTCCTGGGTAATTAGGGATATTAAGGATCCAATATAATTTTCTGAGTGCGGGCATGTGAGCACCGACATCCTGGCCAAACAGCAATTTGGAGAATTATTCTGCCTACCTCAATGTCCCAGTTTTCATCGGAATTCTTCATTTCCAAAGCTGTTCTGCAGCGCTGCTCAACAGCTGCAATATCTCACCCCAGAGATGGCTGCAGTTCAGCGGTGGGTGATGCCATCCAAAGAGTTTGAATATCAGTTTAATCACTTTGGCATCCTTCAGGAGCAAAGTCACCATTGAAATGTAAGATTATTGTAGAGAATAAAATCGTCAATAAATGTAGTAATGTCTATCTCTAACTATAAGCAATTACAGAGCTAATCTCCAACTCTCAAAAAATAACACCAGATGGTATTTTTCAGAGAAGTCAAATGTAGAATATTATATTTTTTTGCATTTTTCAGTACATCATGATGGCAAATAATATTATGTGAATCCTGCAAGTACAAGAAAAATCTGCAAGTATAACATTCTTCTCTTCCAGCGAACATCCTGTGAATTCATAAATATTTACATTTTGCAAGTTATAATTATGTAGCACTGGAGGAAAAAAAGAAAAAGAAAAGAGTGACTTGTACATACGAGTTTATAAAAGAACATTCATAAATTAAAAATGTGCATTGTTCTGAAAACGATACCTGCTGTGTTTTTTGTGTCAGCCTGTCAAACCGTGGGGTACCTTCCAACCTCTCCCTCAGCTGGGTAAAAATTATGATTTTAGGTTTGAACAACTATTGATCTCTCAGCGTGGCTACTATTAATAGTTTGAAACCATTAACTGTGAAATCATCACTGGAGGGATCTGTTAAAGCAGCAAGAAAAGTTTGTGTTGCAACAGGGATAACGCTCCTGCACAAGCTGACAAACACAGGTGAACTCCAAAAATTTTTGGAATTTTGTACAAGAACCCTCACACATTTGTATAAATTCAGACAGTTCAGTATTATCCTGTCAGTCTTTTTTTTTTTTTTTTTAATTGGAATTTTGTATTGGTTCTCCTGTTGCAGCAATTTCTATACTAAAGGATAATTTCAGTGTTAACGAATCTGAGCTGCAGGAGAGTCCTGGAGCTGAGATTTCAGTTGCAGGAACATCATTTTCTCAACAACCAGCAAAAACTATTCATTGAGGACTATTTTTATTGAAGGAATTTTACCATTTTTGTTCATGAATAATCCATGAACAGATGTTGATTTTTACAAGTTCAGTTGTTATTTGAAATTGTTTGAATACTTTATACAAACATATTGCAACCTCTGGGTTATTTGTATTTTTTTTTGTTCTATTACAATGTTCAGCTATTCATTGTGAGATAGATTGTCTCCTCATACAAATACATCCTTGCCAATGTAAAAAAAATATAAAATGGTTGGACAGGTGACCTAGGTGTATTATTCATGATGTAAATTCTTTAGGGGAAAAAGAAATAAATTACTTTATGACCAGAAAAATCAACTTTTGCAAATAGGAATAAAAGGAAGGAGAAAAATTATTTGTACAAATGCTTAATACTGGCTGCAGGATGGTCAATCCCTCTGAGTGTTCCTATGGAAGTAAAAACTCTGCACAGCCATTCATGCAAATAGATAAGGATTTATGAATATGGGAGTTACTTTGATATCCTAATTAACAGCTGTGAAATCACCTTTCACTCTCTCTGTAAAGTATTTGTTCAAAAATAAAAACAAAACCGCAGTGGCAGCACCTTTCTCTTGTAGATATTTTCAACCTGGGCTGCTTTTCCAGTTTCCCTGCAGGCAAATCCTGCATTTCCTGCCCTTCCTTCTTTCCTAACGTGCCAAATTTGCATCCCCACCAGACACTTTATCACAGGAGAAGCCTGTGAACACAGCAGGCAACTTTTTAACCATAATTTTTGCCTCGTTAGCTTATGCAATATTGCCCTAATTCCAGACAAATGGTTCCACATCCTCCTAGAAGAAGGAAGTCACCAAAGAAAGGTTTCCAAACCTGATTTTAGCATCTAAACCTGAAGTCCTTTCACCTGCATTTACACAACACGAATCCTTCCCACTTAGCCCTGAGTTAGAGCCCTTTTAGGTGCCTTCCTGGCAGTCTCTGAACAGACATTTATTGAAAAACTTATTATTTATTGGAGCTGCAACCTCCTGATTTTCTTAGAGTTATTTAGGTTGGAAAGACATCTAAGATCATAAAGTCCAAGTGTTTTCTGACCATCTGTGTAAAATTTACATGGTTTTCTACATAAAAATACCTGACCAAACTGTGCTGGTCTTCAGGTCCATGCTCTAGGAAGAAATTAACTTTTCTGAGAAACTACACTGAAGTAAAAGGATAGCTGTCTGTCAGATCATGGAGACAGAGAGGTGCTGGCTGTCCTGATTATTTAAAAATTTGGGGAAGGCAGGTGGGAAGGTTGGAGGGATGTTTTGATTATTTCTGTTACCTTTCAGAGCTTGTTTTTCCCATGATCTGAAACATCTGAGGCCGGCTGATGATCGTGGCTGTGAGGAGCCCGGAGGGACAGCACAAGGGGAAATGGTTCCAGTTGAAAGCAAGTGGATAAATTGGATATCAGGAGGGAATTGTTCCCTGGGAGGGTGGTGAGGCCCTGGCACAGGGTGCCCAGAGAAGCTGTGGCTGCCCCTGGATCCCAGGGAAGTGTTCAAGGCCAGGCTGGACAGGGCTTGGAGCAACCAGGGGGAGTGGAAGGTGTCCCTGCCCATGGCAGGGGTGGGATGGGATGACCTAAAGGTCCATTCCAACCCAGAACATTCCATAACTCTGTGATTCTGCCTTTGGGCACCAGCCCAAAACCCCTGACAGCCAGAGAGGAAAGCTTCAAACTCAAATTATAAGCCAAACAAAGATTTTTATATACACCTGTAAAACAGGTTAAGATTATTTCCTTCATACTCAATGCTTGGGCAGTTGGTAACATTCTCTATGAGGCCACCACGAGATTTTTATTCCTGAGTTTCTCCCTGTGCAGCATCTCCATGGAAGCCGCAAGCCGAGCCATCAGCCCAGGTATGTTTGTATTTTACCCCATTTTCCAGCCTCTCCAATGAGCTAATCCCCATGGTTGACAGCACTTATGTTGCAATGACCTGCAGTCATCTGATCAACTTCCTGAATACTCACCAGCCATAATCAAATATATTCTCATCTCTTATTTGAACAAATCAAACAGAAATTGAATACATTTTTTTTTATGAACACTAGCAATATGTTCTCTTCTCTGATAATTTTGACATTAAAATTCCATTTTAATAATCCCATCCTTCAGGCTTTGCAGACTCTTAAGGTATTAAAGCAAAAATTATCCTAAGCAGTTAGATTATAATGTATTTAAAGATTAGACATTTCATGTTGAATATTAACTGCTCCACTTCCCAGAGAAAAAAAAAATGATGCAGGGGTTTTTTTTCTCTTGTATAATTTATACATTTTTAATAGGTTGACTAAACAAAGTTCAAACCTTTCATGAAAAAATACTACAAAATATACTCACAGCTCTGCATTATATTAAAAAGCTGCATATAAAGGTATGAGGAAACATTTTTGCTGACATCATTAACATATTTTGATCCCTCAGAAATAGGCAAAAATGGCTGTTCAACCTCAATGCAGCCTATCAGGCTCCAGAGCTGAGACAAGACAGTGAAATATTTGCAGTCTGAGGAACTTTTATTTACCTGTCATAAAAGATGGGTCACACATTTGGACTTAGGGTTTTGTAATAATATAAAATGGAGAAGCATTAGTAAATTACTTCCAAAAAAATCATATTACACACAAAAAAAATTAACTTTAGCCTGATTCATAAGGATTTCAGGTATTTGTTTAAATCATGACAATTCTTTATGAACACTCCCCATCCCTGGAAGTGTCCAAGGCCAGGTTGGATGGAGATCTGGACAACCTGGTCTGTGTGAGGTGCCCCTTCTCAGGGCAGGACTTGGAACTTGATGGGTTTTAAGGTCCCTTCCAAGCCAAATCATTCTGGAATTTTGTGACTGCCCAAACAAAGGTCTGAATTCAGGATAATCATTCAGCCACAGCTCCTGGCATGGACATTGTCCCCTCACCACTTGCTGACATCGGCACTGGCCGAGCAAAACTTCCTCTACACTGAGTAAAACCTGCTTTGAGCTCACCCACTGCCTTATTCTGAAACAGCTTCTGTGCATGGAAAAACCTTCACCTGCAGAGAGAAAAAAGGAACTTTTGTTTCTAGAGTTTCTACTCCTGAATATAAACTCGCAGCATGGCTCAAAAAGACACCAACTCTTGGTTTCCAGTTCTCCCCAGCAGCAGAGATACCTGTGGACCCCCTCAAGGGTTTTTCTTCCCTCGAGGCAGCAGCACAGGGTGTTTCTCCTCTCTTTGTATAAAAAAAACCCTGCAGTCCAAAGGAATCTTTTCCCATTGGTGGGTGAACAGCACCAGAGACAGCCTGACTTTGTTTCCACACTGTGTGACACCATAAATACACACCCCTTCCTGTGCTATTACTTGTTCATTTTTTAACAATGTGCTTGTGCTGTTAGAAGTGTATTTTGGGTCATTTCTGCGGAGCATTTCACATCTTTTCCTTTTTGTCCTTTTGTCTTGCCCTTCAATTCTGACCGTGATGGGTCTAAGCATATTTAGGACATTAAGGGCAAACTAAATTGTTGTTTATACAGTTAAATGTAAAAAGCATAATGGTAGGGTAGCGTCTGTATGCCGGAAAATAAGTACACTTGTCTGATTTTTATTACATATCTTCTCTCCTGATGTGTACTGAGCAAATTGTGGGGTCTCTGCTGAAAATGCAGCATGAAAGTTTAATTCATCTGCAGGATCTGTCAACCTGAGCATGCACTGAGCAACTGAAAACAAAGCAAAAAAACTCTTCTGCTTTAGGAGAGATGCTCCAAGAATGCCTAAATGAACCCTGAGCCATCACAGGGCTGGCAAACACAGGTGAGTGATGGACAGGAGGGATCTCCTTCAACAACAGCCTGGACCTGGCATCAGATCTGCCCTGGCTCTGCAGGCAGCTCAGGGGGCATTGCCACCCCAAGGTGGGAGCTGAGAGAATTCCAGACCAGTTTGGGTTGGAAAGGGCCTTAAAATCCATCCCATTTCATGGGCAGGGACGCCTTTCATTGTCCCAGGGTGCTCCAAACCCCATCCAGCCTGGCCTTGGACATTTCCAGGGATCCAGGGGCAGCCTCAGCTTCTCTGGGCACCCTGTGCTGCTGCCTCCATTCCCCTCACAGCCAGGAATTCCTCCTAAAATCTCATCTAAACTCTATTTAAAGCCTATCCCATTTCTTGTCCCTTGTCCAAGCCTTCCTTGACTCCTGGAAATCTTCCTCCAGGAATTCCTGTGCAATCTGGAGTCGAGGACCCAGCAGGGCATTTTCCAAGCAAGACACACGAGTCTGGTGGGCCGTGCGTGCAAGGGCTGCTGATCCAGCCCCAGCTCCCTGAGCTCACACACACACAGGCCCTGCTCTGCCTGCCCAGATGTTTTCTGATTAATAATGAGGTCACCCCCAAAGCCAAAAACACAGCCCTGTAGTTCTCCAATGCTCTTGGAAAGCCACGGAGTGTTTAAGGGGGATGAAAATTTTAAATACAACATAAGTATAAAGCACGATAAATCAAACGAATTTGTTTAGATAAAGAGTACATTTTTGTTTTTGACAGCACAGCAACTGTATATTCCACAATTATTATAATGTTTTCTGACATAAAACTGCTGTATCTGACCCAGGACTCTAGTTACACCCCTTCTTGCTTTACAGGATGGTTCCTAAGAAAATGTCTGTATTTTACCATTTCCAAGGCTAAAACAGAAAAGAAAAAATATGAAATTGCAAAGGGATAGTTCACACCATTACTGTATCTGTTCCTTGGTCACTATCCCCCCCAAAAAAGCCTTGAGAAAAGAGTGAAAAAGAATCAATTCTTTGAATGAAATGGGTAAAGCTGCAGAGACAACTGAAATACCTGACCCTGAACAAAACAGGGGAGAGACATGGCTGTGTCACAGTCCTGCTTCCCCCTTGAAAAGCTCTTGGCATCACCCTTGTGACCATTCCACTCTCCTGCTTTTGCTTTGAGACTTTATATTTAACCAAAAACAACTTCAAGAGGTCTCAAGCCCAGCACCAAACAGCTGAGCATGGCTCCCACCATAACGTTTTGGAGTCCCTAAAGGCAGGAACCTGGAACTGGAGAGACCAGCAGAGACCAAGGGCTGGTCCTACCCCAGCCAGAGGAGCTCGGGCTGGGGACCACGGAGCCGTGGCAAAAGCAGCTCTTTTTTCCAGGCTCATGCAGCACCACCTATGGACAAAAAACCTGCATTTCTCTGGAGGATTTGGGGATGGCAGAGCCTCCCACCCCTGCTCCTGCAGTTCCGTGTGTGCTGAGCTGCCTGGAGAGCTCCGGGAGCAGCAGGGCTGGAGGCATTTTGCATCTCTTTGATTTAATCCAGAAAGAAACCTCGAGAAACCAACGAAGGTGAAGGAGAGCGAGCGTCTGGCGCTGAACCACGAGGATCAAAGACCCAGAAAACTGAGTTTTGCATTAAAAAGTCAGGCAGTTCCCGAGGCCTCCTTTGCCCAGAACCAGGTGCCTCGATAAACAGTTTAATTTGGGGTATTTTCTGCTGTGATTCTGTTCCATAAGACACAGACATCAAATTGGAAATCACAGTATTGCTCAGAAATCGCACCCTGAGCGCTCACGGCTTTCCCGGCTCCTTCTGCACATCTCAGGCTCCGTGTGGTGTGGGGAGCCTGAGGATCCCCAGAGCTGCAATCTGGGATTTGCCATGAGAAATGGCCCTGGAACGGGGTTGAACACAAGAATTTAAAGGTTTGAGAGTTTAAAATTACGTTTCTCTGCTTGCAGAGAGAATCTTGAAAACGTGAAGTGCATCACACAGGAACTGATGCCTCCCAACTTGCAAGCAGGATTGAATTGTGCCTTGGGATGGGAAGCATCCCATTCTCCTCCTTAGTGCTGAACCTAAAAATGACAACTTTCAGCCCACTGAGAAGTGAAAACAGTAGTACAGAAAATAATATATTTTTAAAAAACGCAAAGTTAATTTTCACATTAATACCTGTTTTAAAGAATGTATTTTCATTTATATTTCAGAAGAAAAATGTAGGGGAAAAAAACCCACAAAACCTCCCCAAAAGCACAGAAAATCCTATGTCTGAGTTGGTAAGAAAGTCCTAGAATCTGACACTTGTTGCAGAATTTAGATGTGGCTTGATATAGAGCTATTATAAAAGAATGCCTCTTGAACTGAAATATTCCTGATGGACCTTTGTTCTGCTGGCTGGTTTCCTAATTTGATTAATTGTAGAACTTTGGATGAGTGCAAACTTTGAACATTTGGGGGTTTTAAATGCAGGATTTTCTGTTGCACTTTATGCCAGTGAGTGATAATGACATATCTTAAACTTCAAAGGTGTCTAACCAATTAGAGATTCTCTGCAAGAGAAAACGCAGAGAGGAATAAAATAAAAGAGAAAAACTGGTTTTGAATGGTATTCCACAAATGCTGAATATTAAGCACATTTTGAGAATATTTGTGCAGCATTAAGTACAGAGCTTGCTTTAAAATGATGAATAATTTGAGTTTTCAGAAGAGAAAGCACTGCTGTGAGTCTCCTCTTGAGCCCATCTTTTATTTGTACAGCCCTATAACACCACGATTTCAAGCTACATGTGTTGCTTGTTATATGTCCTAAAAATTCAATTTTCTTATCCCAGAAAGAAGGAGCTATAAGTGAGGGCAGTCATTTGATCATAAAGTGTTGTCAACATGAAGGAAACCACTTCTGAGCTCTCTGCCACCACCCTTATTTGTGGCAATCGTGCAAATCACTGCAAAAAAAGGCCTGAAACCTGGGGTTTTTTGGGTTTGAGTGGAGCTGCAGCAATGGTGGGCACGAAAGGAAAGGAGAAACAGCATCTGATAAATGGTTCTGTGAACGTTTATCCCTGCCAAGATGGGAAAAAAGTACACGAGTGGTGTTGCACCTACAGAGCTGGGATATATGAGTCTCCGAAATGGTGATCTCTATCTCAAAAACTATTTAAGCAGCCTCTGATAGGGCAGCCACTGTGGTTATAAGGCTTTCTCTCCCAGAGTGATGGAGCACAGTAAAATACCTTTTAAAACAAAGTGGATGTTATTGCTGACCAGATTCCGATTCCAGGGGATTTATTGTGCCCTATCTTTGTACGAGTTCTCCGTTCTTCTTTACTTTTCCTTGTGTACAACATGTTTATCGGCCACAAAAGGGATTGTGATTTTTCCTTTTCATCAATAAGGTTCCCAGAATTTGGGGGGGGTGCAGCTGAAGGATGGTAGCAAACATCTAAAACTTTTCTTGCCAGCAGCTCATCAGTAAATGGCACTATTCGAAATTGCTGCCTGGCTCTGGGGTTTTATACTTGGGTTGTTTTTCCAAGTTCTCTAGAATGAAAAGATTTTTTTTCTTATTCTTTTTAAAAATCCTCTGGTACCATTGCAGTTCCCCTCTTAAAAATAAAAAAAATAAAAAAAAAAAAAAGGAAAGTACCTCCATCAAATGCTGGTGAAATAACAGCTGGCCCTGGCCCAAGGCAGCCAAGCAAGGCCACTTCAAACCACTCCAAAGTCCTCACTTTCTCCTCCTCCAGAGATCCACTGGTGTGACAGGCTGACCTCCCCTACCTAAGATTGGATATATCGATCCAGAAACTGCTCTTATCAACTCGAACTGCTTTGGAGATTTTTGTGGGCATGTTATTACTGCTGAGGATTGAACTTTTGCCTCTCAGGCATCGTTCCCAGAACCCTTTGGCACGCGGGGCGATGCCAGCGACCCAGAATGTCCCGTGTGCACCAGCAAATATCAGAATGTGATCTGTAATTAACACCAATGAATTCTTAGTGACTTAAATACCCAGAGCACTCACATCAGCTGCAGGGCTAAAAGAAAAATATTAAGTTATAGAC
>VZTZ01006495.1:0-15000 GCA_013400955.1 Drymodes brunneopygia | reverse complement strand
CCTGCTGAGTGCGTTTGTTTTCTCACCTTAAATCCTGGCTCTCCCCAAGCTGCCTGGTTTCTTATTCCATACCTCTCTGCAAGAGTTTACAGGCTTCATATATAAATTACAATTCCCCTTTATTAATCTAATTGATCGTTTGGTTCCAAATGCATATGCAAGATCTTTCGAAACCTTTTAGACCCCTGTGGTTCAATATCAATCTCAAAATATTAAAAGCATCTTGTGGAAAATTAGAAAGCAGATGAGACACTTTGGGACTGGAGATGCTGTAGAAGCTGAAACTTTTAAAGCAGCATTGACACAATTATTGAATGCTGTCATTGCTCAAAAGGGCTTTTTATTTTATTGGTTCTTCTGTAATTGTTTTGTACTTTTACTCTGTCTGTGCAGTGCAGCTGCCAGGAATTCAACCTTAATGAGCAGCAATGTTTAGCTGCAATCAGACAAAGCCCTACACCTTAAGGTTTTCTTTCAATCTTCTTTTTCATGTCAATTTATCAGGCCCTGATTTTTCTTTTTTGCCTGGAATTTACAGAATCCTAGAATATTTTGGCTTGGAAGGGACCTTAAAGCCCATTTAGTTCCAGCCTCATGCCATGGGCAGGACAGCTTCCACTAGACCAGGTTACTCTAAGCCCTATAAAACCTGGCCCTGAACACTTCCAGGGATGGAAAACTTCCTGGGTAATTTTTCTCATCTAAGAAGAAAATATTTTGGAAGTGCAAGTTCTCATTTTCAATTGATGAAGAAAAAAAAAAACAAAAATGGAACATACAGAATGCAGCTCGTCCCACATGGATCACTTTACTAATTTCTGTTTGCTTACATAATTTTTCCCCTAGATTTGATGTATTTCAGGGAAGGGATATTTCCCATGGTGACTCTGGAGTTTTTGGGAAGCCAAAAAGAGACAATTTCATTCATGAACGTTCAGCGTGCAGAGCGGTGACTGCAGGTGGCATGATTGTTCCAACTGAATTAATGTAACAGACACCGCTGTTCCCATTCCTTGCAGGGACAGTGAATAGTTCCTCAAAAAAACCTTAAGGAAAAATATCCCTCCCTTTCTTTTCTTAATTCTTATCAAAGCACACACTGGAAAGGAGTTGAAAGGAATCAAAGCAACCACGCTGCCCTTTCTCATGGAGGAAAGAATAAACCTGGGTTGGTATCACCAGAGTAAGAGATGGTTGTTGAAATCAAAAATTCAAAAAACCAAAACCCTTTGTAGGGTCTTCCTGAAATATTCACTATTATAGAGTTTAAATTCTTGTGAAGCACCTTGAAAAACAAGGGCCCTTTGAGGGAAAGGGGGTAACAGTCTAATGGAAAACTTTCTGCCAAATTTAGAGGCAGATTTTAAATATTTAAAATTTTTTCAGTGGAGAGAGGGAGCTTAAAATGCAATATTATGTTTAGGATTCTTATGTAAGTGAATTATCATGAAATTTGAGCAAAACAAGTTTAGGATCAATATTTTTTCTAAAATTCTTTGCTTAAAGATTTTCACGGTGACCATGGTTAAAAAAATCACCATAACTTTAACCATGGGAATCTCAACAAAATTTCTCAAATAGTTATTAAAAAAATAAAACTACACATACCATTTGTTAAAATTCACCCAAACTCTTAAGTCATTTTTTTTTTACACATGACTGCATCCCAAACAAGCTGAGTTTAAAAGTGGGGAATATTGGGCAGGAGATCCCAGTGAGTACAATGAAAAGGAATAATGAAAAAACTCTTGCCCAGGATCAGGAAAAGTCACTCAGGTGAGTATTATGGACACTGACAATTAGAAGTAGGAGGATAAGTAAATCAAAATAAAGAAATCAGGAAAACTAAAGAAAAAATTCAGAAGACTAAACATCAGATTAAAGTAAATTGAGAGACTTTGCACCATTTATTTGAACATTTTCTTTACTACTTTCCCCCAAACTATTTCTTGTTTTAGGGAACTTAGTCATGCAACTAAATCTGTCTCTTTCTTTGTAACTCCCTCAGTGTGCAAATGGCTCACACGAATCCAATCCTCCATCTCCAGGCTCTCCAAAAAAGCTGCCATGAAACCTGTCATTCTTCATTCCTCAGATATGGAGCTTCTCCAGTGAAAAGTGAGGCTCATAGAAACAGAGAAGAACTGGGAATATTCACCAGCAGATGAGCTAGAAGATGGAAAACGCAGGGATCAGCAGGAAAACACTTCTGGGAAGGCCAGAGCTGTCTGTCTTTATCTAATTTAGAGTTAGTCTGAGGAAAGGAAGAGGCTACCTGACCACAAAATCCTAACTCAGGCAGGGAAAAGCAGTCAAAGGAAAATCATCAGCCTGGCAAAACTGGAAATGAAAAGAAATAAGAAGAATGGCTTTATATGGGTAAAATACAACATAAAGTCTACTCATCCCAATGTAAAACTGTAGAGAAGACAAATCACAATCTTTGAGATATCCGAACTCTGATTTTTACCAGTTGTCTGTTTTAGTTCAATAAAGAATTAATTTATGAAAAATATTTAGCGTGAACTTTTTCCACCAATCACCACACTTTTCAACCTACACTCAAAACCTCTTCCTTCCTCACACCTGAGATCCACAACTTCTCCCCATCCTCTGATGCAATATTGTCCTTTACTTACAGAATCATTAAGGTTGGAAAAGGCCTCCAAGATCCTCAAGTTTGGCTGCTAAATATCAGAATCATGCCTGATATTTCCTCCTTCCACATTCACTGGCCACACCAGCTGTGCTTTCATTAACTCCACCCTGTTAATTGGCAGCTGCCCTGCTCAGTTGACTCTGAGTTCGCTCAGCCAGCTGTTAGCCCATCACCATAATCCACCTCATACATCCCTTTTATTTTTCCATTTGAGACCTCCAACCCAGGAAAGTCCACCAAGACTCCCTTGTGTCCCCAGTCCACAGGTGAGGTGGTTACTTCAGGAGAAATTCATGAACCACTGGTGACAGCTCCCCCATCAAACCTCCTTTGCAAGGAGTTTGGATAAAACCACAACTGGATAACAGGATAAACATTCCCAATAAATCCTGACTCAGTACCATTCACCTGTAAGTCAATAATGAAGGTGTAAAGATGGGTGTAATTTGCACTTTGAACAGTGCAAAGAAGCCAGGAGCTGCTTCTAAATTTGCTTTTCCTCCCCTACCATCCCAAAAGGTGAGGTCTGGGCAAGTCTCACTCCCTGTTCTCCAGCCATCTTTTGGGATCAACACATTGTCTGCAGATCTGGATCTCCACCTTGCTCTCAGTGTCTCCAGTCAATTACAACCAGAAAAGACTCATATTCTCCCATTTGCTCCTACTTGTCAACATTATGATCTAAGCAAAGGTCATAACGCTCCAATATCCAAAATCCAGTTAATTGATTCCCTCTGGGTATCAAATCCCTGCAGCACTGCAGTTATTGCTGCATCAATCATATTGCTATTCATACCAAAGAATTAGAGGGATGTCCAAAACACTGAAATCTCTTACTCCTCGCGTCCTCAGCTTCTCCTCCGGCCGTTTCCAAGCACACCAATTTTCTTGATAACACATTTGAAATTCAATTTCCCTCATAGGATTTGATTGTGCCTATAAATCTGAGCCTGGCCTCTGATCAGATCCCCAAAATGTTCCAGCCTCCAAATTTCCTCCCAAAATTCCTGCCAAACCCTTAGTTATTGTGTCCATATCCTAAAAAAAAATACCACTTTGCCACATATTTGGGGATTAGAGCACCTAAGAACTACTGAGAACTCCCATCAAATATTTCCACATTATTCCCATTTTCTGTAGCCATGTATAACATTTCTACAACTTTAATTTCTCAGCAAAATACATCAATTTTGATTTTTTTCTTTTTTTTTTCCCAGAGGGACTAACAAAGGTATGAGATTCCCAGCCATAGGAGTTTTGGGGTTTTTTCAGTAAATAATAAATCCATTTAAAGAACGAAGTATTTTCAAAACAGAGCCTCAGAGCCAGTTACCTGCCCAAGCAACTGCTGCAAGTTTGCTACTCACAAAAAATTAATTAAAGCACAACCAAAATGAACTCCTTTAGCATTATCTTAGACCTGAAAAAAAAAAGCTTTGAATGAGACTATACATTCAAATATAAACCAGGATCAATACAGTAATTTTGCTGATGAATTTCCCTGGTCAAATATAACACCAATAAACTCTCACTGAGTTTGAGAGATGGAGGCCTGGGGATGAAGAGCTGCATCTTCAGCAATGGGGAGTTGAAAGGCCCAGCCTCTCCCTCAGCAGTTCCTTCCATTGATTTTCTTCTACTTAGAGCTATTTGTTCTCACTCTTAAGGTGATTTTATTTTTAATTCCATATTACTGTTGAGAACTTTGCCACTACAAGGAAATTACTGAAAACCTGGGCTCTACAAAGGGACCAGATAAAGCCAGGGAGACACGAGTTACCTTGGGAATATCTGTGACAATCCTGACCTCCCACAAGACAGGAAAATTGAAGATATCAGCATCCTTCCTGGCAGATTTTCAGCAGCTCAGGTTGAAAAGAGAGGATCAGTTACCCACAAGCCTTTTGTGGAGCCCAGTGGAAGGATTAAATAAATGGTAAAACATGGTTAAAATTGCAACTAAGTCATCACAGCTGGGAAAACCAAAATCTTTTGGCCTCAGAGACAACCACTTCAGGCTGAGGTCAGAGATGCCCAATCCACAGACAGAGTGGGCACCTGTTTGGGGTTAATACCTGTTGTTTCTGTCATGTCTTTTACACCCACACTCATCTTTCAACTGTTGGCAAAGCTGATTAAAAATTTTGCTGCAGACAATGTGTTTTCTGAAAAAAAACCCACACCCAACAATCATGGAATTTTGAAATTGGGATGTTTTCTAATCAGCTGGTATAAAGGATGTCAAGGAACTTTCTTTGACTAATTAGGGGAGATCTTCAAGATGGGTTTGTGCTTGCTTACCCTGAGCACAGCAATAGCATCAATAAAAATTATTAATTGCGGGGTGGATCCAACTGCAGCTATTTTATTGCTGAGGATCTCAAACAACAAATAATGCCAGAACATCTATCAAAGAGAAAGCCACACGAGTTCACCGAACCATCCTGTATGCATTTATCGAAAATAAAAATTGTATGTAAATGCGTATGCAAATTAGGTGTGGCCCTCAAGCTCCTGGAAAGTGGCCAAAAAAGCCTTCGGTGTTGCAAAGTCGAGCATCCTATCTACCATATGGTGGTACCTATCAATCTTGGGAGGGAAAAGATACCAGCTCCTTATGCAGATGGCACCCATCACAGTACCTGGAAAAAGTTTGGGGGTTTAGAGATGGAAATGAGGTGTTTTCCATGTTATGGAAAGCATTCAGAGCTCCAAGCACAGTTTAACAATTAATATTACAGCAATATGGTGTAAAAAGTATTAGTCAACTTTAACCAAGCTAAAATTCTTCTAGGAGGATTTATTAACCAACGATAGAAAATAAAAATATTTCCTTAGGTATTTCTCTATGAGTGGGTGCATTTAACTGGGACACGTAGCCCTGGGACAGAATAGATTCAACAGCCTTGTAGAAACACAGAATGGTTTGGGTTGAAGGGAACCTTAAAGTTCATGGGCAGGGACATCTTCCACTAGCACAGGTCACTCCAAACTTTGTCCAACCTGGCCTCGGACATTTCCAGGTTTGGGGCAGCCACAGCTTCTCTGGGCAGCCTGTGCCAGGGCCTCTCCACCCTCACAGGGAAGAATTTCTTCCTAAATTGAAACTTGAATCTGAGCCCCTTCTCAGTGCAAACCCATTGCCTCTCGTCCTGTCACTGCAGTTCCTGGTGAAGAGTCTCTTGACTTCCTTGTAAGGTCCCTTCCATACAACTACAGGACTGAGGTAGATCAGATCTCCAGTGGTCCCTGCTGATTGCTCCTTGATTTTCATTAATAGTGCCAAGTCTCCAAATAAACAAACTGGATTTTTTCTGAACTAAAAAAACCACAATTTCTGAAGCATTTATTGGCTTCAACATCTTGGCTTGTGTGATTGGGCTCCCACTGCCCCACATTACAATTGATGAACATGCCCCCAGCAGCACCACAGGACCTAGAAAATCCTTGAGAGCTGGTTTTGCACGTGGTTGCTGCAAAGTATCTCAACTTCTCTCAGTAGTTTGGGGGCTTTCACTTCTCTGAAACAGAGTTTGGAGAGACAATTTTCGCTTTTGCTATTGAGCGCTCATGCCAAAGAACATTCCCGTTCTCCCATGCATACCATTAGCACAGTGTACGTCTGAAAAAATGTATTTATATATCTCAGAATGTGTAGTGATGTGTAATTAGGAGTTTAGATGAGAAATTATCGCAGGGAAACAGGGCTGGGGAGTTGGATCATCTGCCGGGTGTGGCGCTCGCACGGCTCCGCGAGGAAATTGCACGAACGCTGCTTTCCCTATTTATGAAGCACCCAGAATTTCTCCACTCTGCTGAAAGGCCCACTCAGCCAAGCTGTGGGAATATTTCATAATGAACAACTCATTTGAAAGGTTTTTGACTCTTTGTGTGTTTACACATTGCTGGTTAATAGCGAGGTGTTTATTCCCGCAGTTTCTGCTCGAGCGAACCGCGCGCTGGAGCGGGTGGGAGTTTCCCTTGCTCTGGGCTGAGCATGGATCTTATGATTTGGCCCAGTGGGAGATGAGGGTGCCCAGAAAGATTGGAGTCCCAGGAGAGGAAAACAGTTGACAATGTGCCTTGGTTTGACACATTGCCAAACAAGACGTACAGATTTTGTGTAGTGTTGCCTGTAATCAACCTACTGTGGTATAATTAAAGGGACTGGTTTAGTTTAGATATAAGAAATGAACTCTGCTTCTCAAATGCAAAATGGGTCAAAGGGTTGGTTGGGTTTTTTTATTTTACACCAGTTTATTTTCTCACGAGCGAATAGAACATTTGTAATTTCCGTTCTTTCTGTTGCAAATTGTGTGGCGCCGAAAGTTAAAAAATATCCGGCAAGCACACGTTGCATATTGCACTCCCCATGATTAGTACAGGTCCATTGGTAGATTGAAATCAGCTCAAACAATGGGTAAAAATAAATCATTACTGGGTACACGAGATCTGAGATGGAAAAGGCACTAATGGTTGTTAAATGAGGTATATTGCATAGAAGGATTATATTTTGAATGGTGTTAAAATTGCTTTGGGAGTGAATATTCTGACAAATATTATTATTTGTGTACTTGAACTCTGACGTGATGGGGTTGTGCTCCTGTAAAGAGTTCGTGAGAACTAGAAATAGATTATCAATGTCTTTTTTTTTATTTTCCTTTTACATTCTGAATAACAAGACTATAAACCACACTTACAGTGTATGAACTGCAGCTTCATCTACTTCTCACCATGAGCCAATCAAGTCAGAAATGTTCTTAGGCTTATTTTTTCATAAAAACATGTTTTTGTGTCAATGACAAAGGATTTCATAAAAATTTATTGAACCCCAAATACAAGAGAAATGTGTCTCGGATCAAGCTGGGATTTGGGGAGAGAGGAAGGAACACAGAGAGGAAGATATTTAAAGTCACAATGTAAATATTTAGTAAAGACTCACAAGCACAAGCTGGTTGGGCAGTGACCTAAGTCTTCATCATAACTACGTGAAGCTGTAGAAGTTGGATTTTGATGATCCTTGTGGATCCCCCCCAGCTCAGGATATTCTATGAGGCTACCATTCTACAGGTCTGTTTTAATGATGCTTTCCAGTAAATCCTCATGGCCATTGGTGTAGGGGACACCATCCCAACCTCTGGCTTTTGCCATCATTGCCACGTTCTTCCCTCTCCAGGGGCTCCTGGACGTACAACTCCATCCAGAAGATGTTGCAGAAGATATCGCTCACTTCTTCATCTGTCCCTTCTTCCTGCTTTTATTTGGGGGGGGATATTTTTTCCACTCTTACCTTTCCAGTTGAGAACTTATTTCTAAAATGTGATGCTTTTCTCGGCTGCAAATCTCAGTTTTGGTACTGTGCCACTGTTGAAGGCAAGCTGGCAGACTGTCAGATTGTTTTCAGTAAGTTATACCGCATTCAAAGTTAAAATGGGACCGTTTATCCATGTTTGTATTTCTGGGATCATGGTTTGTAGAAACAATTCGTTCCAGGAATGGAACTTTTGTTATCGTTTTCAGAGGAACATTTGGCAGGATAGGCCCATGAATTAAAAAAAAAAAAAAAATAGGATCCCTTGAAAAAAAAAGCTAAAGAAACATTACTGTGCCTTTTAAATTCTCCCATCTCTGAGTTATCAATAACTACAGTGAATGCTGCCCTCAAAAATTGATAAAATAGATATTTTTCTTTGAGATCTACCTCCTGTTTCATTAGAGCTTCTTTCCCACACAGGTATCAGTGAAGATTGCCTGAAATGTTCAAGTGGTTTAAATCTTTTTTGATTACCAAGAGTGTGGGGAGGATACAGAATCAGGCTGAGGCTGAGTTAACGTTTGATGGATCCATCCTGAATGAGGGCACCCAGCAGCTCTGAAAGGCTTCAATTGGTGTATTAGGACTGGGGAAAGGATGTAATTTCTCTCAGATCACAGGCTGTAAAATCACTCAGAATTCAAACTTGCTTGCAAACAGGGTCCTTTTTATTTGCCTATCAGCTAAAAGATGTTTTGTTGTCCCCCCGCGTCTCCCCAAGCAGAGTGGATGAAGTTTTTCTCTAATTACTAATACATTTCACACAAAAGAAATAAAAATTCTGGGAAGTAATCTAATCACAAATTCAGATCTCATCTGATAAAAAGGACCACAAGAAGGAGATTTTTTTTTTCCAATATTTGTTTGAAATGAAATGTGCTCCAGAAATGACGCGTTTTGTTTTGACGCTTTCAAAGCGGAGCTGCTGGGGGTTTATTTTTGAAGTGAAATTTGAAAAGAAATGGATTCAGAGTAGATTAAAATGTTAAATAATTCAAAACTAATCTAAACATTTCACCTTGGTCAGCTATATCAGCTTTCTTCAGGTTTTAATAACAAAAAAATCCTTAGCCATTTTTACTGATCCATTTTATGCCAAAAAGTTCCTATTTATTCCTATTTAACTTGAACCTTCTGAGGTTTCTGCTATTTTTGGTAGTGTCACCTGAAACAGAACAAATTAAAATTATTTTCTCAGCTCTCTCATGGATTCATGAGCTCATAAATGAATAAACTGCATTAAATCCACAGAGTGTCTCCCGTTCTTCTTTCAGCCAAATTTCACAACTTCACCTGTTAATCATCTATTTTAAAGCTGCCACATATTTGGTTTCTTTTGGACTAGAAAGTTTTATACCCACTTAAAATTTTCTGGAATTTCAATGGTAGAGTCATCTGATAACTTGAAAAAATCCAGTACAAACTTCGAGGTTTGTTAGCTTTTCTTTGATGCAATATTTACACCACAAAAAATGGCCAATTTTCACTTGCACTGAGGACTCTGTCACGTAATTCTGAACAGTGATAGAAAAAGGAGATTATTTTGCAGAGCAGTTTTATGTCATTGTTTCTCCTCAGTTATATTTCCCTGCAATTTAATGCAATCAACAAAATTTGAAAAGTTGCTTTTAATATTATGCAGCACCCTGTAATTTTTAACATAAACCTCTGTGGACCCAGGATCATTTCCAATATATCCCACTACAAACCCTCCTGGCTGGTACAGGGCCCATTGATTGCTGGTGTGCCACACTTTGTTTTGTGTTTTTTAGCCAATTTTAAATCCATTAAACTCAACTTTCCACTTATTCTGTGGCTCCACATGTTAACATTAACCTCTTCTAGGAAACCCTGTCAAAGGATGGCTGAAAATGTAAGTATAGGATGTCCGTTGCATTGCCTTGTCTCTCTGGCAGAAATAATAACCATAAAAGATTCCAGCAGATCTGTCAGACCTGAGGATTTTCCCTCCCTGCAAAATTAAATTTGCTTTCTCTAATCAGGGAGTGCTTGTCCCAGTTTACCTTTCATTTGGTTCCTTAAAATATTAACTGGGACATTCTCCACGGTCTATGCCAGCAATGTGTTCTTTCCCCCTATGTCCCTGGACCAATTTTTAATAATTCCTTTATTAAATTTCACCAGCCTTCAAAGTTCTGAAATCTCTAATAGAGTCTCCAGTTTCCCTCCTTACTTCGTTTGCCTCTCTTGGATATATTTTATCTGATTCTGGTGTTTATCAATATTTTTAAAAGCCTCTAATCTTTTGATAGCCAATCTGAGTGATATCTGGATGCTTTCTAATTCCTCATTTTCAAGCTCTGAAACCTGGTGTCAGATTCATTCAAATGAAGGGGGCAGGTGTGCAGAAATTGTCTCAGGTAATTTGACTTTTTTTTGTTTCTCCTCTTAACTATTTCTGAGAACACTCTGGGTCTTTACCAATGCAAGAATTACTGTCAACCTTAAATACATTTAAGATGTTTTGTAGAATATTTTTAGTCTAAATTTGATTTTGTGTGCCTACACCAGATTTATGGGTTTAGAGTGATGCCCACTGACCTTGCTGGAGTTCAACTTCTGCCAGCACTTCCACCTTAAACCAGTGCTGCTGCTGTAACTTAGCTGTGAAAACCAGCCACAGGCTAAAATAAGACACTGAAAGTTCCCCTCCAAAGCCTTTTTGTTTGGGGTTTTTAAGGGTTTACATTAAAAACAAGGAGGCTTTTTTTAGCACATGCTTAATTTGAAAAGAATATAACCAAAAAAAAAGACTTCATGAAGGACTTTCGCAGACTATTAGTCCCTAATGTGGACCAGACTCAGTGTGTGTGTGTATCTTTTTAAATGATTAACTGCAATGGGAAATTATTAGAAACAAGACGTTGGCAGAAGTAATTTTTTTTCAAAGAAGAGTTTAGGATGGATTTGATTTAGAAACCAAACAGCCTGAAAACACCAGAGCCAGGACCCAAGAATCACCAGACTTGTCTCATGCAGGGGTTGAACATGTGAGGACAGTGGCATCTTCAGCTGCTGCATCCTTGGTTCTACAGTGTCCCAAATCCCATAGAAGGGACACACAGCCCAGGCTCGGGCAGAAGTTGTGCTTCTGAATTTTACATCATGATCCAAAGGAAATTCCAACCACTGTGGGTGTTCTCCATGGCTTTCCTAAGATATGGGGCAACTTTTCCACCTCAGACTTCTACTTTTAGATTTTTGATGATGTATTTATGCAACAGTGACAAAAAGTGAGGCAGGAACAAAACCAATTATGAATAACAAGTGGAAGAATTCCAGACCAGGTTGGATGGGACTTGGATCAACCTCTAGTGGAAGGTGTCCCTGCCCATGGGATGAGATGAGCCTTAAGGTCTTTTTCCAACACAAGCCACGCTGTGATTCTATGGTTTCTCTTTTTTTAATTGCTTTTTTAAAGCACTCTAGAAAATTAATTCCATTCTTTTATCTCCGTGTGCTTGTCATGCCTTCCCTGGTGCCCCGATCTGTGAACAACAAACTCAATGTAACAAAACACCCAAGTCTTAGTGAGAGTTTCACAGCAGGTAACAGCATGCTCTGATCCAAAACACAGTTGTGCAGCAGATTTAGGGGATCAGACCTCAGCACAACCATCATCTCCTGACCCCTCATCTACAGCATCCCAAAATTTAGGCCAGCTCTTGAGAAAGGCAGCTCAAACCTCCAGCCCTGATGTCTCCAAGAATGAATCTGAGTGCTGGGACTGCCCCCCTCAAACCTCCTTCCTGAGCTCTCCACGTCAAATAAAGCACATTTATGAGGTGAGGGAGCTTGTTTAACAATCAGGTTACATTCGCTCGCGGTCACCTGGGAAACATAGGTTGCAGCCCTCGATATAATAAATCATTATCAGGATTTTGCACACATTGGAACACATGGGATGCTTTGCCCCATGCTGCGTTTTGTACTGAAAGACCTGAGCAGTTTGCATCTGGATCTGAATTGCCTGTAGGGCTTTTTTTGGAGTATTTGTAACTGCTGTTTCAAAGCATCTCTGACATGCAGCTCTCTCGTGAGCTGCTCGGGCAGCATCGAGATTTGCTTCCAAGCTGTTTAAAGGGTATGGTTTTATGAATGAGGAAAATAATATTAATAGAAAAAGGAGACACAGATATAGGGATTTAGGGCACAGAAAACTGGAGGTGGTGCCATGGTGCTTCAATCATTTCAACCCAAATGCCACAGATTAGGTAAAATCAGATTTATACTAAAACTAAACAATTATTATTCTAATTCATGCTTTAATGTAAATTTCTCAAAACCACCTAAAAAAACCTCAAGTCTCAATAAATGTTGGTCATTTGAAAATTATGTCTGCAAAACACTAAATACATTCTTTAAAACACAGAGCAGACATGGTTGTCACATGCTGGGTGAATTTGGTCAAATAGCCCTTCATGTCACAGGTTGCTTTATTTGAAATAAAGGTTTTAATGAAAAGTTATAAAGAACAAGGGCTTTAATAAAGAATGATAAAGACTGACACATAACTTGTATTCATTACATCTTTGAAGTTCGTTTATAGCATTGGGAGGTTTTGGTTTATTACTTACCTGGGCAGCCAGGAATTATAATCCTAAAGACATTCAGACTGTAGATTTTGTAAAATGTGCTGAATTCTATCATTTTGTTGGCATCCACTCCAAGTTTAGCCACGACACGTTTCTGTTCTAAGAAGAAACACATCACACAACAGTGTTTTCAGAGAAATCTCAAGTAACAAAAGCTGTGCTCTTTAGAAAGTGACCCAACAGGGTCTGTGGATGTCACAGGAATCTGCCAATTTACCCACCTAAATTATATCAATTTCCACCTTGGAAAGTCCAAACAGTTGACAGGAAATCTGTTGTTGCTACAACGTTGGGCTCTGTTGTTAATAGGTATGACAAAGCAGTAATAACATCCCAGCATTTTTTGTATTTCCACTTCAAACAGCAAATCCGACCGAATTTACCTAATACTTCAATAATCCAATTATAACCCTTTACCAGCAGAAATCATTGGCGCCTAAGCCTCGGAGTCAGTTAAATGAGGGCTGTGTGGAGCTGCTCACCCAGGATGCATCACAAACTCTGGCGAACAAATTCCGCCGGGATCATCAGGCTCAACCAACGTGAGGAGTGAGAGGAAAGTCCTCACTTCAAACTGGGGTTTGAAGTCCTCTCTTCAAACAGGGCTGCCAAGCTGGTGGCAAACCCACGCTAACCAGGGCAGTGAAGATGGGGACAAGGCACCAACCAACTGGGAGAACTCCCAGCCTTCAAATCAAACCAGAACACAACCAAATCCTCAGCCTATGCCTTGGCAGAAACGGCACATTTTGGTGTAACGCCCCCAAAACCACGGATTTATCCATGAAAATCCATTTACACAAAATACTGTGTGTTCTAAACACAAATTGCTGATATTTTTCAGTTCTGGAGGATTTAGTGCCCATAAGTGTCGTTTCATTTCTCTTTGCACAGCCACATCACTTCCTTTTACTCCCTTACCCCATAAATCTGCGCCCAGCGAGGGCGGCTCTTGCATATCCATCCAACACCCTTTTCCCCCCTGCATGTATCATTTATTTAATGGATCTAGGGAACTATCCTTCAAGCAGAATGAGATATTCTATTCACAGCCAGAACGTTAATATGTCAGTAAAGTTACTCGCCTTCAAAGTGGGAGAAAATAAATCTCCGAGGCTCGGATTCGTACGGGGTTGTTAATGAGCGATGATGGTGTGATTTTTCAAGGATTACGCGATCGAGTCAATTCCTTAAATTTAGACAAGAGTTTCAGTCCATATTTTAGTAATTTCAGCAGAAATGCCATATGCTGCCCAGAGAAGTTGTTGGTGCCTCATCCCTGGAAGTGTTCAAGGCTTGCAGCAACCTGGGATAGTGGAAGGAGTCCCTGCCCATGGCAGGGGTGGAATGAGATGAGCTTTAAGGTCCCTTCCAACCCAAAACATTTTTGATTCTATAAGATTTTGACAAAAAAAAAATAACTTTCTATGTGTTAAAATACACCCTGCTGCTCAAGAAAGGCTTACAAATGTGTGAGGAATCTGTGTGTCAGAGTTAGTTCCTAGCCCTAAAAAGTAAAATAAAACTGTAGATCAAATATTACCCACAGAATAAATACTCCTCTACCTCCACAAACTGGCACCTCTACTCAAATATGAGCTTCCTCAGAGGTTCAAGCCAATAATTGAGCTGGGTCCACCTCCCCTTTTTTTTATTTTTGAGAAATGTATAGTTAAATATCAACTGCAATTAATAGTGTTTTGAAAGATAGATTATTACTGTAATTTCTGCTGACATTTTGTGTGCAGTATGTTTTTCTTTACTAATTAAATACCGTGAACTGTTTTCTGAGGGTTAATACATTTCACAAAATTTCCAATTTATAAATAAGTCAGATTCAGATATTTATTTGTAATTACATGGCAATGTAAACCAGAGATGGGATGAAAGAGGTAGATTGGACAAAAAGAAACATAGATTTTATCTACTCCGTGTTTGGCAGTTGGCTGTGGAAAATATAATCCAGTCATAAATCTATGAACCAGCCCTGAATTTCTATTGCATTACTTTTAAAGTAATTGCAGCATTTTCACATCCCCTAAAATGTGCCATAAATCCATAAAAATTATCCATATGTTATATATCTAGGAGTGAATTAATTACTTTTCACTGTACTGTAAAATACAGATAAAGAAACTCTACCCAGAAAGTTAAAAACGCCTTTAATAGATGCTTTTCCATATGCATAATAAGGAATTATTGCACTAAGGGATTATCTAAAAACTGAATTTATATGACAAACAGTTAAAAAAGGAATTTAAACTGATGCCACTCTCTGTCTAAGAGCCTTTTTGGGTGCTAATATTTGGGAACAGATTGAGTACAAGTTACCTGTGCTGACAAACCTGGCCCAGGTTACGGCTGCTGAAAAGCCCAAATCAAAATCCTCATCCTCCAATAAGACAGACTTG
>VZTZ01006468.1:3778-16356 GCA_013400955.1 Drymodes brunneopygia | reverse complement strand
GCCGCACCGGCGGCGCGCCGGGGAGCCCTTACCGAGACACCGGGTGGCCCTTACCGAGACACCGGGTAGCCCGGCCGCGGTACGCTCCGGGACCGCTGCTAGCCCATCGGGACGGAGAGACCCTACCCGGGCAGCCCCCCCGCAGGAACGCCGGGTCTTGGGAGCGAGGAGCCGCTCCCCGGGACGCGGCAGGAGCCGAGCGGGCGCACCGGGGTCCCGACAGCTGGAGCGAGGAGAACCGATCCAGCTCCCGTTCCCCGGAGGCAGGCAAGGTTCCAAGTGACCGAGGTCACGGAGGGTCTCTGAGGGTGAGCAGAGCTCCCGAACAACCGAAGAGGGGCTCTGCCGTGCGTCCCCCCGGGAGCCCCGGGGAAGCGGGGCCACCCCTCCCGCTCCGGGGAAAGCAACCGAGAGAGCGCGGTCCCGGTTCGCGGATCCCTCCCGTAGCCCGACCCGAGACCCCACCGGTCCGGTGCGGCTCTACTCACCGAGCACGGCCCCGCGGATCCCGGCGAGGCGGGAGCTCAGCTGCCTCCGGTGGCAGGAAGAGGGAGAGAGACCCCAGAAACGTCCCGGGGGGAGGTGGTGGTCGGTGCGGTGTCACCTCCTGAGCGCTGCAGCCGGTCCGAGCGCAGCCCTGACGCGGAGCTGCCGGGGAGGTGCCCCAAGTTTTATCCCGCACCGCCCGGGGTGGAGCCTGGCGGGGGCAGGGACCGGGCAGGGACCGGTCTGGCCCCGGCAACGGCCACGGCCCCGGCCCCGGCGGCACCCGCACCTGCTCCCGCGGGGGGTCCCGGTCCTTGCCCCCGGGTCTCAATCCTGCTCCATGGGTCCCAGCCCCTGCCCGCTCGTTTTGGATCCCGCTCCCGGGATCCCGACTCGCCGTCCTCTAATCTCGGTATCAGCCCACCGGGGGCGTCTCAGCCTCTGCCGGGGTCCCAGCTCTGCCCTCGCTCCAGGCAGGGCAGGGGTGACCAGCCCCCCACGGGCCGTGGGGAGAGGACAGACCGGACACCTCTCCCCCTCCGGGTGCCCCGTCACCGGGGTCAAAGTCAGTCCGTGGGCAGGGAACGGATGGGCTGAGCTCTCCTTGGGAGCTGAGCGTCAAAGCTGCTGCTGCTGCTGCTGCCTGTGGAGACTCAGTGATGTCTAATACCGAGACTCTCTGATGTCTAATAACAAGGTTGGGCCATTCTTCCCCCAGGGATTCCCTCTGCCCAACCACCCACTTCCCAGCAAGGACACAGACCTAACCCCACAGGGTTTTTAGAGCAAGGGACAAACGGGCTGGTGGGCACGAGTTCCAGGGGGTGATTCCCCGGGGGCCACAAGGCAGAAGCTGCTTCCTCCCGGGCCAGCAACTGCCCCGTGCACACAGGGAGGGAGCTGGGGAGATGCTCGTGACCTCAGGCAGCCTCACCGGGTCTCTCCCTCGCAGACAATGCCCTGGCACACCGAGACACAAAGCAGCTGGAGGGGAGATCTGGCGGCCAGTCTGCAGTGGGGAGACCCGACCTGTGAGGCAGCAGCCCCGTGGCCCGGTGGGAGCCAAGGGGGGCTCTCTGAACCCCCAAAATGTTGCTGCTGTTTCCATCCTGCCCAGCCTCCCCCGGGGTGGGTGCAGATGGCTGGGTGGGAGCGAAACCACTCGTGCAAGGCACAGAGCCGGGCTGGGAGGGAGCCTTTGTCGCTCAGCCCGCAGCCCCCCGCCCGCCCCAGCCCCCTCCAAGCTCTCGGGGGGAGATGAGCTCAGGCGGCTCCGACTCCGGCTCCTGCCATTGTTGTCCCTGGGAGAGGGGCCGGGGCAGGGATGCGCCATTGTTCTCCCCAGGAGCTGCGGAGCCCCGGGCCTGCAAAGCCGCCCCTTGGGGGGCCACATCCCTAGCTGGCTGTGCAGGGTGAGGCCCTGGAGCAGCGAGGAGAGGGGACAGCCAGGGCCACAGGTTTGGCCCTGCCACACCTCAGGCTTGTGCACCAGGAGGGGCCCTGCTGGGGACAAGGTGTCACACCGGAGCCACTCCCGCAGGGAGCAGGGACTGGCCGCTGCTCCCAGCTCCAATCTGTGAGGAGGGACAAGGGGACATTGTGGCCATGGCTGGGAGTGTGGCCTGCTTGGGTTCTTTGGCAGAGCAGCCATGCCCCAAGGGCAGGGCATCTCCCCACATCCTGGCAGCTCTGAAGAGCCCCTTTCCCAGCCACCACCCTCCTCACACGGCTCCATCTCCTTCCTGGGAGGAAGCTCATCTCCTCCGGCAATCCCATGACTCCAGGAGCTGGTGCTTTAGGAAGTGTGTGCAGATTTCAGTATGGTTGAAGGTATCTGGAGCCTCCAGAGACACAAGCTGGGAGATCCCAGGGTTCCCAGCAGCCTGGATTTTGTGTGTTTAGTTTATTGTGTTGCCCTGGGAATAAATCGTTAAAGATTACAGGCAGACTTGGGCATAATTGCTGTGCGGCATCCGAGGCTCCTGCGTCTCCAGAGGGAGCGTTCTCCAAACCCCGCACGGCTGAGCAGCTCGGGGATAGACGATCCGACGAGCAAATACCTACACAAATCCCGCTGCAGGCCACACGCAGCTCCCGCAATCCGCTTAGCTAACCTGGGCCCTGGGATTAGCCCCCGCAGAGGCTCACGCACCCGGGAGGGCGGCGCGGGCGCGGGCCGGAGGAGAGGGGCTTACCCGGGTCCCGCCGGGACACTTCCCACGGGGCCTGGCCGCCGGGCACGTCCCGGTGTCACGCCAGAGCCATTCCAGCACCGTGGTGTTGGCTCCTCTGTGTCCCACGGTCCTGCCGGCCGCAGCTCCAGCCGGGAGCCCCGAATCTTTTGGAGGCTGGTTCTTGGAAGTCCTCTCCCTCGAAGGAAGGGAATTCCCAGCCCTCCTTCTTCGGGGAAATCCCCCACCAGCCCCGGGCAGCAGCTTTTCTCTTTTCTCTCTTTTTTTCTTTTCTTCTCCCCCCTCCCTTTTTGGAATGAATTCTTGGCTGATCCCACAGCTTTGGCAAACGGGGGATTTTATCGCAAGTCTCTGCATTCCCCTCGCAGGCGCGGGGTCATGGGATTAGGGCAGAGCTGACGCCGGCTCCAGAGCAGGGCGAGGAGGGGAGAGGAGGGAACAGGGGGCGTTTCTCGCTCCTGCGGCTGCAGAAGACGCCGGGCTGCAGCCTGGGGGACCCAGGTGGGACGGGGATCCTTTTCCTCCCTCAGCTTGGAGAGGGGAGCGATCCCGTGGCTCCCAAGGGACTCGCAGGCCCGCGGTGCCCAGCTGGGGCCTCGCACGGAGCTGCCGCAGCGAGTGGGAGCGTTCCCACGGGCGCGGGGCCAGCGGCCGGGATCATGCGGGGCACACCCCGGCAGGAGGGTGCAGCCGAACCACTGCACCTCCACCCGCCCGCCCGGCCCGGCCCGGCCCACCAGGCACCGCCGGCACCGCCGCGGTGGGAGCGGTGCTGGGCTGGGGGTCCCGGCGCCCCCTCCCCGTCCCCCGAGCCCCGCGGGGCCGAGCGGCTCAGCCTTAGTCACGGTGGCAGCGGTGACTCAGTCGCCCGGCGAGCTCAGGTGAGCCACCGCTGCTGCCGTGAGTAAGGATCTGCTGATCCCACCCTCCCGACACAACGCTGGGCGCAGACCCCCGCCGGAGCCCCCACCGGAGCCCCCCATCCCTGCAGGCTCGGGGTGGCCTCGTGGAGGGTGCGGATGTCCTTGGGCAGGACGGCGGTGCCTGTGCCAGTGACGCTGGCGGGGCTGTAAACACCCAGGCGTGCCCTTAGAAACACACAACCGGCTCTGTGTGTTCCCAGCTCTCGGGGACGTGTCCTGGTGGCCTTTGGCAGAGTGTCCGGGCGTCACAGCCTGGGGACACTCCAGCTGCCAGCCCGATGCAGCCGGAGCCAGTGGCCCTGCCTGGCCTCACTTGCCATGCCCTGGCTCTGGGGCACCCCACACTCCCGGGGGCTCTGCCCACCGCCCTGGCCTCAGGCCTGGAGAGTCCCAGGGATGAAGTCACCCCTGGAGTGACTCAGGCAGCTCCCCTTGGGGGGCACGGTGAGCAGGGGGACCCCAGCACAAGCTGGATGGCTCAGGCCAGACCCCAGCGTGAGNCGCAGCTCCCGCAATCCGCTTAGCTAACCTGGGCCCTGGGATTAGCCCCCGCAGAGGCTCACGCACCCGGGAGGGCGGCGCGGGCGCGGGCCGGAGGAGAGGGGCTTACCCGGGTCCCGCCGGGACACTTCCCACGGGGCCTGGCCGCCGGGCACGTCCCGGTGTCACGCCAGAGCCATTCCAGCACCGTGGTGTTGGCTCCTCTGTGTCCCACGGTCCTGCCGGCCGCAGCTCCAGCCGGGAGCCCCGAATCTTTTGGAGGCTGGTTCTTGGAAGTCCTCTCCCTCGAAGGAAGGGAATTCCCAGCCCTCCTTCTTCGGGGAAATCCCCCACCAGCCCCGGGCAGCAGCTTTTCTCTTTTCTCTCTTTTTTTCTTTTCTTCTCCCCCCTCCCTTTTTGGAATGAATTCTTGGCTGATCCCACAGCTTTGGCAAACGGGGGATTTTATCGCAAGTCTCTGCATTCCCCTCGCAGGCGCGGGGTCATGGGATTAGGGCAGAGCTGACGCCGGCTCCAGAGCAGGGCGAGGAGGGGAGAGGAGGGAACAGGGGGCGTTTCTCGCTCCTGCGGCTGCAGAAGACGCCGGGCTGCAGCCTGGGGGACCCAGGTGGGACGGGGATCCTTTTCCTCCCTCAGCTTGGAGAGGGGAGCGATCCCGTGGCTCCCAAGGGACTCGCAGGCCCGCGGTGCCCAGCTGGGGCCTCGCACGGAGCTGCCGCAGCGAGTGGGAGCGTTCCCACGGGCGCGGGGCCAGCGGCCGGGATCATGCGGGGCACACCCCGGCAGGAGGGTGCAGCCGAACCACTGCACCTCCACCCGCCCGCCCGGCCCGGCCCGGCCCACCAGGCACCGCCGGCACCGCCGCGGTGGGNGAGCCAGTGGCCCTGCCTGGCCTCACTTGCCATGCCCTGGCTCTGGGGCACCCCACACTCCCGGGGGCTCTGCCCACCGCCCTGGCCTCAGGCCTGGAGAGTCCCAGGGATGAAGTCACCCCTGGAGTGACTCAGGCAGCTCCCCTTGGGGGGCACGGTGAGCAGGGGGACCCCAGCACAAGCTGGGTGGCTCAGGCCAGACCCCAGCGTGAGTCAGCTCTTGCAGGGGGCTGGGGCTGGGGGGAGTCACCAGAGGCTCCCACCCACCTGGCCCCAGCCCCGGGAAGGATGGCGAATCCCTCTGGATTTAGCAGCGCCCAGGTGTGGAGCCATACTTGGCTGTGCTGGGCCCTGCTGCCACAGTGAGGCCAGGGCTATTCTGGGCTCCCTGAGCTCACGGGCCCCTTCGGGACGCTGAACTCCAGTCCCTGCTCCTGCCCCAATGGCTCCCAGTCCCCGGCCTTGCTGCCTCCCCACTCGTGCCCCCCTCAGCTGGGGACAAGCAGAGCTTTGGGTCCCAGCCCTGCTTCAGTCTGGAGCTGTGATGGGATGAGCAGGGTGAACCGTGGACTCCATCCCTGGCCACCTTCTGTCCTGCCCCATGCCCCAGCTCTGCCTCTGCCTCTGGCAGAATTCAGGTCAGGAGAGGTTCCGGTGGTTCCATCAGTACCATGGGCACACGCTGCCAGCTTGTGCCCACCTGGGCATGGCCAGGGGCTGAGACCCTCCCCATAGGGACAGGACTCAGTTCCTGTGCCTGGGGAGCCCTGGAAACACGGGTGGGAAATTGTCAGGGTGAGAAGGGGCACTCAGGACACCCCCTGCCTGCTGTGACCAACAGGCAGCAGAGCCCTGATCCCCCTCACCTCCCAAGCCCCTGTGCCCCCTGATTCCCCACCCCCCTTCCTCAGTGCCTCCAGCTGTTTCCCAGACGCTGCCACATTTCTTGGTTTGCTTTAAATCCCGGCTCCAGGAGTCAGCCGACAGCTCAGCTGTTGTTGTTGGTGTTATTATTGTTGTTATTATCATTATTATTATAAATGCTTAAGCAAGTTGCCAGCCTTGGGGAGGGGAAGGACTCAGGATTTCGGGAGCCTCCTTGGATACACACTAAACCTTGTTCCTGGGGTGACCCAGACTTGTAAACCCGAGGGAAAGTAACTCCCTATTCCACCGTATCCAATCCCATCCCACCCTATCCCAACCCATTCCATCCCATCGCACTCCAGCCCTCTGATCTCACCGTGGGCTCACCCCGTGAGGCGTCATCCCCAGTCCTGGGAATGCTCGCTCACAGGGTGGCAGAACCGTGTGGGATGGATCCCGAGCCCGTGCCCAGAGCCGAGGGTGATGCCAGCAGGGGATCCCGGTGCTCGGCGGGAGAACAAGGGGGGCGTGGGGCACCGGGCCGCCCCACGCGCTGACACACGGGCGCACACTCAGCGCCGCGGCATCCCCGCCCCGCGCCTGCCCCCGGCTCCCCTTGGAGCCGCCTCAGGAATGCGGGAACCTCACCCGGGCGGGGAGTGCGGGCACCTCTCCACCCTCCATCACCTTGGGGGGCCGGCGGGGGCCTGGCACTCCCCCAGCGCGGAATGGGGCAGACACAGCCCTGGTGTGGGCTCAGTGCTGTCCCTGCCCCTCTGCAGGGCTAGCACCTCCTGACCCCCAAAACCGGGAAGGAGGAACAGGATCCAAGCAGGCAGGATGTGCCCCAGGAAACCCCGGCTTGGGCGGGATGGGGACAGGAGGAGGCACTTCCTCCTGCCCTTGTCCCTTCATACTCCAGTGCAACCCCTCACCCCGAAGGAGGGGCACACGCGTGTGCACAGCCACGCACACGGGCACACGAGCTCCGTGTGTCTGCACACACTCCCGCGGGCTCGCTCGGCCCCGGTGGGTGCTGCACCCCCACCCAAGCTCCCACACCCACGTTCCACACCCCGGCCATGGGCGCAGGCACCCCCTCCCTTCCCGGCCCCCCGCGCTCCCCCGCGGCCGCAGTTCCTGTTTACGGTGATGGAGCCGCCTGCCCGGCTCTCCCGGCACCGGGGGGGCTACCGGGGCATCGCTGGTGCTGCTGCCTCTGCCGTGCCTGGCACCGGTGCTGAGGGGTTCCTGGCTGAGCGGGATCATCCCACGGATGCGAGGTCACGGCCCATTCTGGGAACAGCAGCAGGAAGTCCTGACGGGGAAAAGAGCCGGACCCCGTGTGGCATCGGCACGGGCCGGGTGCCACGGAGCTGCTGTGTGTGGAGTGTGGGTGCCCCTGCCTGGCACTGCCGGGCGCTCCGCTGTCGGGATGCCCCAGCACCGCCGGACTCTCCGGCCGGAGCGGGGGGCCCGTGCCCAGGTGGGGGGCTCAGGGGAGGTTCCATGCCCGGGGTCCAGGTGTGTCACAAGGAGCCCAGGGAGGAATCCAACCCTGGGCCGGACCCACTGTGCCGCATTCCCCAGTGCCGAGCCACGCTGTGGGGAGCCGGGCTCAGCTCATCCCGGCACCCGACCTGCGGGGAAACTGAGGCACCGGCTGGGGAAGTGACTCACCTGCACTGTGGCCTTTAAATGCACTGCTCCGATTAGATAATGGGCGGAAGGATCAGAGGGAGCCCGACAGCCCCTCATTAAACCTTGGGCTCCCAAAAGAGCCTTCAGCTCCATCAGAGCCCGTGGCCACCTGGGCCGGTGCTGGCCCGCGGGAGGCAGCCCTGCCCAGAACCCACCCACTCACATCCGCAGGCGGCTGCAGCACCTCACATCTGTCCCTGCCGGAGGGTTCCTGCCCACAGGAGATGCTGCTCCTCCCACGGCCACCCAGGAGCCTGCAGGAGCTGGGGGGAGGCATTTTGCAGCCCCGTGGTAGGACCCTGCACCTTTGAGGTGCCCTACCTGGCGCAGAAGACACAGGGGATGCAGCCGGCCGGGGTCGGGGCCGCGGCCCATCTGCCGAGACAGGATGTGGGGCCGGACGGGGGACACAATGTGGGGAAGTGAGGAGGGGACAGCAGGGACGGGGACATCCCGCCGGCGCAAGTGGGCTCACAGCCCCTCCAGTCCCCAGAGCTCCCGGGCAACCGGAGCTCCGGCTCCTCCAGGAGTGCCCCCAGTTCTCCGGGTGCTCCCACCTCCTGCACCTGCCTGGCCCGGGGGGCCCTGCCTGCAGCGGCCTGTCCGCGGGCGGCCCGGACGCGAAGGAGCTGGTTGGGCCGGGCAGTTGGCGGGTGGGAGCGGGGTCCGCTCAGCCCACACAGGTGTGGCCGCGCCGGCTGCGGCAGCAAAGCTCCGCGCCCGGCTGGCCCCGTCTTGCTGGGTGGCAGGAGCCTCCCGCGCCGCTCGCAGCCCGGGGCGGGCGGGCACACCCCGTCATTACCCCACAGCAGCTGCCGGCGCTGCCCGGGCAGGGAGGGGACGGCAGGGCCGGCACGGCCAGGTGGGGAGGGGGACGGCGAGAAGCCATCGCCCACCCGCGCCTGGCCCTCGCCTGCTGCGGAGAGGACGAGTGGGAGATTTGTTCCCCCTTCCTGCGTGGGACCCCGCGGGGACACCCCCGAGCCCCAGCGGTGCCCCCGACGCGTGGGGGAGGCAGCCGGGGTCAGGCCCAGCAGCTGCTCAGGACGTGCCCTGCGGGACCGCGGCGCACAATGACCCCATTGAGGTCCCGCGGGGCGGCGGGGGGGACACCCAAGGTGGTGGTGGCAGAAGTGACTCCAGTGTCACGCCAGGCCTCAATCCTGCTATTTATACCCGGCGGAGGGGTGGCCTTTGAGGGAATGGGGATGGAAGCGCTGCCGACCCCTCCCTGCCGCATGCCGGGGCATCCTGGAGGGCAGCAGCCCCGGCCCCCCCGGCTTTCCCTCCCCACCCCACGCCCCAGCCCGGCGCCAGCCCTGCCAGGAAGAGCCCCAGCGCCGGGACCAGCTGCAGCCACTTCCTCCCGGCCCCGCCAGGAACTGGGGAGCCCACGGGGGCTTGGAGCCCCCTCTGCAGCGGGGCAAAGGGAACCGAGCTGCAGATGGAGCCCCAGGGCTCGCAGGGGGCTTGCACCGGGCACCTGGGTGCTGGATGCCAGGATCCAGCTGGGAACTCTTTGGGAACCTCCCAGCTTTACCAAGGGCGAAGTCCCGGCACATCAAAGGCGGGCGGGGGCAGCGAGAGCCGGAGCAGGAGCCTTTGGTCCCTGCCAGCGCCCGGCTCCACCACCCCACGGAGCTCCCACCGCCCTGCACCGGGGTCCCGTGCCGGCACACCTGGGTCCGGGCCCCCATCCACGGCGTGGCATCCAGCCCATCGCTGTGGCAACCGCCACCAGCTCCGGGTGTATTTTCTGCACCAGGGCCGCCGTGGGAACCTGGACGGGTGCCACCTCATTCCGCTGGGCTCTCTGGGCCGCCTTTGTAGCCGGCGTCGAGCCCAGCTGGCAGCCGCTTCCTCCCCGGGCTCCCCCTGCCCCGCGGGGGTCACGGCCCCGGCCGGGAGGCGGTGGGAGGGGGCTGTGCTGGAACCCCCAGCACGGGGCCACGCACCCCCCACGGCTTTGGGCCACCTCCAGCAGAGCCAAGTGCGAGTGGCCGCCAAGGCCGCCCCGAGCGAGGGCCGTGCCCATGGCCACGGGGCACCGAGCCCCTGCCAAGCCACCTGGGACCCCCAGGGCAAAGCGCCGCCCCCACCGCCCCCTGCCTGACTCCGGCAGCTCCCGGGGGGCTCCCCGGGGGGCTCCTCCACAGGGGTGGAATCGCCAAACACAGCAGCACGATCTGAGATTCCCATGTCGCGTTCCCACTCGCTCCAGCCTGCGAGTGGCTTTCCCCATCCGTGCCTCAGTTTCCCCACGAGAGAACGCGCCCCGGGCCAAGGTTTGCCGCGTGGCCGGCGCGGCGCTCCGGGGCTGCTGGCCCGGGAGCAGCATGACAAGCTCTGTCGTGCTGGCTGCAACACCCGCCCTCCTCAACGGCCGCCGCCGCTCGCTCTTGTGCCCGGATTTTGGGGGTGAGGCCGCCGGGGCGCCGCTCCCCCACGGCTCCGCTGCCATCTGCAGGCAAAGCACCCCCAGAACCGGGTCCGAGGGGCCCAAGCAGGATAGATCCCGGTGCCAGACCCCGAGCCAGATCCTGCTCCTGCCCACAGGGTTTTCCCTGAGCTGTGCCACGCTCCCTCTGCGGGGCCACGTGCGTGGGAGGGCGTCGGAAAAGGAGCATTTTCCAGAGCTGGAAACCCAGAGGAAAAAGGCTGCCGGCCGGAACGATTAACGCGGGCGGGTTAATCATTACAGCAACCCCCCAGCCCCCCTCCCCCCCCATCCTAAGGAAGCTGTGAGGATTCGGCCTTCGAGCCGCCCAAGGGCGGCGTGGCCCAAGGACACTCCGGGCTGCGCTGGAAGCGTGTGGAGCCTCTGCTGACCTTCCCACACCGGGGCCAGCGGCAGCACCCACGGGCCTGGGGTTGGGAGGGGGCCAGGTCTGCACCCAGGCGCTGCAGAGCCTTGGGGACAGGCAGGGAGCTGCCCGACAGCCCGGGTGTCCTCACACTCCGGGGAGCTGCTGCTACATCCTGCAGCTCCCTGGCAGTGTGAGGGGTGGGGGCAGCCCCTGTGCCCCCACCCCGATGCTGCAGGGTGGGCACCGATGGTGCGGGGCAGCAGCTGGGCCAGGCAGGATCCCCAACGCGCCAAGGTTTGGGCAGGGAAAGGGGCGGCTCTGCCGGATGAGTCAGCCCGGCGGGAGCGGGGCTTCCTGGGGCTGCGGTGGGGTTTGGGGTTGTTTTTCCTGCAGAGAGAGGAGAGCTGGAACCTTTCGCCTGCATTCGGGACTGGGTGGGACGGGGAAATGCCACGCGGCCAAACGCAGGGAGGGCCGCCAGCACCGGGAGATTTGGCCTGGCAGAGCCCGGCCCGTCTCGGAAATCATCCCCCGGAGAAGCGACGCCGCCGGCAGAATCCGTGATGCTTCACTTTCCGAGCGCTCCCGGCCCCGCTCCCCACCCTCCATCTGGCAGCAGAGGATGCGAGTCATGGGCGAGAGCCCTGGGTGGAAGGGAGCGGGGGGGCAACACCAGCCCTGCCCCCGCTCCCACCACGTTCCGGGCAGCCCTTCCCCTCTCACACCCACCACGCCCCAGCCCAGAGCCGGAGACAAACAGGTCCCGGGCTCCCGGGAATAACTCCACCACAGCGTGTCGATGCTCCCGGCCCCGCATGGCCCCAGCAGAGACAGGGACCCAAAGGCAGGGGCACCTCGGCATCCACCACCCAAAAAAGAGGCAGAAACCACGGATGGAGACAAGTTCCAGCACTCCAGGGACAGCAAAGTGCCACAGTGGTGTCACCGTCCAGGCTGGTGTGGGGGGAGGAGGAGGAAGAGTCACCTGCTGAATCACATCATGATCCACATCAGGGCTGCCCTCAAGCTGGGCTCATCCGTGCAGCACCTGCACAGCGGGCTGCGAGCAGGAAAGGGTTTTGCCTCTGGAGCAGCTGCAGCCACACATCCCCTGCACCGTCAGGGCATCCAGTGGGACGTGACTGATGGTGGCTCCAGCGTGGGCAGCGGGAGCCGGGGGAGGAGGAGAACGTGGCTCTGCAGAGCCAGAAAACGATCAGGGAGGGGAAGGGCCGGAGGCAGAGGTGAGGGGCTCGGAGCTGAGGCTGCAACGGGAGGACCCTGCAGGGAGCAGGCTGGGCTGGGAATGTGGAGGAGCACAGGGAATCACCCCCAAAAGTGCAGCTCAGGGTGAGCACGGCTATGACGCCACCAGCCAGGCACCCACAGTCCCTGCCCAGTGCTGCTTCTGTCCTGGCTCAGGACAAAGCCCTGCCCTTGCATCCGTGAGGCCCCATCCCCAGGGTCTCTGGACATGGACCGGTCCCTCACTGCTCCCCCCAAACGCAGCCTACAAGTCCCAGCAGGCGTCAGGCCGCAGAGCACCTGGCCAAGGGCACCCTGTGAGGGGGGCAGGACCGGATCCCTCGGCCCCCCCGGCTCCCCCGGCGCTGGTGGGAGGCAGTGGGAAGAGCTGGTGAGAGGACGCTGACGGAGACACTTTTTTCCCATCCTAAAAATAGCAGCTGGCCGTTTCCCCAGCTTCCCGGCCTCGCCAACGCTCTTCCATTAGATGAAAAACCCAAGGCAGCCACCTTCCGTCAGCACGGCTGCGTGTGCCGGGGGAGGCTCACGCAGCCGAAATAGCAGCCGGGGACAGAGAGGGGCAGCGGGAGAGGGAAGGGAGCCGGCCAGCCCCAGTAATTCCCAAGATGTTTTAATTAGCACAGCTCTGACTCTGGAGCTTTGCTCATGCTCGGTGCAATGTCTGACCTTTAAGGAAAAAAAGAAGGGAATGAGAGGGGAAGGGGAAAAGGCACTGGAGCAGCTCAGGAGCTGGAAGTCGGCTGAGCTTCAAATAGGCTCCGCGTCAGGCACTCGGAGGCTTTTAATAAGCCACAGAGTGAGAAATTTAACACCACAGGCTCTATTTTTGATCACTTGTGAAGGGGGGGGGAGAGAAAGACAGAGTGAGCGAGAGGAGGGGGAGGAGGTGGCGGTGAGAAGAGGAGGCAGCCAAGATTACATCCTGGGTGGCAGTGCCGAAAATAGCTGTGCCCTGCTCCGAGC
>VZTZ01006464.1:1441-13907 GCA_013400955.1 Drymodes brunneopygia | reverse complement strand
GAAAGAAACACAGACAGAGAAATTAAACTATTTACAGGCATGACAGTTTTCTATCTCCTCTCTTCCATCAAGCCAAAATTCTGCACTTGCTCTCTGTGTCTGTTATTGTAACTTCTCCAGCTAAACAGAAATAGAAGCATCATAAATTCCCCCATAAGCAGTTTTTGGAATAGTTCAACCTAGTTTTACAGATCAAAACATTTTGATTAAAATCAGGGAAAAACATTCCTATTTAAGTATTCAACTGACCTAAATCCCCCAAACTTTTGAAGTTCCTCCGGCTTACAAAAAATACAACATTTGTTTGGAATATAACAACAGAATCAAAGATCCCCATTGTGTTTCAGATGTAATTGATTTCCAGGCAGTAACAAAGGTCTTTTCAGAGACTAAGTAAGATATTGATTTGTAGATTTTTTGCTTCTTTTACACATTTCTTTTAGAGAGCGAAATTAAATATTTCATGTTCCTGTACTTGTCCCTTGGTGAAAAAAACATGTTATAAATTAACAGTTGGGCTTGGTGACACAAACACAGTAACTCTTATAAATGTTTTTTTTCTTAGCTTTGCCTAAGAGTAGTCTGAAGACAGATTAAGCAATATGTATTTAGAGAATTTTTGGGTATTTTTAACCTCTGAAAAATCTTAGTGTGGACATTTATTTTAGTAACCCATTTTTGACATCTACTATAGTCTTCAGTTAACAATTGAAGGCAAACCAAGCTACATCCCTATTAATGGTCAATGAAGTACTAATTTCTTGCATTGTTGATTTTTATTAGTTTTTACATCAAATTTCTTCAATTTACCATCTTAAAGCCATTACAATCAATGAAAATGCTTCCAAATGTCTTTAACATGGGGAAATTTGCTACTGCCACAGATTCGTAAGAGTGAAGTGGAGCCCATGTATGTCCAGTCTGACATTAAGTACCCAGGCTTCTGATAGCAACAGGGCTTAGTGCTCAAAGACTTTAAAAGGCAAAAAAAAAAAGACATGAAGCTGTTCTTTTTTTCTGGTTCTGCACTCATTGCCCTTCCTGTGTCATGACAAAACATAATATATAATTTGACAAGTTTTAGTGCAGCATTAATCTGAGCTGAGCTTGCCCGTCTCCAGTTTGCCACACTTTGGCTGTGTTAAAAAGTAATAATCAGGTTTCAGACATGGTAAAAAATAGGATGACTTACTTTGTTTAGCTCTGTGTCTGATGCTTCAAACATAGGTCTACTCCCTGATAACTATTCTTTTTTTCCCTAAGTAATGCTATTTCAAGAAAATTATCTGACACTATAATTTTTCCTTTCAAGATAACTATTTTTTATTCAGATATTGGTGTTTCTGTAGTCCAAAACCACTGAAACAGTTTGAAAATACTTATTCCCCACAAATCACTGCCTTTGGCCAAGAACCAAAGATGCATTTTGAATGTACTTTCCTGATTTACTGTGACACAACATGTTGATTTGATTTTGAAAGTTTAAAAACATGTTGACTTGGTTATCAATACATACTACCTTGCATAGAGCTACTTGAGTAAAAGTTATATTAACTATGTTATAATTTTCCTTGAACATGAGAAAAAAGTGATCAGAGTGACTAAATGTGTTGAAGTGATACATTAAGGCTGCTACAAAATTAGGTGGGGTCTATTTCTTTGTTATTTTTAGATCGTATCTTCATTCCTTCTACCTCCAAAAATGATGAAATTTTGTTAATACTGTCCCAAGAGATAAGCCATCAAAGGCAGCATTTCTTTAAGACAAAAATCAGAAATATATTAAAGTCATTGTGAAAATGTCTCAAATTAGGGAAAAAAATATATTAAATGACAGGACTGCTAGTTTTCTCTTAGAGGGCAACTATGGAGTTGCACCTCATTGCTATCCAAGAAGACATGAAAGATTTTACTGTCAATTATAAGCCAAAGGAAAAGTACTTCCCTGACAGGCAGAGATCTGGAAAAGAAAGGAGAAAATGATATTTATACGGCTGTGGGGCAATAGACTAGTATTATTATATTTATGAAAAAAGTGTATGCCCCAGTATATGCTCCTTTATGATGTAACATAAGAGAATACATTAAAGGACACTGGGTGACACTGATATAGGACTGACCAAAACATCTAATAATAGAGAAAAATAATTTGAACTCTTTGAGGATTTTGGTTTGGAACCTCTAATGTTATAAGAATTCTTACAGTATGAGCATTTCTTCATACGTGTATGCACATATGTTTCTGTGCATATGTATCTGTCAAATTTGTGTTTGCAAATTCTAATTACCATGTTTTTTCCCTATATTTATTAGCCATAAAAAGATGAACAATTTCCTGCAGATAAAATAAGCATGTTTCATTTTTGAAAGTAAGGGGCTGAAAGTAAGAAAACAACACACTCTTATACTTCATAGCTAATATGCAGTGTTGTGTTTCCTACTGTTTTTGCTGGCAGTGCACAAAATGGGATTTTCAGTACTGTTCTAGTTTCATTCTTAGCTCTGTAGACACGTGGTATATCTATGATTTTTCAAATAGCCTGAGGCTTAAAATAGATTAACGCTTTACCAATACTTCCATTTCCTAGAAAGTTTGTTTTCTTTGTAACTGGGTTTGAAGGCAACAAAAGGCTCAAGAGCTCGCAACAGCAAGTTGCAATAGTACATCAGAAGATATACTCCTATTTTGGAGTAGAGAAAATTATACCATCATTTTAAAAACACTTAATTTCAATGTATGATAGCAAATATTAGAATGCCAACAGTGTATTATAATATTATCAATACTGAATTTATTTTACATGAACTGAGTGCTCTCCACGTCATCTTGGTAAATTTTTATAATTATTTAAAAACCACTCACAAGCAATGGTTGAAATCACTCAATTTGTTGCTACTGGCTCTATCTTAGTTTCTAACTATGACAACTGCCAGAACTGTCAGTTTGGATCTAACTTGTATGCTGTTAAATGACTGGCTACGAAACTGAGACATACTATGAAAAAGTGAGAAAAGGGCCTGGGTTTGACCTGGGAAATATGGTAAGAAAAATAATTTATAGTGAAATTCAGTAAGGTTGCTTGATCTTATTCAAATCTGTGATTAGAGTGTACTTATGTTTTACAGATATATATATATATGTATAGATATGTATATGTGCATACTCATCAAACACTAATTCACACTGTTAAAGACAGATTCAAAGACCATAGGCTGACAGGTTCAAACCATGCATCTCATAATTGCACCATAAAATAGCACTGTTATACCTAGACAAAGCATTTCCTATTCTTTCTCTCAAGTTACTGTGAGGAAAATTATTAGAGATTCTGGAGACCAGTAGAAGAGCAACAAAGAGAGGAGGATTGTCAATCTGAGTTTTCACCTAAGTGAAAAGCATCCGTATCCTCCTGGGCATCTTCTTTGCTTCCTCCAATGGAAAATTATCATAAAATAAATAAACAGCCCTTCAGAGAAAAGCCAGGTACCCTAAGCCTTCCTGTCACAACACTGTTTTGCGACGGAATTTTAAATCCTTCCATGAGCAAGAACAATTTTATCCAGTACATAGTCAAGCAAACAAAATCTGCCAAGGACTATTAAACACACAGATATATGCCTTAGGAAGTTCTTGAACCATGAAGTCATCCAAGACAATGTCACTGTATCTTTGATCTCTTACTACTTTCTTTGCTGTTGGTCTCTGTAACAACTTTATATGATATTTACTGTCTGCTTTGGTAGGAATTTCAATCAGTGAATTTTGGGACAAAAGACACACCTCTGTCTCCAGGTGTTATTGCCTTTTTTCCCCCTAGAAATAAAATCCTTCTTGGTACATTATGTGTAAGGAGTCAGGGTTCTGAATATATGATTGTGGATTTCAGTAATTAACAGTGAACTACCAGGTTCAAAAATAAATCAAAACAACCTCCAAAATAACCTACCAACCATTCTTTCGCAGAAAAGGATGTACCCACGTATGAAGACAGTTCAACAGCAACTGGGCTAAGAACTTCAGGAGGAGTCTACAAAATGGTTAATTCGGACTTAGATTCCACACAAGCAAAGTGGTTCCAATCTTTTTATGGAAACTGACCTAAAAAAACTTAATCCAAAATTGTGTAGTAACCTTTTGGACTGTTATTAGTGTGCAGTTCATGCTCAACCCATGGTACTGCTCCCTGATATACTTAAGGTCTTATTTTACTTCTCATTGTCCTGCTCTGATTTAGTTAGCAATAAATTTACTTTCTTTCTGTAAGGTGGGCCTGTTCTGCCCTTGAAGTTATTTAGTGAGTGATCTCTCTCCCAGTCCCTATCTCAACTCATGGACCCTTTAGTTAGATTTTGTCTCCTCTGTCCAGCTGCAGCCGAGGAGCGAGCGAGAGGCTTTTGTGGGTTAAACCATGACAGCATGTTAGCATGTCAGAATTCAATATTGCCATGCTAGTGATCAGTATGATATTCTTTTACTTCCTTGTAACCAGGTCCAAATCGGTGTTTTAAAACTCTGGTGGATATAGACACATGTAAATGACACATTTTTGTATTTACTGTGCTATGAAATAAAGTCCTTGACCACACCTGTAAAAACTCTAAGCATGCAATTGAATCAGAATGTATGAGGGTCTACAAACATCTCTCCCAACTCCAGAAAATTAATAATTTCTTTTACATGTAGTAGAGTATTCTGGAGCCAGATAATGACTGGACATTCAAATAAACTTTTTAAAATAACTAGAGAATGCAGTACAAAAGGCATTCTGTTAATCATATATTGGGCTCAATAGAATGCATGCTGAGCTGCTCTCATTCCAAAAATGGTGCCGTGGTGTAATTAAGAAAGAAAATAGAAATATCTTACACTATTATTGAGTGACAGAACTGAACCATACTGAAACAATGACTTAGCCAAGTCTTACTTCTCCTAGAAATCTGTGACTGAGTTCTTCTTTAGGCAAAATATTCCATCCCTAGAATAGCAATCTATACCTATGCTTTAAAATAATAATGGGAATGTGCTAGGCTGCTGCATGGATGATATTCATATTTTTTCAGCATGAAGTTTGCACCTGAAATCTTAAAATTTAAATTGGAGCTGGAGACATACACCAAAGGGAAATTTAATTGCCATTACCATTCTCATCATCACACAGTTTGATTGAAATGCTTAAGGAAGTGAAGGAAAACATTTATATTGGTCAGTGGGGGGGAGAGGGTTAATCCAACAACCCCCAAACTAATAAATGGTCTTTACTGTAAAGAGGAAGAATAAGAGCCACAGCAAAGGAAAGAAATGTGTTTTATTTTGGAAATGTGACTTGACATCACTTGCAAAAGGCAAATTAAAATAATGTGAAAAACTGTAATCCATAAGTGCCAGGAAGAAACTTAGGTTTTAGGAAAATCATGTCTCTGACTTCAGCATCACTGAGTAATGGGCAAGTTTCTCACAGTTTTCAGCATTAATTTGTTTCAAATATGCCATGTAATCAGAATAATTAATTTTAGGGCAGACCTGCCCCATGGTCTGACCCCAGATTTTCCAGACTGAGGTTTGTCTTTTACCAGTAGTCTTCCTTTGACTTTGGAGAATGAGAAACAAAAAGTAAGCTTGTTTGGGCATGAAGCCTGAAAACAAGAAGCTTGATAGTACCAGAAAGTGGAGAAAGGAATTACATTAGTATTTTAGGAAAAAATAGCTTAAATTTTGAATACCAACAGGTGGCACACAATTGAATACATCTCTGTATGGGCATGAATACCTGACTGATCTTCTGAAAACTAAAGTAGAAATCTGCTACCTCCTGAATGCCACCACAACCAACTGGTCATAAATTTTGGTAATACCTAGACTAAACAAGAGCAGTACCTTCTGATATTAATAAAAGCTATAAGATGGATTCACCAGTTAGGGAGAAGACCAAATACTGTGCTTCAGTGCATACATTATTTAGAAGGGAAAAATGAATTCCTGAAAGAAGGTGTTGAATGCCAAAAAGAAGGATTCCTGACAAGCTGCCACAGAAAATAAGAGGGCCTAAAAAAGGAAAGGTGAAGAACCTGACAGGAAGAAACATCTTGCAAGTCAGGGAGGATTCTGGAAATGTGATATCTGCTGGGAAATGCCCAGGCACCTTGGCAGGTAGCATGAGGGACCAGTAGTTATAAGCAACTGCACAGCATGAACAGGCACAGCTTTCTGACCAACCTTCCAGGGCCAGCAGAGACCTCCCAGCAAAGAAGTGGAGACTCAGGGAGCACAGCACACTAGTGGAGCAAGGAAGTGCAATAAACAAACAGGATAGAAGCACTGATCTTGATAGTTCTTCACAAATCTCAGTACCAAGCTCCACTACAGGTTATTTTTTACTCTGTCTCGCTCTGTTAGCCAGGCAAGGAGGTTTAAACTGGGAACTAAAAGAGAGACCAGAAAAAGGATAAGAGCCTTTGTTATCTGTTAATCCTAAAGCGGTGCAGATTTACTCAAATGCATAGAATCAACTGTGATAAGGAGTCAGGAGGGTTCTGCTTTAAGATTTCTGCCCTTTTAGCCATATATTAAAGGTATGGTAAAGGAATATTACAAGGGTTATAAAATAAGGAGACAGATGTCAACACATCAGAACTAAGATTACTGATGCACTCTGTATTCTCCTTCCCCATTGTGAATATACATTATGTTAACTGTCCATGACATAACTCAGTATTTCAATTGTCACACACCATAGAGGCAATGGAAGCAGTTCACCTTGAAGGTCCTACAGCTGCTAGGCAGAGGGCAGATTGCTAGGAATTGTTAGGAAAAGAAAGCTGTCTCATATTTGTAGGAGCTGAATACTGTTCCAGAGAAATACATTTACTATCATAGTGAAAAAAGTTGTTGTTTGATGATTTTTCAAGTCACTTAAACCAAACTTTGGTCGGCCATTTGGTGTCCTCAGTTACAGTAAAAGTTTGTGTGAGATATATTTAAATAGATAGAGCTAACATACAATGCTTTAGCCTACAAATAAAGAATTCACAATTGTCTTAAACTGACCATGCAATAGAAATGCTGGACTTGAATCTCTTTACATATCAAATCTCCATCTCTGATGGGAATGACATCATCCTGGGTATCACAGGGTGCTGAGAAGGCTTATGTGATGTATTCCTACACGATAGTGAAATCAGAAAGAAAAGTCTGTGAGGAAATTAATAGCCCTCAATAGGGATCTGGATTGTTAGTGTCTAGTAAATAATAAATGGGACCACACATGCTGAACAATGAAACAAAACCAGTATTGAGCAGCTGCTCATTAAGCAAGCATTGTCCAGTCTGTACTGTGAATGAAACAGGGGTTTCCTGTAAAAAAGAAATCATTTAATTAAAATTACATCATAATTCATACAAATCAGAAACCTTCACAAAAACCTGCTGAATTGATATTTCCCTGGTAAACCACTTTCAGCATTTCCTTGCCTTCAGATTCATAAATTTTCTGTTTTAGAAAAGAAGTGTAACACTGGGTTTTTCATGTGTTGATCATGAGTTTCTATATATTTGTGTATTATGTGTAAACAAAAGTTTATAGATTAATAGGATATTAAATAAAAAGAAATACCCGTCTGGCGAAGTTCCAGTCCCTCTCTTTTACTACAGTCTCATTTTCCACGAAAGCTGATCTCACTTCTCCTTTTCTTGTTCTATACTTTGTAACATTTGAACTTCAATTCAGTGGAAAATAGAAAATGAAGGCTGGGATATGAGGATAAGTTTATTTGTGATCTCTCTTCCAACTGTATCATAAAATTTACATCACAGGGCTGAATGATTCAAAGGGTGTCTGTTGCAGTTCCATATAAATCCCACATTTACCTGCTGAATACTGTAAAAGCGTATTGTTTTATGCACTCATATTTCCCACTTGAAATTTTGCATTATGTACTTCATTTGTATGTATCAGTGTTGATTAGGTTTCTTATGAAATGCATGTGTAAAAACCTACTTCCTTTAGTTTCAAAAGCCATTTTTCTTTCCAAGCAGACAATGACACATGGCACTGATTGTCATTATAAAACAAGGTCTTGAATGCTTTATAAATCTTTCTGTGTCATTGTTTTACATCTTGGATTTTTCCTCTTTAGAATATAATAATGTTTTACTCTATCATATATAGACTCATAGTTCTAATATTTCTATTTCCAAAGTTGTGTGCCAAGATACAGTATTAAAATTTTTTAAATATCTTACTTTTTGTCATGTGGTTAGTACAAAGGCAGAGATCCAAGTCAAATTAAAAGAATACAATCAAAGAGAACAGAAGATACTTCTTTCTGTCTTAAGTTAAACCCTCTACACAACTGAGATTAATATAATTACATCTGTGACAACAGACTTGTATTTAAAAGGTTAAATGCACTTGTTTTGACTAAAACAGAAAGGAAAACCAAGAAATCTGCTTTGCCTGGCATAGCTTCTTTCTCCCATATCATTTCCATTTGCTCCTTACAGCTTTGTTAGTTTATATAAAGTAGATGTAAAAACTCCCCAAACTAAACATAACTTTGTCTTCCTGTGAGTTGATTTTAAACTGTGCCTGATTGTCATGGCAGGTCAGCATTAGGTTTTTATTTAAGTGTATGTGATTAAAATGCTTTGTGATTCAACCTTTCAAAAATTTCTAAACATAGAAACTTGACAGAAGAAAAGACATGCAGCCTGATACTTAAGTAAGAAGTCAAGCAAGGATAGAACAAATTTTTGTTATCAAGGAATCTTCATGTAAACAAACTGAAGTTCTTCAGTCACTTCCCAAGGCTTGTTTGGTTTGTTTAGTGTCAGGAAAGGTCAAATGGTATAACCCAAATATTAAGATTTTCTTTTCTGTTTGACTCAAGGGTTTGTAAGCCTTGCCTTGTAATACCTAATTTGTAGAGGACTATATCAAACCTGACATCATTCAGCTGACACTGGGCAGGCTTGGTATTTCTGCTACTCCATCATATTTGCTGAAGGTTCTTCATTATCTGAGAAGGTTCTGTTTGTGTGCATCTCATGGCATGCATGAGCTAAATGCTCAGGTTTGTGTTTGGCTTTCAACTTCTCTGGTTCATTCTTCAGCTACATTTGCTAAGATAGGAGCCACCAGAGCTACCTCAGCTGACCTGCCACTTTGTTGAATCCACAATGAGCTTTAAATATAATGACAAACAAGAAGCCTTTCAAATATAACATGCCATAAATGTAGGTGTTATTGTGATGAGCTATAATTGAAACATAAAAGAACATGTAGATACCTGGCAATTACAGAAAAGTGAAATAGCTTAGTTATAGGACTTGTATCTGAATGGTAGTATAAATCCACTTCTTGAAATTATGTTTGAAAAATTTTTCTGCTTTCCAACAGACATTTCTATCCAGCACTTCAGCATTAGTCACCTGAGGATAAGATATCTTCATACCCTGGAGGTGCTTATTTCTTCCCTCCATGGAATCAGGTACAAAAATAAAACAAAAAGATAAAATATTATCACTTATCCAATTAAAAAGTAGTCAAATAAAAGGAGGAACAGGATGCTACATCACAGAAACAGCCTAAGAAACCATTGTCATTACTCCATTTCCAAACCCTGCAATTTTAGGGAAGAGGAACACTTTCATGCCTTTTAGGTCCAGGAACACATTCCAGACAATGAATATAGACCGACCGGGGAAATTAATTCAGAGTCTTCTATTTGCTCCTGTGTTGCTGCTGGGAGTCTCTGCTGTAAAGAACTGAGCCTCAGCTTGGGTCACAACTCCACAGCAGGGGCAGGGATCCAGCCACAGTCACTGACTTGTTTGTTACTCCACAGACTTTTAGTCTTTCGTTCAAGTTCAAGGATTAATATTCATTTCTTAAGTAAATATCTGTATTAGACAGGCACCTTGAAGCTACTGTCGACATTATTACTAACTGGAATTACTTCTCAAACGTAATTGCTATTTTACCCATTTACAGAGGAGGAAATAATGACACAGACAATGTTCCTGAAAGAATCCATGTAGGAGGAAAATTGGAATATCCCTCCCAGAATGACTTTTGAAGATTAGTTTTGTCATTGGTCCTTCCCCGGATGCATATCCTCATTCCCATCACATAATTTTGCAGCCCACAGCACAGTGGATTGCAGATCAGCAGTCACTTCTCAGGTGATTGTTTCTATACTGAGATTATTTCCTTCATAATTAATTAGCTACTTCACTTTTAATTATAGACTAGGATCTCCCTAACTCAAGAAAGACAAAATCTGGGTCAAAGTCCCTAGCAGGAACATNCTTAATTTTTAGCATGGTTCTTTCACTGGAAGACAGATACTTTCATCTGAGTTATGAATTGCCCATTCGATTTTGTGTACATCAAAAAAAACCCCAAAAACCTCACTTTCTCTGTCCAAGTCTCAATTTAACCGTGGAAATCATATTGAAGATTATATCTTGCAATTTTTGCTAGAAACATCTAAGTACTTTATGAAGGAAATAACTGAGATAAAAAGATGCTGCATCTAGAAAACAAGCTTGTGTTAGGACTTCACGGGTTGTAGAAACATGAGCCACACAGACCAGTGCTAATATAGCATCTATCTATGTGTCACCTGTTAAATCTGTGCTGGCAGATTTCACCTCAGTTGTGTTGTGAGTGAATGCAATCCTGAGTGAATGCTAACTCTTCATGGTGTCTTCTGGTCTGTCCTAATCCTTTGTAGCACACAGTAGCTTTCTGATTCTAATTACCAGATTTTGGATCTGGTATATTTCTCGGGATTTTCTTCTGCTGATCACACCAGCACTTCCCCATGTAAACAAAGCACACAGTGGGTGATGATTATAATAGTTGATTAAAATAAGTAAACAGATTGGAGAACATTAAAGTTTTATGCATCCCTGTCATCTGCTTTCTCTTCACACTGTACATACTAATATAAATATTGTACACAATTGATTTTGTTTCCAGTTCAGTAGCAACAGGCATTGTGGTACACCATCAGTGGCTTGAATAATTCACAAAAATTACTGCCATGACTGCTCTAGATAGTTACATGTCTGATATTCTGTTTCTTTCTCTTATGATTCTGGCATTAAACTCATCACAATTTATCTGAATAAAAACATTGAAAGGAAAACAGGGGCAGAAGAGCAGTTACCCTTTCCAACACTGAGAATCAACTTGTTAATATTGAAAATAGATCCACTCATGTAAGGACTTACTCCATTTACCAGTGTAAAGTTGTTAATGATGGAATTGGCGACATAAAATGTTCTCTTTTTACCCTTGATTTTGCATGATTTCTAACTCTTTCAAGTTAAACTTACAATAGGTTAAGACAGATTTTCTATACAGTTTAAGAATTGGAAATGAACAGCACATGTAAGCTAGACAGTGATATCATTATGTTGAATAGCACCTTGCTCATAAACCCATTATGATGAAAGCATTATCCTGCCTTAGGGAAGAAGTACTACCTACTTTAAATGAAAGATGCAAACAGAAACTTTATTAAGGGGCTGTATCAGAAAAAAAAAAGAAACCATCTTCTGCGATATTCAGACCTTGTTCATAATTATCTGGCAATGCTGAGTTACAATGAATTTAAAAAAAATACAAGCATACAAACTGCAAGAGTAAGAACATCATTAGCATGACCAATTTGCAGGTAGACCAGTTACCAAGACAGTAGAATGGCCAAAAGTCACCAGCACCTCAGTATTTGAATTGTAACTAGGGTCTGCAAACATATTTTTTTCCACAGACTTTCACTCATAGAATCAAAGAATAACAAGTTGGAAGAGACCTCAAGTATCATCTGGTGCAACCATTCTTGGCAAAAGCGTGATCTAAAGAAGACAGTCCAGCGCCTTCTCCAGATGATTTTTAAAAATGGCCTGTTGTTGCGGTTTAGAGGTTTGGGGAATCAAAATTAGGGAGAAATACCAATTTGTAGCCAAAATTATTTGATTTTTGTTGTGAGATAAGAATCAATAGTAGGCAAAGTAGGTTTACACTTTAAGGAATATAAAGAGAATTTATTAACATACTTAAAACAGGAATAATAATAATCAGGAATCAGAACAAAACCTTTAAAACACCTTCCCCCCTCCCCCGCCCACCTCTTCATCTCTTTCCCACTTACCATATAAAAGGAAACACTTCGACCTGTAGTTAAATTACCACCTCTGGAACAGTTCTTTTTTCAGTTCATGTAGGGAGAGAAGTTTTCGCTTGTTTTATCATGTTGATTCTCCATAGGAAATGCAGTTCCTATGGTTGTCAGCCTCATAGCAAGCAACCGCCCGGAGGAAAAGATTTGCTTGTTCTGGAAACCCTTCCCACTTCAGTAGCTTTCCCAGGGCTACTACAAATGGACATATGATGGTTGTGGAGGTACTTTTTTGAGGATGAACATTTCTATTACAGCGGCAATGAAATCCCCTTTTCTC
>VZTZ01006447.1:1356-30513 GCA_013400955.1 Drymodes brunneopygia | reverse complement strand
CGTTCTACCATATTTTCCCTCCTTGGGATGTGATATCAGCCAGATTTGCCATCCTGGGATTTGATATCAGCCAGATTTGCCATCCTGGGATTTGATATCAGCCAGATTTGCCATCCTGCCTCCTGCCCACTGCTGACACCTGGAGCCCAACCTTCCTCGTGCAATTCCCACATTCCAGAGGGTGGGTCCTGTGCTGAAGCCCTGAACCCATCAGGCCCAGAGCATCTTCCTTACTTTGGACATTCCAGAGAGACCCAGGGATGAACCCCACACATGGATCCTGATCAGAGCTCAGCCCGGTCCAACAGAGAGTAAAAGTCAGAATCTTCCACAAAACCAGCACAAATATTCAGAATTCCATTGGGATTCTCTCCCCAAAGCCCATTCCAGAATTTTCCAGGGGAATTTCCTCGGAGCACACAAATCCTGCCCTCCCCACTTGTGGCACCAGGGGCAGAGCAGAGTCCTGGCTGTGGGAGCTGCTGGTTCTGTCAGGATTCTTTTTGCAGTTCTGGAAACCAGCCAGCACTATTTGCTTCTCGGGCAGAGGATATGGAATTACCCTAAATTATATTGAAAAATTAGATTTATTCACCGCTGTGATAATTGATCTCCCAATCTGTCTCGGAGAGCAAGCAGCTGGTAAGGAAAATAAAACGCAATTTAAATTTTTATTTATTTTTAAAACCCCCCGCTTTCATTCGAGCGTGACAACAAATCAGGGGGGAGAGGAGAGGGCGAGTTTCTCACTTGCCAGCCCTCGTATTAAATCCTGAGGATAAGAAAACAAAGGCAGAGGTGATTGCAGAGGAATTCCCAGCCCAGGCTCTGCAGGGGGGTTGGATACCCTTGCTCATAATGATGTGTAATTGTACCTCAGCCCTGAGCACAGGGATTATGGCCAAGGACGTGCCTGCAGCAGAATCCCCGGGCTGGGCTGTCACTCTGCTGGAGCTGCTGCTATTGATGGTGACAAACCAGCATTCCACAAGTGGCTGCAGGAATTCAGCTCCTCTGTCAAAGCCTCTGGAACCGGGCCCATCAAATCCCTGCCCGTTTTTCTCTCCGGGCCCTCGGAGGGAGAAGGAGCAGCCCCAAAACCTGGCGCTGGTGATGGCTCCTCTCATTAAGGCTCTTCTCTGCTCAAATCACATCACACGTTACAGATGGAGACAGGATTTGGGTTTTACACCCAGATTAGCTGCGAGGAAATGCATTTTGATCTGCTGGGAGCAGAGAGAAAGAACTCCATAATTCACCGTAACCCAATCACTTACAAAGCCAGCGGCCGAGCGGCGCTTGCAGGGCCTTGAAAAATCTCGTGCTGTCATGGGTAATAAAATAAGAATGATAATCCTGCTCCCTGGCTGGAGGGGAGCACGGGGATGGACACGTCAGGAAAGGCAGGATATTGGTGTGAGGCAGAGGGGGAGATCCTGGCTGGAGCCAGGGCAGCCCCATTTAGAGCAGAGGATGAACACGGTGAGTTCCTAAAATGATGAACACGAGATCCTAAAATTGATAAACACAGTGAGTTCCTAAAAATGATAAACACCATGAGTTCCTAAAACTGATCAACACCATGAGTTCCTAAAACTGATAAACACAGTGAATTCCTAAGACTGATAAACACAGTGAGTTCCTAAAACTGATAAACATCAGTTCCTAAAACGGATAAACATGAGTTCCTAAAACTGATAAACACAATGAGTTCCTAAAATGATAAACACGAGTTCCTAAAATTGATGAACATGAGTTCCTAAAACTGATAAACCCAATGAGTTCCTAAAACTGATCAACACAGTGAATTCCTAAGACTGATAAACACCATGAGTTCCTAAAACTGACAAACACAATGAGTTCCTAAACCTGATAAACACAATGAGTTCCTAAACCTGATAAACACGAGTTCCTAAAATTGATAAACATGAGTTCCTAAAGCTGATAAACACAATGAGTTCCTAAACCTGATAAACACGAGTTCCTAAAATTGATAAACATGAGTTCCTAAAGCTGATAAACACCATGAGTTTCTAAACCTGATAAACACCATGAGTTCCTAAAATTGATAAACATGAGTTCCTAAAGCTGATAAACACCATGAGTTCTTCAAATTATTCTGGGAATAATTTGGGAATAATCTGGGAATTCTGGGAATCCCAGAACTTCCAAGGTGGAGCAACTCTGACTTCATTTCACAAAGTCACTGAGGCTGGAAAAGCCCTCCAAGGGCATCAATTCCCACCTTGTCCCCAGCCCAGAGCACTGAGTGCCACATCCAGCCCTTCCCTGGACACCTGCAGGGATGGGGAGATCCAAACCTCCCCTTCCCACCTCCCTCTGTCCCTCCTGGGATGAGGAGCAGGGAGATTTGGGGGGATTGGGCACTGAAAGGGAGGTTTGGAACGACCCAGTTTTCCCCCAGCCAGTGGAGGAAATAGAAAGGAGGAAATAGAAGGAAAATAGAAGGGAAATAGAAGGGAAATACAAGAAAATAGGAGGAAATAAAAGGGAAATAATAGAAGGGAAATAATGGAAGGGAAATAATAGAAGGGAAACAGAAGGGAAATAACAGAAGGGAAATAGAAGGGAAATAGAAGGGAAATAATAGAAGGGAAATAGAAGCAAACAGAAAGAAATAGAAGCAAACGGAAGGAAATAGAAANAAGGGAAATAATAGAAGGGAAATAATGGAAGGGAAATAATAGAAGGGAAACAGAAGGGAAATAACAGAAGGGAAATAAAAGGGAAATAATAGAAGGGAAATAGAAGCAAACAGAAAGAAATAGAAGCAAACGGAAGGAAATAGAAATAAAAAGAAGGAAATAGAAAGAAACAGAAGGAAACAAAAGGAAGAAGAAAGAAATAGAAGCAAACAGAAAAATAAAAGGAAACAGAAGGCCTGACCTTGACCCTCAGGCCAGCAAGTCAGCCTGAAATGTTTCACCAATAATTCATTACTATTGGACAAATATAATTCATCCTGGCTGTGTTAGGAGCTTTGATACATCATGAAACAAATTATTAGCTGGAGTGACCTTTTATTTCCTAATTACAGCAGTAAATAACACCACAGAAATAAAAAATGGTGCAGAGCATCCCAAAGCAGCAGCAGAGCCACTAAACCCAAACCTTCCTGGTGGCACAGGGAGGGTTAACCAGGCTGAGAATTCCAAATCTTCTTCTTCCACACTCGTGGCATTTGCACAGATTATCAGAGGGGTACAGCAACAAGAGCAGCTCATGTCGCTTCAAAAATACATTATTTATACATATATTATATATATGTATTATAATATCTAATAAAATTACAAGCAGCCAGGCAGGCCAAGTGTATTTTTGTTCTCTGATCTCCACATCCAGGAGCCTCCTCACTCGCAGGATCATCCCTCCCTGTCTGCAGCATTGTTCCACCAGTTGAGTAGGTTAAGAACATTTGTACTATTATTATTATTATTATTATTATTATTATTCCCACCATTTCTGATTTGCATGCTAATAGTTATCTAGCAGCTCAGATCTCAATTAGGAGCCCACACAGGCGAGGCTGTAAATGTGGGAATGTACTCAGGCTCACAATGAAGGCAGCTCATCAGCCAGCACCGGGGTTTGGGGTTATTAATTTGGTGTCATTGAAAAGCTTCAGAGTGCTTGCCTCACTTAATGCACCTTCCTGGATACCTTGGCTGCTTTTTATTGTGATGGATTTTATGTTTCAATCACACAAAGTTGCCCAGGGCCTTTCAGCAAGGCTTTTTTTTTTTTTTTCTTCTTTCGTAAAATCAAGGAAAATGAAATGTGTCGGTCCAGCGACAGGATTTTCCTCACCAGCGCCTGGGATGGAACAAACCCTACAAAACTGCTACGAAAAATGGAATTCCTCAAGCCAGTCCTTGAGCAAGAGCAGCGGTGAGGGGGCTAAATGGGGATTAATTCCTGCCTGAATAAACCCCCAGCCCTTAAAATCACATCAGCAGCATCACCTCACTCCCCAAACCCTCATCCTGAAGTTCCCTACACCTTTGGGAAAATCCTCTTGTGCCCCCAGTGCTGTTTTCCCATTTTTTTTTGGCTTCTCAGTGTGACTGCCTGTGAAAACAGGAGGCTCAGAGCCAACAACCTCTGCAGAGAAACCACAAAGGCTGAAAACAGCGGCGAGTTTCACCCGGCTGAGGACAGAGCCCGCTCCTTCTGCTGATGGAGGAGCTTTCAGCAACGGTGTCACCGGGTTACTGGGACAGGATTTCAGCGCTGTGCCCTCCCCAGCACGGTGACAACAGCCACCTCAGCAGCTCGTGACACGCAGGAGCCTCTCCTTCCTCCCCTCCTGCTCTCTGCAGGTAATTATCCACAAGGGCACAGCCCCAGGAGGAGTCATTTCCTCACTGCGCTGCTGCTCAAGGGCCAGCAGGTTAAAGGAGTGATGGAAAACCTCGGGGAGCTGCTCTCCTGCTTCCCCTCCTGCACGGGGGAGTCGTGTCCAAACCCCAGGTGGGGTTGAGGCGCGGAAAAACTCCACAACTTGTTAGAGTTGTAAAGTAGGTACGTATTTTATTCGGCGCCGGACGCAGGGGGAGAGCATCATCCCAAATCCTGCGTGCCTTTTTACAGCTTCTAATCACCTATTGAACTACAAAAAGCATGCATATTCTCTANCTTTCTCAGTCCTTGGAGAGCAGGATAATCAATTTCAAATTGTCTTCTCTACTCTTAAGTTTCTTTTAACTCTTAAATCCCCTGTTTCAGGGTTTGGAGGGGGTTGATGGCACCTTGGGGAGGCCAGGAATGGGCAGCAGCACAAGGGACGTGCAGCTCGTGGTCAAAGGGCAGATGCAAAGGGGGAGGAATGGGGTAAAAAAGCTGCTGAGAGGGGTTTTGTGACTGCCACTAAGCAAAAAAAACCAGGTTTTGGGGGAAATCAAACTCCATTTAGCCAGCTCCAGTACTGGGAAGTGTTTGAGGAGCAGTGGAACCACACAGAACTTCTGCTTCCACGGGAGGGAGTCCCATCCTTGGGCCAAGGGATGTTGGAGGGTGGAAAAGCCGTGGTCCCTCCCACCAAAAACCTCTGAAGGACTTGAAAAATGCTCTCTCCCACCAACCACCTCTGAAGGACTTGAAAAATACTGACAACAGCCCCAAATGAAGCAAAGCAAGCAGTGGCAAGGGCAGGGCTGGAGCAGCACAGAGCTGACGGCTCCTCCAGGGGTCCTGGCTGGATTTTGGCACCTCCTGAGCAAAGCAAAGGATCCAAGCACTGCTGTGCTCACCAGACCCCTCTGAAATCAGCCCTGCCAGGACTCCACAGGATTAAACACGACTCAAGGAAGGTTTTTAGTCGTGACTTATTACTATGGTAACACCAGGCAGGCAAAGGGAGTGATGCAAGGTCCTCGCCAGGGTGGGAGAGGGAGAGGCAGCTCCACTCACGGAGCACCTGCAGCTCAACAGGTGGGGCAGGGAGGGAGAACTGAGGGGAAAATCTGGTTTTCCCCACTAATTAGCAACTCAACAATTAATATTGCAGAGCCAGCTGGAAGCCCAGTCTCTCCCTGAGCCACTGGGCCTGGTGCTGTACAAAGCACAGGCAGCTCAGAGATGGAATTCAAAAAGGCTGAGGGAATTGGGATTGCTCAGACTGGGAAAGAGAAGCTTTGGGGTGCCCTAATTTTGGCTTTCCAGTGCCTGAAGGGAGCCCACAGGAGGATGCAGGGGCTGGAAGGTGAGGATCCTTAAGGTCCCTTCCAACCCAAACCATCCTGTGATCACATCTTACAATAAACATAAAATTTCTCACTCCTGAAGTGAAAGAGAAGGAATTTACCCCAAACCACACCATGGATTTCCTCATTTGGACATTCCCTTAAAGCCTGGCATGGGCAGGGCACTGTCCCTGGGGTGTCAGCACAGAAATGGACCTGCTGTTGTTATTTCTGGGCTTTGTTTCACACCACAGCCTCCAAAAAGCACTTGTGGCATTGTAGGTGGGGAATAAAACCCCTCTGATATCCCTACAAGGAACTGATTAGATAATTACTCCACAGCAAAGCAGAACATAGAAGAAAGTGCTGTTCTCATCATCATTCCTTGAAGCATCTTGTCATTATTATTAGGAAATGATCTATTTGTGCCAGGCTAATTCATATGGATTGTAATTCCAGGCCATAAATTACCCTGCCATGTGCACTCAGAGCAGAGGAGCAGCACCAGAGGTGCTGAACATTCAAACCAATTTGTTCACAGCCTTTTCCTCCCCAACCTGCTGCCCTCCTTTCTAATCCCAAAGAGTTTCCAAGGGCAGATATCCATAGATATTTATTAGAAAGCCTTGCCCTAAAACATCTGAGGTTACCCTCTTGGAATTTATTCCCAGGCAGAGTGGTTTAATGGTGCAGGAAATACATCTCTGTAAAGCTGTGTGCATCCTGCTTTAGTGGTGACAGAGACATTATGGTCCTTCAAAGAAGTGAATTAATTTAGGAGGGTGGAAGCAAAAGGGGAATTCCCCTCGTGAAACTCATCCCAAGCTCCTCTTTCCTGGCCTACAACCATTGCACAGCTTCCAAGAGTTTTCCAGAGTGGCCAAAACACCTACACAAAGGGTTTGGGAGGTTCTGGGAAGGTTGGGGCAGAACCTCTTGTTCCTCAAGTCTCAGTGGTCAAAGAGTTTTTCTTCCTTGCCAGCCTGGTACCCACGCCAAGGGGAAGAACTGCAGGGATTTATCTGCAAAAAATGATGACAAATTCCTCATCCCTCCCTGTCAGAACCTCTCTCCTCATGCTCTGAAACACACAGGGGCCCCACAAAAGGATGACAAATTCCTCATCCCTCCCTGNCCCTCCCTGTCAGAACCCTTCTCCTCATGCTCTGAACACACAGGGGCCCCACAAAAGGATGACAAATTCCTCATCCCTCCCTGTCAGAACCTCTCTCCTCATGCTCTGAACACACAGGGACCCCACAAAAAGATGACAAATTCCTCATCCCATCAGAACCCTTCTCCTCATGCTCTGAACGCACAGGGACCCCACAAAAGGATGTCAAATCCTCATCCCATCAGAACCCTTCTCCTCATGCTCTGAACACAGACAGATCACCTCTTCCTGCCTTAGGGCTCTTTTTTTGGGCGATGTTTCACTTCCTCCACCCATTTCTCACCGAGAGGGCGAACAGAGGGCGAATTTCAAACCAAGCCCCGAGCTGTGCCTGCGCTGCCTTTGGCATTTCCCAGCCCTGTTCTCAGCCCGTTAAACACCGGCTCTTGGCAGGGAGGGAGCAGGGCTGACAATCCCCGGCTTTGCACGACACAAACCCCGTTTAGGCGAGCAGTGGGGGACGGAGGCTCTTCAGGAAAGCGGATAATCCACAAACTGGTGCTAATAAGTTATTGACTTCCCCACTGCTCTGCCAGGAGCAGCTCACGGCTGCCGGTAATCGCTTTGCTCCCACCCTCCGAGTCCAGCTGTGGCTCTTGGAAGAGCTCATTTATGGCAGCTTGTGATAATGGGATATTTTAGCAATGTCAGCTTTTGCCCGAGATATAAAAAAAAAAAAAAAATCCACCGATTTACTGCCCCCTGCTCCCCGTGCAATCAGAAAAGGCAAAGAGCCCATCAAGTGTGTCTGAGTCACGTTGAGGTGAACACGACTCTGCTTTCCTGCCCTGCTTGGGTTTGGATGGAGGTCCCTGCCAGGCACAGATGCAGCAGGTGGGATGGCAGAGACAGGAGGAACATCTCCTGAGGGCTGGGAAATGTTATTTCTGCTCCTGTCTCTGGCTCTGAGCCCTCTTTGTCCTGCCCGAGAGACGGAATCACACCAGGCTTGGAAGGATCACACAGGTCTTGTTCTCTCCCCCAACCTGTCCAGGTTCCTCCCCTGCTTTTCCCCTCCCTGAATTCCAGACAGTTCCAGGTTCCTGGGGTTGTTCCTCCCCTGCTTTTCCCTTTGCTGAATTCCAGACAGTTCCAGGTTCCTGGGGTTGTTCCTCCCCTGCTTTTCCCCTCCCTGAATTCCAGACAGTTCCAGGTTCCTGGAGTTGTTCCTCCCCTGCTTTTCCCCTCCCTGAATTCCAGACAGTTCCAGGTTCCTGGGGTTGCTCCTCCCCTGTTTTTCCCCTCTCTCAATTCCAGACAGTTCCAGGTTCCTGGGGTTGCTCCTCTCCTGCTTTTCCCCTCCCTGAATTTCACTGTTCCAGGAGTTGTTCCTCCCCTGCTGTTCCCCTCCCTGAATTCCAGACAGTTCCAGGTTCCTGGAGTTGTTCCTCTCCTGCTTTTCCCCTCTCTCAATTCCAGACAGTTCCAGGTTCCTGGGATTGTTCCTCCCTGGTACAGGATCTGCTTTTCCCTTTGAATTCCAGACAGTTCCTCTGTGCCCACCTCTCCAGCACTCTGGGCTTCTCCTCCCAGTTTTGTGCCACCAGAGAACTCGCTGAGGAGGTTCCTGCCCCTTCATCAAGGCACTGACAAATTAACCAACGAAATAAATTAACTCTGGGCCCAGCACTGAACCTTGAATAGTCACTGATCAGGAGCTACTTCTGATTCTGGTCCTGACCTGGCTCTCCAGGACACCCCCGCAGCTGGAGCTAAATTTTAAATTTGAGGCTTTAAATCAGGCAGCTCGAGCACAGCCGGATCAGGGGCTGGAAGTGGCGGTTCCAGGATTTATCTGGGTGAAATTCAGGGCAGTTCTCAGGGCTGCAGCTGCGAGCAGCTGTGACACAGGCAGCTCTCCCCTCTAATTGCACCAGACTGCATCTTCCTGGGGACCTGGAGCCTCTTCTGCTGCCTTTCCAAAGCACCTGGCACAGCAACACGTTGGTGCAAGGAGGCTCCCAGGCAAGGAGCTGCTGCTAATTAAAAAGATGAGCACGCCAGACCTTCGGTCTATAAATCAACAGCATCCCCCTGCCACAAGCACACAGTCAATTTACAGCAGCTGAGTTCTTAATGTGGGCAGTCACACTCCAGCACCAGCCAGGGCTGCCCACAGGTAACCCCAAAAATGCTCTGATAGGGCTGGAGGAGAACACAGGGAGCACTCTGTGGGCTGGTGGCACTTGGGAAGCACCCCTGGAATGTGGGAAGGTCGGGAAAGGCTTCAGGAGAGGCAGGGTCTCTCCAGCAGCTGCCCTGCTAATGAGGCACATCCATCTCCACCCAGCACAGCCAGGGCCTCTCTGCCTTCGGTGCAGCTGATTTAGGAAAAGCAAGACTTGCACCATCAGTGTTTTCAATAAACCCTGACTAAATAATCACAGCTGGGCCCTTCTGCCCTTAAAAGCTGAACATTTCCTACAGCAGCGAGGAAAGTTCTTGATACGATGGCAGGAGGGAAAAGGGGGGGGCAGGGAAGACTTTCTGGAGCTGGAAGGAGAGAATAATAAATATATTTTTCCCCTTTAACTGAGGCAGCTTTTACAGCGAAGCTAAAACACTGCAGGGACTCCTGGGGATCAGATCCTGTCAAAGGTTTGCATTTCATGGCTGAGCTCTGAAAGGTGAGGGCAGTGCATTTGCTGGGAGACAGAATGATAACTTCGTCCTTCAGGCTGAAATAACAGAGCTGAACATATTTCCACTCAACCAGGAGCAGAATCTCCGGGATAAAGGGTAAGTGGGTGTGGATGTGAGCACGGCAGGAGAAGTAGAACACAGAGAGGGTCACAGGGGAGGTTCTGTGCCCCTGGGGGGATGCTCTCGGGGGCTGGGCAGTGCTTGACCTGCTGGGCTCTGGAAAGGAGGAATTGTTTATCACAGAATCATCGTGGAATGGTGTCGCCCTGGTTTTACAGAGCCCCATAAGTTGTGACACTGTAGCTGTAGTTTCCCATGCTTGTTCTGTAAACACGGTCCTTGTTTTCCTTAACCAGCCGGGATTGTTTTGCACTTGTGGAATTGTTTTTCATTCCTTTCCCTGGGGTGGAGAAAGATGATTGACCATGTCTTTGTCCTGTAAACCTTCAGGGGTGTTGACCCCTTTCACCAATCTTTGACTGTCCTTAGAACCCTATAAAAATAGGTAAATAAAGAAGGACAGGGCTTTTGGTCAGTCCTGCCTGGTGAAACCACTGCTGCTCTGTGACCCGCGGGTTTCTTCTGTTGCTAACTAACCAACAGAATGGTCTGCGTTGGGAGGGGACTTAAATCCCACCCTGCAGGACGGGCAGGGACACCTGCACTATCCCAGGCTGCTCCAAGCCCTGTCCAAATGGCCTCGGACACTTCCAGGGATGAGCATTATGAGGCCTGATAACAACCCTGCCCTTCAGGGTTCAAAGTCTGCGAGATGAGCCGAAGGAGGAAGAGCTGATCCACCAAAAGCCCTCAAATGGCTCCGTCCCGGGGAGAACAGCAGGGGAGGAATCAATAACCCGAGCAAGAAACTGTAATAACAGCTGACATTTATCCAGCATGGATAGCCAGGTGTCCCCAAACACTTGACAGATATTACAGCCTGAGCTGATTTACAAGCAGGGATCTGGCTCCTCGCACAACATCCATTCCCACGCCGAGGAGAAGGAGCTCCTGTGGATTTTGGGGGTAACCTTCAGCCACCTGGCCACTCCAGGCTGAGCCTTGGGATGCTCTGACCTTCCCCATCCCACGGGGTTTGATGGGGACATTTCCCTCCACGGGGAACAGGGCAGCTCCTGCTCGGGGGAGGCAAACATTTGTTTGGGCAGCTGCACAGGAAATGTCCAAACACCGTGAGAGAGGCTGAGCAGCACCTTCACGGTGCTCTGCTCACCTTGCAGCCTCCTCCTTCCCATCAGGAGCCCGGGCTCCACATCCCTGTGCTCTCCATCAGCCAGGGAACCATTCCAGGCAGCTCCTCGCCCTCCCTTTGCCTTTGGCACAGCAGCTCAGCACGAGCTGCAGTGACGCTTTGAACAAGGTGTTTCCTTGTCTCTGCCTCAGCTTTACATCCCTGCTACAAAGGGAAAAAAGGGAAAGGGAGAGGGGATGAGAACAGGATTCAAAAGCTCAGGAAAAAAAACCCAAAACAAACCAACCCCAGTGCCTGGGAGCTGGCAGGGCAAGCACAGGTCTGGGGGCACTGAGGGCTCCACGAGCCCAGATGTTCATTAGGCTGGAGGAACTTGAAAGGGATGAGGAATTTGGCTTTACAAACAAACTGTGGGTTGTGCAGGTGGATAAAAACTAGAACTGAGAGATAAAAGAAACAATGGGGAGGATTCCAGTGATGGATGAATGGAATGAGGGAGATCCATGGGAATGTGAAGATCCCCCAGGATGCAGAGATCCCTTGCAACTTGTGGAGCTCCACAGGTGTTTTTAAGGGTTTGCTTCACTTCCCATTATCGTGCTGTGATTTTGGTAGCAATAAATTCCCTTCACATCTCTAATTAGAGCCTGGTTTGCCCGTGCTGAGTGATCTCTCCTGCTCCTTATCTCAACCCATGAACCCTTCATTCCATTTGCTCTGCCCTGCCCAGCTGTGGAGGGGAGTGAGAGGATGGATTTGCTGGGTGCACATCTCAGCCCAAGGGTCAACTCCCCCTCTCCAGAGCTCAGGGCTGTCCCAGGAGGGCACAGAGGGCACAGACCCCGAGCCAGGTGCTGCTCACACCCAGCAGAACACCCCAGTGTGGAGCCACAAATCTCTGCAAGGCTTGGCACGACTCCCTTGTCTCCCTCTGCACTCCAGCACTGCTCTGGAGAGGGATTTCAATTCCACATCTCTCCCTCCCGGCTGGGAGCTGCTGCAGCTGTTTGCTGCTAATAACCCTGTAAACATGTGGGGATTTGTTCTGATGATCAATAAAATAATCCTTGAATTTTTCATGTGCTTCTCGCCTCGTGTTTTCCTCCTCGGGGCTGCACGAGGAGCGTGGGAGGGAGCGAAGGAAGCCAGAGCAAGGGCTGGGAATCCCAGGATCAGCCTTTCCACTGGAAGCAGCACCACTGCCTCGTGCAGGAGAGGAAAAACACCGAGCTCTGGAACTCCTCACACCCCTTCTCCTCTCCCTGAATGGAGCCTGGGTTTGATCCTCTCAGCTTTCCAAACTCCTCACACCCCTTCTCCTCTCCCTGAACGGAGCCTGGGTTTGATCCTCTCAGCTTTCCAAACTCCTCACACCCCTTCTCCTCTCCCTGAACGGAGCCTGGGTTTGATCCTCTCAGCTTTCCAAACTCCTCACACCCCTTCTCCTCTCCCTGAACAGAGCCTGGCTTTGATCCCCTCAGCTTTCCCTTGTCCCTGCCCCTGGGGACATCACCCAGCTGTGGCTGATGCCAGCTGTGGGGTCAGCCCTTCCCACAGTCCCCTCCCAGCTCCCTCCACAGATTCCCCATTTTCCAATTAAACACGCAGGAAAGGTGGGAAGCTCAGTGTGGGGAGTCCAAAAGCAAAGCAGCACCAACCAAGAGCCCATCCCAACTTCTTCAAGGGCTGCCTGAATTCCCACTTCACATTTCTCCCTCAGAGCATCAGTGCAGCTCTGCCTCGCTGGGATGTGTGACAATTCCTCTGCTATTTCCATAAGCCCTGGGAGAAGAGTGGAGGATGGATTTGCATGGAACTGCTGCAAAGTTTCCCAGCTCGGTGCAGCTTGAAATCACAAAAGAGCAGCTCGATGGGAGGTTGTTGAGACAGATGAAACACAAAACACTCCTCCTTTCAGGCAACAGATTCTCTTCCAGGCCTTGGGTAGCTGCAAAGAAAGAAAAACTGTTCTAAACCCTCCTGTGATTGTTCCATCAGCATCAGCTTCAATCCATCAATCACTCTGAGCTTCCAGCTTGGAATTCACAGTAAACCAAGGCACTGGGAAAAAACCTGAAGAAACAGGAATAAAAACAATCCTGCTGCCAAGGAATCAGCTCCCAAAGCATTTCTGTCTCACCCCTCCAAACGCTGGGGGACAGAGTGAAGCTTTCCCAGCTAAACCTGCTGCTGGTGCTCTGATTGCTGCTCATGTCCTCGCCATACTTGAGCTCCTTCTGGATAAACAAACCTGGATTAAGTTTTCCAGTATCATAATCATAATTGGGGAAGAAAATTAAAATCTCACTGCTATTTGTTCAGCATTATAAAAGTGACTGTGTCAGGCCTAACAAGCATCATTAGTTCCACTGAGAAGCCTTTTCAGCTCCGTGCAGGAGCCAGAGCTTGGTTAAACACCCATTGAGATGTTGTTCCCCAATTTAGATTTCTCAGCTGGGTGACTCAACAGGCTCTCCCTAATTTGCCAGTCACTGATAGCAACCCCTAAAACCCCCCAAAAAATCACCCAGAAGGATTTTTGGCAGCTCCCACTGCCCGGAACAGGGTTGGGGTGAGTTCATGTGTTCTCATCTTAAAAGCTCTGCACACAAGGGATGTTCTGAATGAAAATCAACGTGGAACGTGATGAGGAGCCAGGTAAAGGAGCTTGGATGGCAGGAATTATTCTGAATCTTGTCCTGTTGCACAGCTGGCAACAGAAGAAACACACGGGTCTCAGAGCAGCAGTTGAATCTCCAGGCAGCATCGACCAAAAGGGCCCTGCCCTTCTTTATTTTCCTATTTTTATATGTTACTAAAGACAATCAAGGATTGGTGAAAAGGGTCAACACCCCTGAAGGTTTACAGGACAAAGACATGGTCAATCATCTTTCTCCACCCCAGGGAAAGGAATGAAAAACAATTCCACAAGTGCAAAACAATCCCGGCCGGTTAAGAAAAACAAGGACCATGTTTACAGAAAAAGCATGGGAAACTACAGTTACAGTGTCACAACTTATGGGACCCTGTAAAACCAGGGTGACAGTGTCCCAAACTTTGCCCAGTGCTCTCCAGGAGGCAGGGCTGGGGTGCTGGCAGTGGCTGCACTCACCCTCCAGCTGCTCTGATTTAGGGATTTTAAGTTCCCTCCTCAGCCCTGGGGTCCCTGCAGCTCCTCCCTGAGATCGGGGCAGAGCTGTTATCACTCACCCTCCCCAGAGCCTCGGCAGCAAAGAGCCAGCCCGAGAGGATTTACGAGCAACACACCAATCCCAAATCCCTCTTGTTAAAGTTTATTGCTCTGGCAAATCTCTGCTGCACGGGGAGGTTGTTGTAGCAACGCTCGGCCGAGATTTTAACTTCACCTCTTCTCTTCTCCTGCCCCCAGAGGTGCCATCTCCACCACGGAGCTGCTCAGTGAGGTGGCAGAGGCAGGGGATGCCCTGCTCAGATCCCTGGATCAGCTCTCCCCACAATTTCACACCCATCACAGGCAGTTCTGCATCTTTTTTGGGGAAAAGCAACTGAAAACACGTTACAAACACACCCAGTGCCAAAGCAGCTCCCCAGGCTGAGCCATCCTTGGCACAGAGTTAAGGATGAAATCTCCAACAGTTTGGATTAAGCTTTTTTTTCTCCCTTATCCATCATGAATTTAGGTTGGGAAGAAAACTCTTCATGGCCACCTGCCTAAATCCAGGTGCATTTTGGCTGTACCTCATTTGTGGTGGTTATTCAGTTTGTGATACCCAGACAGTGCCAGAGCAGAGGTGCAGACACTTCTACCACTCCTGTCAGCAAAAATATTCCCTTTGGCCCTTCCAATCCTCACAGGAATTTCACCAGAAGCAGCCAGACAAACCCACAGATATTTTTGTTTCACCTCCACACCTCATCCAGCTGCAGCCTTGTTTTCCCTGCACTCCCACCTTAACACAGGCTCGAAATAACATCTCCCTTTCCTCTCCTTTCCCTGCTTTCTCATCTTCCCTAACTCCACGCTACATTTCTTCCCTGCAAACACCCAATTTAGATGGCATCAGGAGGTGCTAACAAAAAATGCTTCACTGTCTTGTCAGCAGATTACAGAAAGGCGTCTCATTCAAGTTTATCCAGTTGGAAACAGAAGTAATTGATGTGAACTTGAAAAATATATGATTTGGAAGAGGAGGGTGGGGGAAGCGTCTCTGTTCCAGCCAGCCCGTCCCTCACTCGCTTACCCGGGGCTGGATAATCAGGAGCTCCATTATCACCTCCCTTTTCCTGCATTTACCTCGGGCACAAGGAGCTGGGATGAGGACAGGGTGTAAATGTGCAGGTCCTGGGCTGGCTCTGCTGTCTGCAAATGCAGGGAAAAGCAAGTTTTCAATTAGGACAGGGATTGTTGGCCCAGGGATGTTGTCAGAGGGGGGGGACTGGAGTGAGGTCCCTGTTCCTCCTCCCCCTCGGACAGTGAGAGCTTCACTTCCAAAGGCAGGGGCAGCAGGGAAAATCAGAATCCCAGAATAGTTTGAGTTGGAAAAGACTTGAAAGCTCATCCAGTGCCACCCCTGCCAGGGCAGGGGCACCTCCCACTGTCCCAGGGTGCCCCAAGCCCCGTCCAGCCTGGCCATGGGCACTGCCAGGGATCCAGGGGCAGCCACAGCTTCTCTGGGCACCCTGTGCCAGGGCCTCCCCACCCTCACAGGGAACAATTCCTGCCCAATATCCCATCCAAACGTGCCCTGTCTCAGTTTAAAGCCATTTCCCCTTGTCCTGTCGTGCCCCCTGTAAAAAGTTGAGGGAGTGGTGACCCCTGAGGGCTCACCTTACAGCAGAGACCTTGAAAACTGGGACACAAGGTGCACTGGAAGAGAAGAGAAGAGAAGAGAAGAGAAGAGAAGAGAAGAGAAGAGAAGAGAAGAGAAGAGAAGAGAAGAGAAGAGAAGAGAAGAGAAGAGAAGAGAAGAGAGAAGAGAAGAGAAGAGAAGAGAAGAGAAGAGAAGAGAAGAGGACATGAGATGATGAGACAAAGGACAGGAGATGCCAGTGAAGGCCCAGGGCTGTCAACAACTCATCTCCAGTACAGAAATGCAAATTTTGGAGCAGAAAAGGGGTAACCAGAGGAGCTGTAGTGGCTTTCCAACAATCTCCTCCCTGGAGCCACAGCAGCACTCGCTGATCCCCAGAGCTGCAAGCACGAGGAATATCCCAGCATTTCCCACAGCTGCACCAAACACCTGCCAGGACACCCTCAGGAGATGGGAACAGGAAATCCCAGCACAGCACAGGGCTCCTGACACTCCCTCCAGATCTCCCAGGTCAGAACCTGACTCTGAGCCACGGCAGCAAATTGAAAAAAGCCCTTTTGCCCAAGACACAGAAGTTCCTGTGGCTGAGCACTGATATTTCCCTCGTGCAGCTGCACCATCCTATTAAAAGCAGAATTAATCTGTGCAATCAGCTCTCCTCGTCCCAGCTAAACAACCCCTCCCAGCCCTGCTCAACTGTGCAAGGCACTCCAAAGCACAATTTGAAGTTATTGTTATTATTTCCATCGCACAGAGACCCCCCCAGGTGAGAGTCCAAGCACAACAGGTGTTGCACATCCTTTATTTCAATTAAATACCATAATGGGGAGAGCAGCCCAAGGCTGCAGGGAGCCAAATTAGAAAATGGCACGGAAAACACAAATAAAATGTCTCAGATTCGCTCAGGTGAGGTTCACAGGAGCTGCTGCTATCAAGGGGTGAGGCAATCAGCTCTCAGGGAAACACCCTGTCACAGGGACATTTTCTGCTGGCCTGCCACTGCTTTTGCTGAAGGGGAGGAACAAATCCTGCCCCAGATGGACCCCCCAGGTTTGTCTGAGGCTGTCACAGAGCTGAGAACTGAACTCAGGCAACTGTTGAACATCCAAGTTTCTGCAGCACCAAGGTGAGAAATCACATGAGCCCAGCAGCTGAAAGCCTTTGGAAGGATATTTTCCCAGCAGACTTTAATTTTGGAAAGGGAAGATGGACCAGACCAGCAGCTCTGTGCACCCTGCCCAACACAAGCACTGGGCATCCCTTTCCAAAGGCCCCTCACCCTTTGGGAGTGCTGGAAATGAGGCTTTCAAAACTCAGCCCCAAGAGTTTGTCCTCCTCTGCTCCACATCCTGGGGTCCTGCATCAAAGCAGATAAATAAAGCACCCAACTCCACGCCCACACTGCCAACAAACTGGGCTACTTTGCCTTGGGATGGAGCCATTCCGGAAGGGAAGCAGCGTTTACAAAAGATGACACTGATTTCGGGAGAAATATATTTGGAACAGTGGAAACATGGCACTAAAATCCGCCTCTCCTTTTCTCTCAAATCACAAGCCCCAACACAACTCTTTCCTCAGATTCCTCCCCGGGAAGATGAAGCCAATTTTCCAGCATCCCGATGAATATTTCAGAGATGAGTGTTTCCTTAAGCTAATTGGTGCCCATTATGGTGGAATTAAAAGCCAAATGGATTGAAGGCAATTGAGCCTCATCACTTTCATTATTCTCTTCTCCCCAAAGACATTCCCGGTTTTTAACTCCTCTGACCCTTGGGCTTTCAGACAGGTTTTTCTGACAGGTTTTCTCACAGCAGGAGAGCTCAGAGAAAGGTCCATCAGCTGCAGAAGGCAGGAGGGACAGGTGGAGGGGCAGGGTCTGTGATAAAAGGCTCCAGAGGGAATGCCAGCACACTGGGAATGTTCTCCCCCCCGTTTGCATCCATCCCCTGGTCCATCAGCTGCAGAAGGCAGGAGGGACAGGTGGAGGGGCAGGGTCTGTGATAAAAGGCTCCAGAGGGAATGCCAGCACACTGGGAATGTTCTCCCCCCCGTTTGCATCCATCCCCTGCCTTCCCCCTGTTTGTCACCCACACACGGACCCAGAGCCTCGCTCCTGCTGCCCTGGCTGCTCACCACGTGGGCTTTTCCCTGCTAAATCCCAAAATTCAGCTTCCAATCCAATCCCTGGATGCATTCCTGCTCCCCACATGGGCTTTTCCCTGCTAAATCCCAAAATTCAGCTTCCAATCCAATCCCTGGATGCATTCCTGCTCCCCACATGGGCTTTTCCCTGCTAAATCCCACACTTCAGCTTCCAATCCAATCCCTGGATGCATTCCTGCTCCCCACATGGGCTTTTCCCTGCTAAATCCCACAGTTCAGCTTCCAATCCAATCCCTGGATGCATCCCTGCTCCCCAGAACCCTGCCTGGCTGCACAAACTGCTGGAGCAGGGCAGGTACAACCTTCAGCAGCAGAGCTTCACCTGGCACTGAGCTCCAAAATACAACTGAAGGACTTGGGATTTTTAAATTTAAAGAGTGGCACAAGCAACAGGTGACAAATAAATTCTGCCCTTTCCTGTTGTCGCAGCTATTCCACCTATCCAGAACCACTGGGATTTTCCCTTCAGGTCTCACCCCACTCTGTTTTTTTGTCTTTTCCCACGGTTGGATCCTCATTCCAGGCAACCCAAAGCCCCCAGGACAGCAGCACTGAGCAGCTGCTTGTTCACCAAAGAGCCCGAGAGTGCCCTGGCACCTCTTAAACCCTGACACACACAACTATTTATTACTCCTCTGAAAGGCTCCCAGGGAAGCTTTTGTGGCTGAAATGTGACTTTTCCTCCTTTCCATTAAGGAGGAAAACAAACCCAACCAAGTCCTGCAGGCAGCTGCCCGTTTATTGCCACCTCCTCCTCCAGCAGTGTACACTGGGGGCTGCCGTGAGGAACTCCAGGAATTGGGGATGAATTCCTGATTTTGCCACCCAGACTCACTGCACAAGGGGCTGAACGGGACTGCTGGTCTGCTCTGGAGCTGGGATTTATTTCGGGAAAGCTCAGAAGGAGGCCTGAGGAGTGATCTCAAGGAACGCCAGCCCCGCCGAGCTCAGCCTTTCCCCCCTCCCACACGGGGCTTTTGTTCACCGGCTCTTTACAGCTCAGAATTATTGTCATCATAAATGTTGAATCGTGAGGCTGCAATCGAAGGGAAGGATTCCTGCTTTGTTTGTGGCTCTCTCCTTTGTTGGCCACCTTTCCCCCCCTCTGCTTTGCTTGTGTTCCCCGTTCGGTTTATGTGACACGTTTAAGTCTCGGAGGGACGAGAGCTATGGCAACAGGAGTTGTGCAGCTAATCCCTGATGCAGAGTGCTAAAATCACACTGTGCAGCAGCAGCTCAGCAATTCACCACAGCAGCTCTGTTCTCATTCATCTTCTACCTGGGGAAAGAAATCCCAGAAATTCTGTATGGGGAGGGGGGGAAAATTCAGGGCAGCAGGTGCCAAAATCACACCGTGCAGCAGCACAGCAAACCATGAGAGCAGCCCTGTTCTCATTCATGTGAAACTCGGGGAAAGAAGTCCCAGAAATTTTCCATGAGGGGAAAAACTCAGGTGGAGGAAAGGAATCCCAGAAATTTTCCATGAGGGGAAAAAGTCAGGTGGAGGAAAGGAATCCCAGAAATTTTACATGAGAGGAAAAACTCAGGTGGAGGAAAGGAATCCCAGAAATTCTGTATAAGGGGAAAACTCAGGTGGAGGAAAGGAGTCCCAGAAATTCTCCATGAGAGGAAAAACTCAGGTGGAGGAAAGGAATCCCAGAAATTCTGTATAAGGGGAAAACTCAGGTGGAGGAAAGGAATCCCAGAAATTCTGTATAAGGGGAAAACTCAGGTGGAGGAAAGGAATCCCAGAAATTCTGTATAAGGGGAAAACTCAGGTGGAGGAAAGGAATCCCAGAAATTCTGTATAAGGGGAAAACTCAGGTGGAGGAAAGGAATCCCAGAAATTCTGTATAAGGGGAAAACTCAGGTGGAGGAAAGGAATCCCAGAAATTCTGTATAAGGGGAAAACTCAGGTGGAGGAAAGGAATCCCAGAAATTCTGTATAAGGGGAAAACTCAGGTGGAGGAAAGGAATCCTAGAGATTCCNTATAAGGGGGAAAACTCAGGTGGAAGAAAGGAGTCCCAGAAATTCTCCATGAGAGGAAAAACTCGGGGCAGGAGGTGCTAAAATCACCCTGTGTAGCAGCTCAGCATTTCAGCGAGCGGCCCTGTTTTTAGACACCTAAAACTTGGGGAAAGAATTCTCAGAAATTCTGTATGAGGGGAAAAAATTCAGATGCCATGTAGGTCAGGGCAGGGGGTTTGTAAAGCTGGAGTCTGGTCAAGGAAGGAGGTGGGAAAGGGTCAGAGCAGCCTGGAAACATAATAAGAACTGGCAGAGGCAATAAAAGTGGCTGGAAATTGGTCAAGACTCATTTCTGTGCCATTTCTGCTCCAGGTCACTGTTTCTGCTCATGTCCAGGGGGTGATAATTTGATATCACATCCCTCACCACCCTCTCTAAACCTTCATTCCCTCCAGCTGAGGCAGAACCCGCAGGGACAACACCCCAAACTTCTCCAGCTGGGGCTGAGCCCCCTCCCTGCCCACCCCAGGGCTTGCTGGGCACCCACACGGCCACCAAACCCCAGCTCAGCCCCTCAGCACCACCAGGAACAGGGCACAAACTCCACAAATATTCTGATTTTCCAGAAAACCCCTCTATTCCCTTTCCACATCAGTGGTGTGGAGCTGGCTGTGCTGTCTCTGCTCCATCCAACATCAGGGAAAACCCTCCTGTCTTGGGACACCAAGAAACTGCTCCTACCTGGGCAGCCCAGTAAAACAAAAACCAGGATTTAAACAAACTTCCTGAAATAGCTGAACAGTGCACACAGAATAAAGAAAAAACCCAAGGAGAAAGCAGGGAAGCAAATCTGAGTTGTGCTCTCCATTCAGCTCTGCACTGGGAATTAATCCATGATTCACAACTTCCCATCCGTGGGCTGAGAACCAACTGCTCATGAATGAAGGAATATTTTTGCAAACTAAAGGATGTGCAGGGTCTGCTCTGGGACAGCTTTTACACCAAAATACTGAATTTACAACCATCACCTGAACCCCAAAAAGAGCTGCACAGATTCACCCCAATCTTCATGTACTTTTTGGGGTTTTAGATGCTGTAGAGGGAGAGCTGAGACTCCTGGATCCACAAAGGGGTGGAATTATGGAGAAATCCCTGCTTTCCACAGCCAAAAATAAAGGATGATGCCAGACAGGTGTGGGCTGTGCTGGAATTTGGGTGGGATTCAAGCACCACCCCTTTTTTCTAATTAGCTAAAGATGTGAATGGAGGGCTGCTGCAGAGGAAATTATGATTTATAATCGTTTATGTTCTCATTTAGATAGCATAGTTTGTTGTAAATAAATAAATAAATAAGTAAACAAGCTTTTCTTTTTAAGGAAAAAAAATAGATTTGAGATTAGGCAACAGAACCAGCAAAAAACTGGAGGAGCCCCCTCAGGGTCCCTCTCCTCAGGTGTCCCCCCCTGCCAGGGACCACCTGAGCTGTGTTCTTGTTCCCAAAATCCTTGGGATAATCAGATTCCTCGTGGTGTCAGTGAGCCAGGAATTATTTTACTCTTGGCCAAGGTTTGGGTGTGTGGCTGACAAAGCTCTGGCCCCCACACATTTATACATTTCCCACTTATTTATACATTTTTAGCAAACAAAGAAATTAACGTTCACTGGCTCTAAGCCACACAATTCTCTTCATCAATCAGCATTGTATTGATTATTGATTGCTTGTTCTTCCTGCTTATCTGGCCCACAACCTTTAATCCTTTTATCTGCAGGGATTTCCACATTTCCAGGCCTCGATCTCCTCGGGATCTCCTGGTTACTCCAACATCCTCCAAACACCATCAATTTAAATTCCCAGATTCCATCTCTAACTTTGGCTCAGTTTGTTGGAGCTGCTCAGGGTTGGTCTCAGCAAATTTAAGGTTTAATGTGATTTAATGATGAAAGAAACGCCAAGGCCTGTGAGGAGACTCAACTGGTCCTGGCTGCATGTGGGCACTGCTCACAATTAATTTTAAAAATTCATTTAAAATTAGTAAAGGAAGTTATAACATTTTTAGTATTACTGAGCTTCAAAGGGATGGGTGTGGGACAGAGAGGGGAAGGGGAGGGAAGAAGAATGGGAGGGTCACATCCTTCAGTCTTTTTATCATCAAGGATTTCCAGATTTCCAGGCCTCGATCTCCTGGTTGATCCAACATCCTCCAGACACCATCAATTTAAGTTCCCAGATTCCATCTCCAACTTTGGCTCAGTTTGTTAGAGCTGCTCAGGGTTGGTTTTAGCAAATTTAAGGTTTAATGTGATTTAATGATCAAAGTAACACCAAGGCCTGTGAGGAGACTCAACCGGCGCCGGCTGCATGTGGGCACTGCTCACAATTTATGTAAAAAAATCAATTAAAAATTAGTAAAGGAAAATGACCATTTTTTTAGTATTACTGATTCAAGGACATGGCTGTGGGACAGCGAGGGAAAGGGGAGGGAAAAAAATAGGAGTCACATCCTTCAGTCTTTTTATCAGCAGGGATTTCCAGATTTCCAGGCCTCGATCTCCTCTGGATCTCCTGGTTACTCCAACATCCTCCAAACACCATAAATTTAAATTCCCAGATTCCATCTCCAGCTTTGGCTCAGTTTGTTGGAACTGCTCAGGGTTGGTCTCAGCAAATTTAAGGTTTAATGTGATTTAATGATCAAAGTAACACCAAGGCCTGTGAGGAGACTCAACCGGTGCTGGCTGAAAGAGGGCACTGCTCACAATTAATTAAAAAACTCATTAAAAATTAGTAATGGAAAATTCCAACATTTTTTGTATTACTGATTCAAGGGGATGGCTGTGGGACAGAGAGGGGAAGGGGAGGGAAGAAGAATGGGAGGGTCACATCCTCCAGTCTTTTATCAGCAGGGATTTCCAGATTTCCAGGCCTTGATCTCNATCAGCAGGGATTTCAAGATTTCCAGGCCTCGATCTCCTCTGGATCTCCTGGTTACTCCAGCATCCTCCAAATTCCATCTCCAACTTTGGCTCAGTTTGTTGGAGCTGCTGAGCAGCAAATTTAAGGTTTAATGTGATTTAATGATGAAAGAAACACCAAGAACTGTGAGGAGACTCAAACAGTGCTGGCTGCATGCGGGAACTGCTCACCATTAATTAAAAAATTAATTTAAAATTAATTAAGGAAGTTATAACATTTTTAGTATTACTGAGCTTCAAAGGGATGGGTGTGGGACAGAGAGGGGAAGGGGAGGGCAAAGGAAGGGGAGGGACCTCCATGCCTCGCCTGGCAGGGGATTCCAGAACTTTCCACACACTCCTGGAAGCTCAGCAGCCTCAGCTCCCCTGGCTCTCCAAGGTAAATTTTATTCTTTTCCTTTTTTTTCCATGTTATTTTGGCAGTAAGGGATGCGTGTGGTGAGTTCTCCCATGGAGATTCTTTGTGTCACCCCAAGATTTGCAGCCAGATCTTCAAAGTTCAGGTGTGCAGGAGTGAATTTGGAGCAGAATCAGCTCCTGAGGAGCTGCGTGTGCTGAGCAGGCACCCCTTTTCCAGGTGCACAGCCCTGGAGAGTTGGTATTTTCTTCCTCTTCTTGATTTTCCTTATTAATTTAATATTATTTTTACCAATTTCTGCATTAATCTAATTAAATTCCTTTATTTTATAAGTCCATTTCAAACGGGGATTGGCTTTGCAACACCTGCCTTGTGCTGAGTCTGCTTCTGTAATTAATTCTCTGTGCCCAGGTGTTGCTTATTTGATCTCTGTTTTGGGCTGGAGAGCTGCAAGAGAAGCAAAGTTTCCCCCACTTTTATTAGGAAATAAAGCAGTGTAGTTGGGCTGATCGTGCTGCTGGAGACTTGGGGGAAGGAAAGGTGTGAGCACCTGGAAAAATCCCTGCTGAGCCTTGCAGCTTGTACAGAATCATGCAAATAAAGTGGTTTTTGGAGCCATATGGAGAATTTGACTTTGTTCAAGCTGCACCTCAACATCTGCTGGGTGCCTGGGCTGGCTCAAAGCTCAGGTTCCAGCGTTGTGTTTCGAGTGGTTTTGGAAATCCTGCTGCTCTTAAATACACGGGGTTGTGCTGCTGTTTTTATTCCAGCAGTGCCTGTGAGATGCTGGGCACAGGTTTAGGAATAGGCATGAAAAAATTCAGAGGAGGTGTTGTGATGTAGAAACACATTCCCATAAAAATCCTCGCAGCATCTCTGTGGGAAGCTGGAATGTTTAATTCATTTGTGACCAGGAATTGGATGTGGGGGAAGCCCAGGTGTTCCTGAGCATGGCAGAGGCACTTTAGGGAAAAATATTGGGGTTTGAGGAAAGGGATGAGGGACATTCATGAATGAATGAATATTTTTGCAAACTAAAAGATGTGCAGGGTCTTCTCTGGGACAGCTTTTACACCAAAGATGTGGCTTTACAACCAACACCTGAGCCCCAAAAAGAGCTGCACAGACTCACCCCAAGCTTCTCCTCCTTCTTGGGGATGTTCAGTGACTGTAGAGGGAGAGCTGAGACCCCTGGACCCACAAAAGGATGGGATTATGGAGAAATCTTTGCCTTCCACAGCCAGAAATAAAGGATGAACCCTAAGGTTCATCCTGAAGTGGCTCCTGACACAACTCTGGTGGCTGTGAGGAATTCTGGCAGGAGCAGCTTGTCCTTGCCTGTGTTCAGGACAGGAAAAAGGAATTTTCCATGTGCTGCTGATAAACTTTGAGCCTCTCTGCTATCGCTTTGTGCGTGTCAGGATTTGTCAGGGTAGCAAAGCAGATTATTGCAGATACTGCAGAGTGAGGGGCTCCCACTGAGGCTTTGGGATCAGCTCTGGGTGGGCACAGAACAGCTGGGAAAGGGTTTTTTTGTGGCTGCCCTGTGCAGGTGAGGCTGAAAATGCTGTTTGTGCTTCAGACTGGCCACAAATTGGGAAGCATCTCCTGAATTTCCAGGTGCTGAGCAAAATGTGCTTCCTTTACTGCTGGAACCTTTTGTCAGGTGGTGTTGGTGGCTCCACGGACCTGGCAGAGCATCTGTAGCCAACAAAAGTGCTAAATACACAAAATCCTCCCTTCTTCCTGGGAGAATCCACGGCAGGAAGCTTCATGAATCCACAGAACCCCCCAAACAGTCTGAAGGTTCCTTTAATGGAATAGTTCCAGCTAATGCAACAAGACATATCCAACCCAGAAAATCAGAACTAAATCCAACCGTGGGAATTAACTGAGAGTATCTGAGGTAACTTAATTATTTACCTAATTCTGAGCTTTGGATGTACCTGGGGGCTCTCACTGCTTCCCCCATCAGCAAAGAGCAGCTTGGAGCCTGCCTAGAATTTACTTTTTCGACGGAGGGAGACAAGAATAAATAGAGCAACAGAAGTGAAATCTTTATTTCGAGCAGGTGTGCTGGGCTCCTCTCTGCCACGCCACATTAACCCGGCCTGCAGCGAGCACAGCTGCCCTGCCAGAGCTGCAAACCTCGGGAATTCACAGGGGCAGCAGCAGGGAGGGATTGCCATTGGAAATTCTCCCTGGCTTTGGGTATTTCCACGCAGTTTGCATTTTAAAAGGGGTTGCAAAGAGGTTTCAGGCTGCTTCAAAGCAGTGCTCGGGGTGGAAATGTGCTTTGCTCTGGGCTGGGGGATGCAGCAGGAATTTTAGTCTCTGTTTGGAGGGTGTGAGCAAACCGAGCTTAGGAAAGCTCAGCCCAACTGTCCCCTCTCTTTTGGAGCGTTTATTGCCTTTCCTGAGGATGTTTCCCAGTGCTGCATTCCCCGGTTTGGTGTTTGGAAAATGGGAAGTAGAAAATGCTGGAATCCTCAAGTGCTGCTGGGGAGGGCAGCAGGAGCAGTGGTGATTAAAGGGAGAAAAATCAGGTGAGGGAGTGGGGAATGATCTCTTCTGGTGGCGACCAAAATTCCTGGCCAAATTCCTGTTAAAACCCGATTAACACACATCCCTTACTTCAAGATCCTCTCTGAAAGTATTTTAAGGAACCTTTTCTTGTTCCAAGCTCCATTCAAGCTAAAATTTTGCCCTGGGAAGAGGAGGGGTTTTTTTTTAGCTTTAGTTTTTCTGTCAATGTCTAAGCTGGTCAGTAAAAAAAAAAATCCCTTTATTTCTGTGTTGTGTGTTATTCCTCACCTTCCACTCTTGGGATGGGGTTTGTTTCCTAAAAAGCAAAGATGCAAAAGGGCTTTTTAGGCTGGGTGTGTTGGGATGAGTAATTAGAGCAGTGACTGACAGTGGAAAACAGGAGGTTTTTTGGAAGCACAAAGGGTTGGAAAAGCAGCAGGGAAGAGGAGGGGGACTGGAGAAGGGGTGAGCTTTGTTTACAGGCTCCTGAGCAAAGGTGAGAGATGTGAGCAGTGAAAAGTTCAGCAGTGATAGACTCGTTAAAAGTTGCCCTTGACTGCTTACAGGCATCAGTTTAATTTAAACGTAATAAAAACCTAAAAGGGAAAATTAAGATGCGGAAAGCAGTTGAAAAGCCCGTCTGAAGACATCTGCAAAATGGTTTTATTCCCAGCAAATATAAGAAAACTGTTTGGGGTTTTTTATTGTCAAACAATAATTGTGCCTCCATTTATAAAACAGCTTTTACAACCAAATCTCCTTCATAGATTGCTTCCAAAACAACGCAGGAGTTGATTTATTTTTAAACCCTGTGCCCATAACCCTCTTCTCCGTGGTGATGGAGCATCTCCATGGTGCCAGGGGGCTGAGCTTGGGAGGGAATGGGGGGATTTTGGCTGGGGCAGAGCAAGGCAGGGACCCCCCCCCAGCCCCTTTCCCTGATTCTGAGCCCTGAGCTGGCACTGCCCCTCCCTGTGGTGCCAGCCTGGCCCCAGCTGGGTTAAAGATGTGGGGAGGTTTTTCTGCTTTATCTCACTTGGGTGTTTCTCTTTTCCTCCAGCCCGTCCCTTCCCAGTCCTTTCCCAGTCCAGCTTTGCCCAGCTCCCAGCAGAAAGTGCTCGCTGTGCTCTCAGCTCTCCTCTGTGATCATTTTAGCAGAGATGGGTCTGTGCATTCCACTCCACTTCCCAGCCAGGCCTGAAAATGAAGTGAACTGCTTGCAATAAATACAAAATTAGAGGTGCCCGTTTCCCATACCCCCAAAAATCCCATTGCTGTGTCCAGAGGACAAGGGATGCTTCTGTCACACAGGTCCCACAGACACATGGATGCACAGCCCAAATTCCATGGATGCACAGCCCAAATTCCATGGATGCACAGCCCAAATTCATGGATGCACAGCCCAAATTCCATGGATGCACAGCCCAAATCCCATGGATGCACAGCCCAAATTCCATGGATGCACAGCCCAAATTCCATGGATGCACATGGAAGGCAGCCCTGTCACACCGCTGGATCTGGGAATAGTTTGGAATATTAATTAATATTTATTGGTACTGAGGTGTAGGAGCTCTCTGAGCTGTGCAGACCCCTTTGGATTCAGCTGCAGAGTGAGTGCACAATAGATGGGATTTTCTGTGCGGGGTGAAATGGCCACTGCTCTAATGATCTGCATTTCTCTGTCCTCTTCTGATGGCAGCTGTGAAATGAGGAGGTTTTGACCTGTTTATTTGGCTGTGTCTGATGTCAGGAAAACAAAACAATGCCAGAACTCAAACCCAGAAGCCCCAAGAATCCTGACTTGGGCTTTGTGCTTAGTAAAGGCAGGAACTGAATCTTTCCCTGGGTGAGGAACTGGAAACCTCCAGCCAATTAATAACTGCTGTAAAATAGTGCTTTAGTCTGGAAATGCTGACAGAGAATTCAGTGCTCCTTATGGAGGGCAGGGGGGTCGCAGATTAATTAATTAAGTTTTGGAAAGTCTGTAATCCTTGCACAAAGGGCTCTGTAAATGTAACGTGCAACAGCCATTACTGCAACTCCTCTGCTTTCAGATGGGCTGGGGACATGAGGTGGCTTCAAAAGAGAATCCCTGAGGGGACCAGGACGGGTTGGGACAGTGGGAGGTGTCCCTGCCATGGCAGGGGGTGACACTGGGTGAGCTCTGAGGTGGCAGGGATGTCACAGACACTCAAAGCTCTGTGCCCTGTGTTGAGCTCGAGGGAAGGATGTGGCTGCTGTCACCTGGCTGAGGAGCTGCCTTTGTCCCCATGGCAGGGATTTGTGTCACCAGGACGTGCTGGCAGTGCTGCTGGAAACAACACAGGCCTTGGGATCCCTCTGGAGAGGAGCTGTTGTGTCACACCGTGGCCAGGGCCATCTGTGCTGCTGCCAGGAGCCCGTGCTGCTGTCACAGGAGCTTGTCCCTGGGCATGTCCCTGCCCCCAGCGTGGTGGCCTGACTGTGCTGTCCTGCCTGGCTCTGAGCACCCTGTGCTTCATTCTGGATCCTCCTGTTGAGCCAGAGCATGGAGGGACCACAGGAGCCTGGAGCATCCCGTGACACTTGGCTGCTGGTGGTGGCTGTGAGAGCCACAGGGACAGGAGCACTCAGGGTGACTGGATTCCTGAGATCCCAACAGGGACTGTGACAGTCACAGGGACAGGAACACTCAGGGTGGCTGGATTCCTGAGATCCCAACAGGGACTGTGACAGTCACAGGGACAGGAACACTCAGGGTGGCTGCATTCCTGAGATCCCAGTGACAGTCACAGGGACAGGAACACTCAGGGTGGATTCCTGAGATCCCAGCGACAGTCACAGGGACAGGAACACTCAGGGTGGCTGGATCCCTGAGATCCCAGGGACAGTCACCGGGACAGGAACACTCAGGGTGGATTCCTAAGATCCCAGCAGGGACTGCGACAGTCACAGGGACAGGAACACTCAGGTCTGGCCCTTTTCCTGAGCTCCCAGCACTCTGAGGTGCCTCTGGAGCAGTTTGGAGAGCACTGGGAAGTGGCAGAGCCCCTCAGAGCCCCTCACTGAGTCCAAGCAGCAGCATCTGGGCCTGGCATGCTTGGCCTGGCCCAGTCTGCTCCTGGAGGAATTGCTCGTCTGGCTGGAAGCCATTCCAGTTCAGATGTGGAAAAGGAGCTGCTGGTGACACTTCCCAGGTTTCAGTCCTCTCCCTCCCCTCCCACCTCCTCACTGCCCTAATTAAATTGAATATTAAAATAAAACATTAAAGGCGTTATCACAGAGCTTTCATCTGACACACATAAGGCTCTTGCTAATTTGTCAGGTCATTAGCAAGGCAGAACGAATCCAGGGGGGTGTGTGGGGGCTCCAGGGGTGGCGAGTCAGCGTTTTGAGAATGGGGGAGTGGGATTTGGGGTGGGCACGTGCTGGGCTGGGCTGGGCAGCCTTGGCTTGTCCAAACCTGGCACTGAGCATTGCCCAGAGCGGTGCCAGGCAGGGCTCTTGGGCCTGTGTGTGCTCCAGGGGGTCATGGTGCCAATCCAAGGGTGGGATCCCCTTTCCTTCCCCTTTCCCTTTCACTTTGCCTTCCTTTTCCCCTTCCCCTTTCCCTTCCCCTTTCCCCTTTCCCCTTTCCCCTTTCCCTTTCCCCTTTCCTTTTCCCCCT
>VZTZ01006440.1:0-18978 GCA_013400955.1 Drymodes brunneopygia | reverse complement strand
CCCCAGCCGTCTACCCCAGCCTCCCCCGGCCGACCCCCACCCTCACCTTGCCTCAGTCACTGCAGTCGGCTTTTTCCAGTCATTCCAGCTTCCTGGTGGAAGATTTGATCCGGATCAGCAGGCCCACCAGTTACCTGCCCAGGACTGCCCCCCCGCCCAGCATGTCCCCCCCAACCTCGGCGGCCAGGACGGACTCGGGGACGCCGGAGCTCCCCAGCTCCACCACCGCCGGCTCCAGGAGGATCTGTTCGCCACAGACTTCCAGCAGCGACTCCACTTTCCTGAAGTTTGGGGTCAACGCCATCCTCTCCTCCACGCCCCGAGCGGGTAAGCGAGGACACCCCGAGCTGCCCGGCCGGGGCTCCGGGCGCTGGGCACACACTGCCCGCGGATGGGGGGGGGACGGCCGAGGGGCAGCGCAGGGACCCGGGTTAGGAAAGGGAGGGAGGACCCGGTCCCGAGCTGCAGAACCCTCCGGTATCGCTCGGATTTTAAGGGCGAGGAGCAGCGCTGCCGGCGGCCGGTCCCGCTCCGCCGCAGAACGGACGGGAGGAGCAGGCGGAGGGAGGGGTACCAGAGACGAGGGGTCCCCCGGCCGTGTCTTCCGGCTGACCCTGTCTTCACGGGTGCCGCTTTGCTGGCAAAACCAGCAAAAGCGGTGCTTTTCCTCGGCAGTTCCGAGTTCAGTCTGGCACTTTAAATTTTTCTAAAAGTACCACAGCGTACATCTCCAGACCAAGCCACAGAACCCAGCCTTGTCGTCGGTCGAGTCCAGCTGGCGGTTATCCTCCGATAAATTTGATTTTTTTTATTTACTAGAAACCTCCCCTGCGTTGCTTCAGAGCGTCCCGCCAAAGACTTTCTCCTTTCCGTACTTTGAAGGATCCTTTCAGCCCTTTCTCAGATCTTCCTATTTCCCAGGTAGGTGATTAAAAGTGTCCCTGTGTGCGGGCGGGCCCCTCTGCCGGCACAGCCCGCTGACATCCCCGTCCCTGCGCTCCCCCCGGCGGGGTTATGCTGCAGTTCAGAGGTTGGAGGGAGTACAACATTCAAGCATCAGTCGCGCCAATTTGCTGCCCGATTTAGCACAGGCAGTGACTGCCTGACATTCCCTGCCCGCTCCCCCCGCTGATCCGCAAATTAGCCGGGATTGTCACGGTCCCGAGGCGAGGCGGGCCCCCCTCCCTCCCTCTCTCTCTCCCTCCCTCCTTGCCTCCCGCTCGGGCGGCGCTGATGTTTCAGCACCACGAGGAGCGGTCAGCTCCCGCCGCCGCCCGCGCAGGGAGGGAGGGAGGGATGGAGAGGGGAAGGGAAGAGGGAGGGAGTCTGTGGGTGTCCCCCAAACCTTTCCGCCCCCGCCTCGTTACGGGAGCGGCGTGACTGCCCTGCTCCACCTCCGCCGCGTCCTTACCCTCCGCCGCCAAATAACCCCTCCCTCCTCCACCTTCTCGGTTACACCGTCAAACAACACGGAAAAGGCAAGAAAGCAAGTCACGGAGGTGTGATTCTTAGAGCACTGAAGTATTATGGTGCTGAGAGAACAATTAAAAAAACCCCGAAATCTAATTACACGAACAAACTATTAATTTAAAAAGAAAACAGGGAAAGGGAGAGAGCAAAAAAAGAAAAAAATAACCCAAGCTCTTCTATTCATCCTCTGGATAATGGAATTTGCTTCCTTTCTCCAGCATGTGAATAGCCTAACAAAAACAACTTGAGCTTTATAAATAGCTTTTCATGTCCATTTAATGAAAATGATTTGGGGAAAGAGACGATTGTGCCATCAGTATTCTCCCGAGGAGCCTGGCATGCCGTTGTGTTTAGTTTGAAAGTGTAAATCTCTTTCGTTCCAATAATATATGGCGTTAGCTGCTTGTCCTCAGTCTTTTTCTGTTAGTTCATTACTACACAATTACCAATCACGCTTCATTAGCATCTCTGTCTCTCTTGGGGAGGTTCCCCCCCTTCTTTTTTTTTTTTTTTTTTTTTTTAAGGCGAAACGCTGCCCTTTTTTATCATACTAATGCCATTGGGAACCAGGCAGTGTGCTAATTAGCTGCTACTTTTCATGTATTCGAATTGAATTCTCCAACTTTGGAAGGGGGGAGGGAGAGAGAAGAGATTATTATAAAAAGATGAATACTGATTGATCAAAACTGCATCTGAAGAGAAGCCGTTTTATTTGGAATCAGAAAAGTCCTCATTTTCATCTCCAGCATAATAAAGCATCTGAAATGATAAAAGCATCTGAAAAAAAATCAAATGCTTCTGAGTGGGAGGGAGAGCTTTTTATTATACCTCTATCTTAGCCGGTATGCCTCGCTTTGCCTTTTCAGGCCGGAGACCTTTGAATCTCCCAACAAAACCGGCCACCATTGACCCATTTTCCACATTTGAGTTGATAGATCTAATCCCGACCATCGTTGCCTGAAAGGGGGCCGGTTGGTTAAGCCTAAAGCTCCTTTTCATCGCCCCAGGTTGAAGTGTCCGCCCGAAGGGCAGGGAGGGATGGTGGGGGCCGGTCCCGCTCCGCTCAGTGCTCTGTGTCCGTCCCACAGCTGCCTCGGCCGTGGTCCCCATCCCCGGCACCTTCTCGTGGCCGCTGGCGGCCCGGGGCAAGCCCCGCCGGGGGATGCTGCGCCGCGCCGTCTTCTCCGACATGCAGCGCAAGGCGCTGGAGAAGATGTTCCAGAAGCAGAAGTACATCAGCAAACCTGACAGGAAGAAGCTGGCAGCCAAGCTGGGCCTCAAGGACTCACAGGTGAGAGGGGCATCAGGTGGGGGGAGGGCAGAGGGTGTAGGGGGAACCGAGACCCCCCACCCCCGGGGGCAGCTTGACAGAAGCAGGGGAGAAGGCGATGGGAGCAGGGAGAATGCCCAGAGCAAGTTATAGGCAATCCACAGAGCCAAAAATGGCATGATTCCCAGCTGGGTGAGTAGGACCACAGCCTTACTGCCCCTGAGCTCTCTCCTAGGGTCCTCCAAAGATCACATTCTGTGGCTCCTGTTAGCTTTAGTATGGGCATGTGCAGGGTTTTGAGAGTGCAGCCAAAACACCTTTCCTGGTCCCTGTTCTACTGAGCCATTTCACTCCTTTGTTGCTTTGTACCCTAGGTGAAGATCTGGTTCCAGAACAGGAGAATGAAATGGAGGAACTCCAAAGAAAGAGAGCTCCTCTCTTCTGGTGGCTGCAGAGAACAGACCCTACCCACCAAGTTCAATCCTCACCCTGACCTCAGTGATGTGGGCAAGAAATGTTCAGGAGAGGAGGAGGAGGAGGAGGAGGAAGTTCCCCCTGTGTGCCCGCCCAGCCCCCGACATCCCCTAACCTATCACCAGTCCCCAGAACATCTACACCTGAGGGACAGACTGGACTCCCAAATGTCTCCTTCTCCATTGCATTCCAGCAGCCCCAGCAAACCTTCAGACTTCTCAGACTCAGAGGAAGAGGATGATGAAGGGGAAGAAGAAGAGGAGGAGATAACAGTCTCTTAGGTCACTTGCCTGCCCCTACCATCACACAAGGACACTGCAAACATGTAAATAAACCAGAGTGCTATAAATTGAAGAGGTGCTGTCCCACCCCAATGTCCACATGGCTCTTCAGTGAAGGTTCTTTATCACAATAGCTACAAGACTTCCTTCTCAGTGGTACTCCTCATTTGTTGTCCTGTGTGGAGGTTTTGTGTTCATAATATCTGCCCAGCTTTTCATAACTTTCTGCTTAGCAATCAATATTTGCTCAATTAGCTACCTTCTCCGAAAAAACAAACAGGCAGCTCCTGGCTCTACAACAGGGAGGAAAGGGAAATTTCCCTGTAGGAAAGGAAACTTCTTCCCCAGATAAAAAAATCATCAAAAAATACAATATAGATAGAGTGACCATTTTTATTGCCTTTCAAGTGAATTTCCAGTTGCTATATTACTTCAGCTACTACTGAAGACTTGTCTGATCTAGCCACCCTTTCCTCTGAAATAAATAACCTTGAGGGACACAAACCAAGCACTGCCTCCCTCCTCACCCCAAATTGCACCATGCTCATGCAACAGATCCATTGAAATCCCTGGAATGGCTTTGGTGGTATAATGCAAGCATGCCCTGTGTAAGGGAGATCTTATAAATTTATGATTTTCATTTTCATTTATTCATCAATACTGTGTTCACAGCACTGTCTAACCCACCTTCTTGCCCACAAGTTTGTGATTATTTTCCACTTTGCCTCTGCTATCTGTGGTGTGGACAGAGGAAAGTGGATACACTTCTTTGATTTTTAACTGAACTCTGCTGGCTTTGCACAGCTTATATGAACTGTACACTATTTTGTACACTTACTCTGTATGGATGTTTTATACCAAGGTTATTGTCAATGAATATTACAATGGTTCAACAATGCTTCTCTCTTTTTTTTTTTAATTAAATGACAGCTAAACTACAGGCAAATGCAGCTGTTTAACTGTGTAACTTATAAAGAAACACTTTTATTTTGTATTTTACCATGTACAGACTTCAAATATGTATATATATTAAAATGGACGATTATCAAATAAAAAAAAAAGTAGATTTCCAAATTTGATCATTCAGTAATACTTGGTTCTAGATAACATGTTGTTGTAGCTTGTGTCTGGGAGAAGAAACCACCTTTTATCAACAGTACAGTGATTCAGGAAGAGTTTATCAGTTTCTAATTAAGTGACTTTACAAGAATATCTACCTGACTAAGATATTACAGTTTGTAGACTGGGAGCAAGAGGACAGGGTAGAGAAACAGAATGAAAGAGATAAACTTAATTCTTCAGCCTCAAGTCCAGTCGAGGATCACTACTACAATACCAGACAAATCCATAACCACCCACCTGCTTTTTGTGTCTACATTTCTGCTATACACTACAGAAATGTCAGTGGGTTTTGCCTTGCATACAGGTAGCAGAGTTCTTCTGAAACAGAGATTTCATTACAGCACTACATTTATTTTCTCCATGATCTCTAAAGCTCGCCATTCATAAAGCACCAAAACAAAAGAAACAAATGCAGCAGATGTCCCCTGGACCCAGCTCTCCCTCTACGCTCCACTTCACTGCCACAGCCACAAGGGAAGGTGTGAAAGGAAGAAGGGAGTGATTCCATTTGAAAGGGATCTACAAAAATTGTCTAGCACAACTTCAGGGCTGGCCAAAAATTAAACATGTTACTAAAGGGCATTGTCCAAAAGCCTCCTGAACACTGCCAGCCACAGGGCATAACTACCTCCTGCTAGAAAGGCTGTTCCAGGTCTTTAACCTCTTTCCAGTTGTGGGATTGGACACATCTAAGCTGGGACACGTCATATTTCACATCTTCTACTTCTCTGACACCTTGAAGCCATTAGCAATTGATAACATACACCTGAGACAGGTGGAATGGAAAAAGAGATGGAAAAGATATGGACAGTACTTATCCCATAAAATACAGTGAAACAGCAACAGGGTTTGTTTGGTTTGGGTTTTCTTGTTGCTGTTTTGTAAAAGCCATGCACAAAACAAAAGCTAAACAAGAATTAATTCACCGTTTCCCATGGGCAGGCAGGAGTTCAGCCATCCCAGGAGAGCAGGGCCCCATCACACAGAATAGTTACTTGGGAAGTCAAACACCATCATNCCTTGCCAGTGAGAAAGAGCAAAAAACAGAGAAGGCCTTGGCTCTGTGCAAGCCCTGCTCAGCAACAACAAAAACAACTCTGCATTGTCAACATTATTATTAATATCTATATTTTTGTGCATATAGATATTAATATCTATATGCAGCCCCTTACCAGCCACTGTGAAGAAAACTTATTCTACCCCAGCCAAAACCAGCACATCCAGGAAGCATAAAGCTGTAGTTAGGTAACTTACAAAGAACATATAAAGAACTTCTAAAGGAACACGTCCAAAATAAGAGTAGGTATTGCTTGCACAAACTCCCTCCTGATTCATTGTTCAGCAGAAACTGCTGATCTACTTATACCCTCTGCTCTTTGCATCTTCTCTGCACTAGAAATGCTATCAAAAATAGCTATTTAAGACTGCTTCTTTCAGCATGAGGGCTATTACATCTTCTACTGCTAGACAAATAGCCATACTGAAGGAAAAACAATATGGAATTGCCTCTTAATGGGGAAAAATCCTCACCCAAAATGTGACGTATATTAATCTTACTCTTTTTTCTCTTCCCCTTTCAGAGTCTTTTTTTCTGACAGCAAAAAGAACATTGTGTGACTACTAAGCACAAACATTCATGATTCAGGCATACTTCAATATGAAATGACAGGGCTCATTTTTATTTACCAACAGCTGCCAGACTGCATCTGTGGCTGCAGGAAGGGGACCTCCTTCTCCAACATTTCCTTTGAAGACTCTGGATGAAGAATCCAGAGTTCACAGCTACCATGGGATGGTTCACGTGGCACCGCTCTGCCAAGGGAAGTACTGCAGAAGTACCACCCTTTTTGGGGTCTAATGTCAGAGGCATAAACTTAATCTCTCACCTCAAATGTGGAGATATTCTGAATCCAGAGTTCACAGCTACCATGGGATGGTTCATGCGGCACCGCTGTGCCAAGGGAAGTACTGCAGAAGTAGCCACCCTTTTTGGGGTCTAATGTCAAAGGCATAAACTTAATCTCTCACCTCAAATGTGGAGATATTCTAGTCACATTAGGAGGATCTAGTGGCAGCTGGGTTTGTCCTGGTGTGCATGGCATTGGGAGTTCAGCTTGGGTGTATTTTTGAGAGCAAAATGTTCCATAATTTGTCAGAGTGTCAGAGGCCACCTTTCCCCATTCCCTGAAACGAGCTCAGCACTCTCTCTCTCTTTTTAATGCAGCTCTCTGTATGCTTTGGGAAAGGATGAAAGGTGATAAGAAGCTTTTCCTGCCTTCATGGAGATGGAATGGTTTCCATAAAGAGTAGCAGCATCCAGAGTTTTGGAAACTCTGGTAATCCCATGTGTAATACAATCCCATAACAACCTCTGCTTTATGATATTAAAGAGCTCTTTTTAAAGACCCAGCAGCCCAGAGGTCTTGTGTGTCTTTTCTTCCTTCTGAGAGCCACAAGAGAAATCTCTGAAACTGGGGAATGGGTAAGGCAGAGAGTGGGATTTAACTTTGGTGACTGTGAGCTTAGGGCAGCAAATTCTTGACTATTTTATCCCTGAAGAAACCAGCTGGTCCAACATCTGTGCCTGCCAGCATGGGAGAGTGGCTTTTGGACTGGGGGAGAAAAGGAAATAAATCACTTTCTTGGGGAGTCTGTGCTGTTGCTGCCTGCAGAGCTGTTGGTGACAGACCTGGAGTGTGTCCCTCTGGTCCCACTCCCTGGTCCAACAGCTTCTCAAGCAGTGCCCTGCACAAATGGGGGAGCTGGAAGTGTTTTCACCCAGCCACAGCCAGGCAGAAAAGGCTCCTGCACAGCTCTTTACTGGGAGCAGGTTGAGTGAAAACTAAACTAAAATAAAAATAAATAAATAAAATAAAGTCTTAAAATAAAATAAAATAAAATAAAATAAAATAAAATAACCTCTTTTGAAGAACACTTGTCCTCCAGGAAAGTTTGAACTTTGCAATAACCTTAAAGAGGTTAATAGAGCACAGGATGCAAGGCCATAGTTTCCAGAAGCAACCAGCAAAGGCTGAGGGTGAAGACAGGATATTAAACCCCAACCAGTTGTAAACCCCCATCCTACTGGAAATTAGATTGGTTTGAAGAGCCCCAAGTTCTGTCCTAGAAAAGACTTATGGCATTTAAAAATCTTTGCCTGGGAAGTTCAAGGTGGGTTTGACACACCAGCTCTGGGCTCTGTTGCTGTGAGGAGCAGCAAGGTAGAGCCTCACTCCTGGTTGTGCTCCCTCTCCAGGCCCTGCCATGTGCTAGTATGTGTGAGTGGACTGGGAGGAGAAGTGATCAGACTGAAGAGCAGGAAATGGATCTGCTCCCTGGATTTGCCTTTCTAGCACCTGAGATTGCCTCACTGCTGTGTCTGAAGAGCACATGGCAGAAATGCCCAGCAAGGGTGGGAAAGATCATCCCTTCTGCTGGCCCTTGTTAGCAAGTGACCTTAATTGGACATCTTTAGGGCTCTTGTATTTTTTAACCGAGTTTGAACCTTATATAAATAAATCAAGTCCTTCAAGCTCCAAAAACCACATCAGCACCACTTTCCTGACCTACATGACAGGGATTTAACACCTTTAACAGCCCAGCAGAGTGGGGCCTCCAAGGAGTGTCTTTACTGGACATGTACAAGTGCCAGGTGTGCTGCTTTTACCTAAACTTCCCTCCCATGTAACCAGCAAAGGACTAAAATACTTCATAAAACCTTACAACAGCACAGGTTGGAAGACATCTGGGAAGATCCTCTGGTCCAGCCTTTTGTGGCAAAGGGAATCTAGGTAAGAACTATTACCCCGATCAACCATATTTCAGAAATCTCCATCAGTGGGGACTCTACCACTTTCCTGAGGAGATTCTTCCACAGAACAATTGTTCTTTCTGTAAAAAACATCTTTGTGATATCAAGTTGCACTCTCCTGGTGCAACTTGAACCCATTGCTCCTTGTCTTCTCCATGTGGCTCCTTGGGAAAAGAGAGCATCCACCCTCTTTGTGGCTGCCCTTTAGGTACTGAAGTCCTGTAATGAGGTCCTTGACAAGTTTTCTTCAGGAGGAGACTTGACTGCTTCAGTCTTTCTTCACAGGGCAGGCTCCCATACCCCTCCTAGGTTTAGCCAAGCTTAGCCTTCCTAAATACAACTTTGCATGCCCCAGCAAAGTACTCATAGTCCTTGATGGGTATTTGGCCACCTTCCCATAGTCAGTATCTATCTTTTTTTTTGTGTGTGTGTGTTTAAGCACATCCAAAAGCTCCCTGCTAAGCCAGGGTGGGCTTTTGCTCTGATTTCTCCCTCTCCCTTTGTAGGGGTTGGACTGTTTCTCTGAGTAACTCCCAGCCATTTTAAGCTGCTTGTGCTCTTCATGGATGCTTCCCACAGACCGTCACAGCTGGGCTTTGAGCATATGGAAGTTTCAGGAATGCCAACCCTTCTGAAATCCAGGGGTTTTGTCTTATTAGTTGTCTTCAGTGCTCTTAGCAGGATCTGAAACTTCACAGTGTTATTATTACCATATCCAAGGCCACCACTGATAGTTAAGCAGTAAAGTAAATATTATTAGGTTGTGAGCACTGAATCCAGCCAGCAATGGGCTGTTCTGAGTCAGCATCTGCAGCATCTGCAGCAGGAAACATTTCTCAGAGCTTTCCAGGATCCTTGAGGATGACTTGGGCCACTGCTGTGCAGAAATAGATTGTTTAATAGTCGGGACTGATTTGGGGCTGGGGGTTGGTGGTCTGGCAGAAAGTGTGAAGCTGAAAACCGTGCAACAACATTGTCAGAAATCCTGTTGTGGATGAGGTTTTGTGGCTCACACAGATCTGAACTCACGAGGTTGTTCCGTCCCCACTGGGCTTGGGCTTTGTGTCCTAACGCCTCTTCTGCACTGGGTGGTGCTGGTTCATCACAATCCCAGTAAAAAGGCACTCAGACCTGGTAAGGTGTCAAATGCTATTTGTTAGAGCTAACACTGCAAGATGGGAACAGCAGAGACAATCTTCCGTCCCTTCAGATGCTGGGAACTCCCAGTGGAGCAGCACTGCACACTCAGCATCCCGGCCACACCCCACCCATGGGTGTGGCATTCAAGCTATTACAGGAGGCTGTTTTCTTACAGCAAAAGAACTCTATTAACGATTTCTGCTGTCAAACAGAAAGGATGCACCCACGAGAACTTCTTGCTTTGTGGTTAGACTCAGCCAAGGACACACGGATGGCTCAACCCCTTGGTACCCAGCAGGAGCTGCAGGCCCCTCTGGCAGAGTGGGCTGAGCTGATCCGATGGACAAGGGATCAGTTTGTGCACGACAGCCCAGGTCTGCGGGCCAGCCTGTCCTTGTGGCACAGGGCAGAACTGCACAGCACAGTCCTGGCCACGCTCAGGCTCACTGACATGTGGATCACCAGCTCCTTGATGGGCTTTCAGCCAGGATCTCACTGGAAGCACAACCTCTTCCCATCTGCCTGTGGATCCCACTTTATGTAAGGTCCTTCAGCCTTCCTAATTGCTCAGCCCCATATAGGTGAACCTTCTGGAGGAATTACCCATCTTTAGCCAGAGCATGGTCTCTATCCCTTGTAACATCTCTCAAGCCTTGAGCAATGGAGAAATACCTGTGACTGAGCAACATGCTCTTACTGAAAACGTCCCAGGTCACTGCAGGCAGCTGGACCAGATGGCCTCTACAGGTCCCTTCCAACCCAAACCATTCTGTGATTGACAAAGGAGAGAGGAACATGGATTTCTCTGTGTGGCTTAACCAACCAAGAGGATGATGGGGAAGGATTTGCCTACAGTCAGCCCCACTGCCAGTGGCAAAGATGAAAGTTGTCCTTAGCTGCTGTGCTCTGCTCTAACCCCCAAAAGCCCAGATTAAATGTGCACATTAGAAACCAAAGATAACCCTTGGTTATCACATCTACCACAGAGATCAATGTCAGAATCCTGGGCATCAGTAAAGTGGTGAAATGGACAGAAAGTGTGGAATGGAGGATGGGAGCCTGCAGGGTGCCAGGAGGAATTTCCTCTCTGGTTCTTGAGGCAACTACTCCAAAGTACCAGTGGAAAAGGTCAGTGGAAGGAGAAGGGTGTAAATACACGTCACAGGCTGCAGACTGAGTCTATAAAATGGCTCCAGAGAATTTCCCTTTTCCTTTGCAGAAAGGAAGTCAGCACTGATCCTACGGCACTGAGAAATGATGAGATGGATCCAGGAAGGACATAAAATGAAAGAGGATGTTGGAAAGAGAAAAGTAGGAAAATAAAGGTTAAAGAGAAGATGAGGTAAAGGAAAAAAGTCAAGATAAGTGTCCAAGACAGTGTGCATAGAGCAGAAAAGAGAATAATGTGGGAAAGGGACAGGGCAGCCAAAAAAAGGAAGGGAAGAAGAATTCCTAAGAGATAATAAGCATTTTGGTGGCAGTCCAGTATGGATTCAAAAATTGTACAAGATCATGGCTGAAGCATTTTCAAGGACCAAGTCTAGGACACGAAACTCTGTGAATCAAAAGAAGTTAACACAGAAAAATGTGCTTGAGCATGTCCAAAGCAATTCTGCCTGTGGAAAACTGATGTGGAGGACAGACAAAACCCACATTACAGATCAGCTCTGAGTTACCATTCACACTGCTGTGTCATTAGGAGTATTTTTAGATTGAAAAATCTTGAATGCAGATCATCAGTTTTCAGCAGAATTTCTTCTCTATTTTCTTTGAAGTTTTTTACATGTGAATCTGTCCTACCAACATTAGTCGTTCAAATAGGTGATAAGTGGATAAGGAACTGCCAAAAAAGCAGAAATATGAAGAGAGTAAGTCTCCAGGAAAAACCCAACACCTCAGATTTAAAGTGCAGAGGTGTTTGCATCCTTCCTGAATAGAAAACTTTTTTTTTAGTCAGAGCAGAGTATTTATTTGCCATGAAGAATAGTTTCCTACATGATTTTACTGACTGTGTATTTATTACTGTATAACCATAATGTCTCTATCAAATGGGTGAAGAGGAAACTGGAATGCTGTGTGGAAGGTGAAGGTTGTCCAGAGGGGTGGGAGATTGCCCCTGGAAACATTCCAGATTGGATGGATGGGTGAGGGCTGTTGGCACCGTTTCACAGGTACTTACAAGAAGCCAACAAAACTAAAGGAGTGAACCTCATAATCTTGAAATGAAAAAATTATAAAATGGTGATTAAGAAGGGATAAAAAGTTCTGGGAAGCCACAAATCTGAATAAATAAGCATCAATTTTATTGAATCATGAATAATTTAAGACTGGTACAATCATCAGCTTTATTCTCCATGACACAGGGTGGGGAAGGGGTAGAAATGGGGAGAGTGAGAAAGGGGAGGCATGATCTCAAATAGACCATTCACAAATTCCAATCCTAAATGAGAACTGAAAATTAAATAGGGAGAGGAGCAAATGGAAAACATCATAAATGTACACAAAATACTCAATTCCTAGTTTTCTCTTTAAAAATGGCTAGAAAAAGTTCATCAAAATGCAGCACTTTTAATCAAATATTTACATTTCTATGTTACAATGAAAAAATGTACATCTTATAGAACATATTTCATAAACTGTTCCACTGGAAACAACTAGATCAAAACAGCAACCTTCCATTTAATAACAACAAAGATTTTTTTGCTTTGTTTTTGTGTATTATTTTTTTCTTGAAAGTAAATTGCCACACTTAGACAAGATTTCATACACATAATATTGAAGTTAAGCATCAACAATGAAATATCAAGTTTGCTTCTTTCAAAATGTACAAAAAGGCTAACCAACGCCCTCCCTCCCCCTCCCCAAATAAACCACATCTCATTTATGGCCTGTATCATTCTTGGCAGTTCTGAAGGAAAGAAAATGGTTTATTCTCTCAATTCATAACTCAACACGAATGTTGCATAGAATCTTGCATTTCTTGTTGATATTTTTTTAAACAAGCCAACTTTGTAAGGAGGAGAAAAAAGGCTAAAAAAAAAAGGAAGTGTTTTGAAAAAGCCTTAAATGAGAAGGAAGTCACCTAAAGAAAGACTTAATCTATGAAAAGTCTTGATAAAAACTAAGACGTGTGCACAACAGGTAACCCTGCTTCCCCAAGTTTCAGAAGACATGGACTATTGTGATGCTCAGAATGACTAGCCTATTCAAAATTGCCTCTCTCACTTTAAGCCAAGCTAGTGTCAATAAAAAATAACAGATAATAGAAATTTCTTCCTGAGCTTAAGCACAGGATTAAACATGAGAAAAAAAATACCCCGTTCCCCACAAATAAAACACTACTTTAAACATGTCTTTTAGCACTCAGTTAAAGGTCAACTGAGACATTTTCTAGGATATCAATTCTATTTAAAGCCCTAGCCCTGCAACTGGATTTTTTTTACAGGCACATGCTCTATCTGCATGGATTCAATTGGGGGATTAGGTACCAAAATTCACAGTAGTAGCAGGTAAAGTCAGTGCTGGGAAGCAGAATTGTCAAGACTACTGGAAAAATTAACTTCTCTCAAACTCATCATCAGCATGCTATGGATTTGATTCCATACAGATCTAACCCATGTTTTACAGTACCAAGAACTGGATTAGGAAAATTGGCTGAGTAACCTTTGTTATTCCATTCAGTGAAATAATTAAATCAGTTCATAAGGTTAAAACAGTAACAACACCAAGCTCTTCCCCCCATCATCAAAATATTTAAATTTTTCCTTTTACAATATTTTTCTTTAAAAAAAAGAGTAATCAGCACTTAAAAGTTGTAACAGGAGCAACTTCAAGACCAGCTTAGTAAGACAAAGTACAGTTATATTACAGAAAGTCATGAGGTATAATAAAATGATCCTTTCAAGCTGAGTCACAGAAGCATGAACTTGTCTGTTATGTTCCTTTAAATCCACAAGCTCTTAAAAAAGTGTTTGTGATAAGATTTCTTTCTGTACATTGAAAAACCAGCATATTCCTGTGATTTATTATAGTTGAAAAGCTTTTTTTGTCCCTCCTGCATGGATAAAACAGCTCTTCAGTGATTTATTAGCTGCGGATTGATATGAACCTGAAACATTCTCATTTCCCTCCTTTTTTTTTGTCACATTTAAACAAATTCTAGTATCTCATACAAACAATATTCACAGCAACTTATGATATTTCAAGAGATGACTTTAGCCCTGTTTCTTTAAATAAAATCCCATAATATACAGCACTAATTAAACACAATTAGTACAAAATAAGGCATTGCTTTTAAAAGTCAGCACCAAAGGAGAGCTGGAAAGGCTCATACGAATCCTTCCCAAGGAGTGAGGTGTTGGCTGAGGTACAGCTGACGTGCTGGGGGTGGTGGTGGTGTCACCAGGAAAGTGCAACTCTTTGGGAGGTGTTCTTGTTCCCCAACACAAGTACAAGCCTTAACACTGATACTGTGGGTGTGTGCGTTCACAGAGGAGGAGAAACCAAACCAGGTTCACAGCTCTGCCACAACTCAAAAGCATGGCACAGCTAAACCCAAAAGACACAGTACTCAGTACCTTATCTTTTTTTTTTCTAGACCTGAATACTGCTAAAATACTAGTTTTTTTTCATTGTGATCAAAAAGAAAAGTCATGGATTAAGTATTGTCACCAGAGTAGCACAGGAACTGCCACAGAGCTGAATTTTAATTAACCCCCTTATGATTATGCTGATTGGAATGAAACCTCTGAACAAAACCCAAAGTTTTTAGAAAACAGCTGTAACATTTCATGGCCAGAACTAAAAACTGAAAGTCTGGCTTACCCCTTTGCAGGGGTGTAGCTCATCTCTGTGTACAGAGCTCACTATGCCTGTGCACTGCCAAGGGTCCTTTGGAGCTGTAGGACTTCATGGGGCACAGCCCTGCCACTGACTCCTGTGAAGGAGGGAAACCCCCTCTCCTCAGGGTGGATTAGTGGGGTGTAAACACCACAGAAGTCAGCCCAGCTGGTGGTGTGAATGTAAGTGGGAAGAGAACTGGGCCCTGACTAGCAAAGGGCTACCTGATCTTTCACTTGTAGCAGGATTGATTGTTACACAGTGTTTGAAAAAAACCCTGATTTGTTCAGACTGTATATATATTTTTATATACTCCTATTTATATATATAATCTTTATAAACACACAATGAAAGAAAGCCAAGGTCTCAGACTGGCAAGGAGAGCAGCGCTTTTTGTTTTTGGTTTTTTTTCCTTTTCTCTTTTTTTAATATTTATTCAAACTTCCCTGTTTCGCAGCTTTGCCTTCACTGAGTATTATTACTGAGGCAAGCAGTATTGTTATAGCACCAGAACTATATGAAGCTGAGTTTAATCCACAAAGCTGATTGGTAAAAGTCCAGCCCTCACGTAAATGTGTTTGGTCAGAAGCAGCATAGACAAATATTCCCTCTCCCCTCTCTTTACCGACAGTACATGGCACAAAGCTGTTTGCTTCATAGCTGTGAAGTTGCCCCCCCGATTTAGTAATTATTATTTTTAACATTGTCAGGATCTTAGGCATGAGAGCTTACAGCAACTAAAAAGAAGGAAACAAAGGAATAGTGCAGTTCTCATCATCATCAAAAGAAAAACAATACAAAGGTCGCTTGGGTTGCCTGCACCCAGGTTCAAGATTGCTCCAAGTATCTTGTTCTTGCAGCTCTGATACTGAGATCCCAGCCCAGGAATGTGTTCTTTTTGTGAGTCTGTGATCAGGGCTCTTGCCAAGTGGAAACAACCTCTCTCTGTCTGAGGGAGATCACAATGTCGACTCCAGAGACAAATCCAGGATGTCATCGTGATGGCTGTTGCTGTTGGAGTCACTGTCATAACTCTGAGGACTGGAGTAGTTGGCTGCCTCCTGCAGTCTCATTAGCATGTTCATCTGCAAAGGCACGGAAGTTCATGATTATTTGTATTCTGAGGTAGGAACAACATTAACTCCACACAACGGCTCCAGAGTTTGCTTTGCCAGTGGGCAAGGAAGGAAAGGAAAAAACAAGCAGGGTCAATAATGCTGAGACTCAGAAAAGAGGTATTGGCTGTAAATCACAACAGCATTCAAGTTACTGATAAAACACAGCTTTTCCAGTAAAGGACAAAATCAGAGTTTTTGGTTTTTTTTCCTTTTCTCTTTGACCAGTTCCTGTTTCTAATCACTAGAAACAACAGAAACAAAAGGGTTCTGCTGTTCCAGAAATGAGAGCTTACCAGAGGATCTCCCTCAGCATCACTCACTGGAACTTGTTTGCTGGTGGAACCTTCCCGGGACACGGAGTAGCCATCAAAGCCCACATCCTCAGGCCGCAGCTGGAGCAGAGGAGGCCACTCATGGTGCTGGGGGGTGGCTGCCCAGGGATAGGTGTCCATGACCCACTTGGCAGGATCCTCCCAGGGAGCTCTCCTCCCATACAACTGAAAGAGCACAAAACCATGTCAAACATTCCCACCATCTCATCCAGCACCTACCTAACCAAAATGAATGTGCCGTGGTTCTTGGGCTGCAGGAAACACTTTGCAAGCAGGGCTGAACACGAGATTTCCCTTACCCTAATGACACACAAAGCCCTTTGTCATGGCACTGATTTGGAAGGAGCTGACCCCCTTCTCTGAGACTGCAGTGCCCTTCTCTTGGCACTGAGGGAAGAAACTCCTGAAAATAACATCACCTAATAAAGTCAACTTAAACAACATCAGCACACAAAAGAAGCCATCATGCTGACATCTGGACTGCACTGGCAGCTGCCTTACAAACTGCCAGCCATGGACTGTGGAGGAAGAAATGTGAGATCTGTCATCAGGCAATAATGATGGATGTCAAGGCATAAAGTTTTCAAGTCAGATTTTTTCACAAAAAAAGCACCAGCAGCATTTGTCTGTGGTCAGGTTCCTAAGTAAGCAAGCTCTGGTTCAAAAATGTTTTTCTGTGCTGAATAGACTGTGCTACTGAATCCTAACATATTCTCCCTGTTATAGTCCATTTGCCATTGCTAGACAACACGTTCATTTCAATGCCTCATGACTTCCGAAATCATAAAGACAACTTCAAGTGGCTTTAAAATGTTTATTTCCACTTCATAAATTTCACCATCAACACCCTTCAGCAACTGGATTTTGTCTCTGATATTTTGTCACTTGAAATGAGAGAACCGTCCCCTTCCTTTATCCTCCTGTATGAGGGTAAAAACAATGGTCTAGCAAAGAAATTCACCAGTTCTCTGGTGGATCTAGGATTAGTTCACTTCCCTCAACACAGTTTCTCCTTGGTATGTTTTTGTGGGTTTAGATTTTGCATGCACGAAGTATTCAATTGCTCTGAACACCAACCTGCGGTGTGCTGTGAAGCAGGAGGGAGCAAAGGTGCCAGCAGATGGTGCTAGGCAATCTGAAACACAGCCTCCACAGCCCAAACTCTTCAGCCTTCAGACCTGCTGTGTTATCCTCCCAGCATAATGGCTTCAAGATGTGGCAAACCAGATTTCCCATTTTCATCTTATCCTCCAATTTACAATGATACATGTCATTTGGTAAGTGGCGAGGATTTTATATTTTTAACGTATTTTCTCCCTCAAAATTTTCTCCCTCCTGAGTGGATCTGAGTTCAGGAGAGACGAAATGACTCACTACTCTCTTCCATGGCAACCAGGTCTGTCCACCCCTCCCACTGGCACATCTTCCAGGGAGCAAGTCATGGGATAAGGATGGAACAGATTGCTCCACAATCCATGAAAGAAAAATCACTGGAGTATGAGTGACAGTGGCAGGAAGCCATAGGGACTCTGGGTCCTCTTTTTGCTAGTGCTGCATTCTGTACTGATACACCAAGCAGGAAGAACTCAGGTTTCATACAACCTTCTAATTTTCACATCCCTGTTTTGAAGAACAAAACAAGTCAGTTCCCATGGGAGCAATTACTGTAAGGATCCATTTGGCTTGTTTGTATTTCACCCAAAATAATTCTCTAAATGAGAAACAGAAATATAAAAATAACTGAGAGCAGATCCACAGCGATCAGAGTGAAATTAGGAGTCCACCTTTCCATTCTGGCAGGCAATTTCAGGAAAGAAGATGTGTTCTCAGAGGAGTCTTTGTGGGTGTGGGGAACAGAAAACAGCCCCAGATGAAACCCACATTTCTAGGATTAGTTTGTCCATTAGCAATGCTCTGGCTACTCTGCAAGTACTAAAGTATCTTCTTATCCATCAACTAAACAAAAGAGAAATTATTTAAATGGGGATAAATTAGTGCAATTTCAGGAAATGGGACTGAAGGGGATAAAGAATCTTAAGCACAAAGTGAGAAACTGAAGTCCTTACACCTGGAACACAAGGCACTCAAATAACCTAAGGAAAGATGGAGATACTGGGCAGAACAAGCAAGTGAAAAGATAATTTTATCAATTGCTCTCTTTCTCCACTTCCATTACTAATTTTTCAATGCTTTCTACATGTACTGATGAATGATATGAGAGCTTCAAAACCCAGTACAAGGAGTGCACGCATTACTGTGAGTATCAGTTTTCTGCATCTCAAGAGCAAACAAAGTCACCTGGGCTCCTTTTTCTTGTTTAGGCTGGAAAGATTCCTGTCTCCCATTACCCTCCTTTACAACAATACGTAAAATAGTTCTCCTGTTCTATTTCTAGCAACGTTCCTGAGTGTTTTGTACTCCAGGACCTATCATTTTCCTCATGTCTAGGAGTCCACCACAATTGTCCCAAAGAAAATGAGGNTGGGTCTCTTTTGCTCTCTACCCGGCCTTGGTCCGGCTAACCTCCTGAGTTGCCTATTTGTCTCGTGTCCGACAGAGCGACAGTCTCCAAGTACTGAAAAATTTCAAATGACAGTTACACTTTGCCCTAATTTTGCCGCAAACTTGAAGAATTCAAGTATTTCACACATTTGTAAGAAGCCATTAGTAAAAGCTTAGTTCAAAACCATATTTTAAATTAGGTGCTGCTGGACTTATTCTATGAACAAAGAACTGATTATTAAAAAAACTTCTTTTTTCTCCCTACCTAAATGGCAAGTCCATAGCAATTCTCTGCTGAACCCTCCTCCTGATTCCAACAAGCTTCATAGTCATACAGACACCAAAAACTGCATGTCAATGCTTAGAACTATTCCAAATTGCCAGAGTATGAATCAGTTGCTAAGCACAGGCAATCAGTGATGATTTCACTTTATCCTCTGAAAGATACATGAAGGAGTCCACTAAAAAAAATCATCTTATATACTGAGAGGTACTCAAAATGTCACTGATACTGATCCTGTCACTCATTAATACATTCTGTCCACGCACAGCTTTGTTCCCATGCTGAAAAATTTGATTTCCTAGGGAAAATCCTGTGTAACAAAGTTAATGACCACAA